>VSDK01012287.1:294705-344705 GCA_009767595.1 Symbiodinium kawagutii
GGGAAAGAAATTGTTAATGATGGGGGCACCAGGGGCTTGGGTTTTTGACCCACAGCCATCTGATGCGTTCTCGAAATGGGGAAGCCCAAACATGCATAGTTTACTATTATGAATAATTGCTATTGGGTGATAAGTGGGGAGTCCCCATTTTGACAAACGCCAGTCGACTGAATAAACTGAAGGGAAACATCTAGTAGGTAATGGCGCAAACATGCTGAAACTAGATATTGCCCGTCTAGTGGCTAGCGGCTAGTGATTTCAGTGGCAAGTAATTAGCATAGAAGTGTGGCTTGTGACTGCTGGTCTAGTGGCTAGTGATTAGCAACCACTTTTAGGGTTCCTTCCCTATGGCTTGCGAAACGCCCATATAGTAGTTGTTTCATTGTGCTTGGTAGTGATTATCCCCTAGTATATAATTACCAAAGCCAGTTGTTTAGCCGTTTTCGTGGGCGACCATGCGCTGTTGATTCTTATAATTAACCATTATCAGCCGTTCTTAACCATTTTACATTAACCAGCATTAGCCATCATAAATCGTTATAAACCATCATTACCCATTATGAACCCTTTTTGTTGGTTATTTGTTCTGGATGAACTCCCATGATTTAAGCATCACATGTTGCATGTTGCAACTTCAAACGCATCGCGGTTACGGCCGGGTGCCGGTGGCCTCAGGTGGCGACGCCATGGTCTCCTGGAATTCTGTGCAGGTGCCGTGCCGACGCGCTGCCAAGACCTTCATGAACATGGCAATAGAGCAATATGGATATATATATATATATATTTATTTGCAAATATATATATATATACAATATATTTTTAAATACAATATATATATATATATATATACAATATATATATATATAAATACAATATATATATATATATATACAATATATATTTACAATATATATATATACAATATATATATATATATATATTTATATTTTCATTTGTTTATTTTTTTCATTTATCTTTGTATTTACATATTTAGCTAAATATATACTTAGATATTGAAAGATGTATATTCATATGGAAAGATAATTATATATGTACATATGTAAAAATATATGCATACACATTTACATATATATAAATATATTATTAAACATCGATGTAGGAAGATATACAGGTATATTTAAAGATATCTATTTTGGCTATCGATATTGCTTTGTAGAACAATATATGCAATATAGAAGGGTATATGCTGCATATTTTCTTCCATGTTTTCTTGTGATTCCTTCCAAAATTATAGCACACTATTGTATGTTTGTTCTTCATTTATCTTTATTGCGGGGTAAGGAATGAAGCGATCGCAGGAATAGTGACTTTGACGAATGGTTGTTGAAAAACACTTCTCCTTCGTTACTGAACAATTGCCCGCCACATGATTCCATTTGCATCAGCCGATTAGAGAAGAAGACAGTGGGATATTTGACCATGGAGCAAACTTTATGAACCAAACATTCTGAATTTGCCTCCCTGCTATGATGGTCCATTGATCACGAGTCTCAAGGGCTAAATTGGTCACGGCTGGAAGCCTTCGCACGAAACAGCTGCCTTCATCATCAGCTTTCGGCTGGAAAAGCTTGGACAAAGGGCTCGCGCAACGAAAAGAGTTGCTGGGTGCCGAGGAACGGAACTCAGCTTTGGGCATTCGCCGGCAGGGTGTGGGGATGACAACCAGGCAACCGCTGGCCAGGCGACCCGTCAGTGCTTCATCATTTTTATGGTCCAGGTCAATCTTAAAGAACTTGAATCTGGCTTTCTTTAGTAACTTCTGTAGGGTAATATTTAGAGATGTTATTCAGTAATACTCAGTATTTATATGGATATTTCAGCTGTTGATTGTATCCAGATTCGATTCAGATATCCGGATATGATCCGAAAACTTTCTTGCCGACCAGCCCAGGGAGCAGAGCATGGAACAGCGACTTGACTGCGGGGTGCTGTCCGGCGGTGAGATTTCTTCGCATATGGCATAGGCCATCAACGTGTGATGGTACCCCCGGGCTATATCAAGTTTTTGTGGTAGATTACTTCAGCATCAGGAACTACAGTAGTACGGATAGTACAGCGGCTTGTGATGCTTCATTTGCTGAGGAGCGTTTCCTTTGATTCCAGCGCAACCTCCCTTCCCAACAAAGACCAGGCTGGCGATGGATGCTTCGATTGCCAGTTTCCCATTCCCAACTCTTTCGTATGTTTTCATCTTCTGGACACTAACAGTTCCTATATTTTTGGTTGTCTTGAAGCGCTTGAAGCATGTGTCTCTGTGTCTCTGTGTGCAGAAACAGTATCAATTTGCCATATTGCTTGACCATGAATCCACATCATTAATCACTAGATCACTATAGATATACAACGATATACATATCGATACTGTCGTCAGATATGGCTCAATGCTTATCTGATTGAACTACCCATCATTCATATCAATTGACTCTCTTGGTTGGCTATTGGCTTTTCGCGCTCCCTCAAAGAGGGTCTTGAATTGATTAGTGAGTGGTTAATCGCTAGTTAATGGATGTTAATGGCGAAATTCATGGCATTTAATGGCGTAACCACTCCATTTAAACGCGTTTTTACTGTGTGCAGTGGTTCCCCAGTCAAAGGTTTCTGTGCTGGGAGGCATTTACTTCAGTGGAGCGTAGCGAGGCACCTGCCAATGGTTGTTGTGAGCTTGTGCCAGACCTGGTCCCGACCCAAATTGCCCTAGTGGTTGGTGGTTCAAACATGTTGTTTTTTTTTTCCCCTAGTGTTATGGACCAGCAATGGTTTGTAACACTAACTTTGTTATGAAAAGTTAGTGTTACTAAATGGTTTTCAAAGGGTTGAAACATGTTGAAACCACCGAGATGGATTGTGTTTGTTTTCTTTTTTCAGGCCACAGTCACAAACACACCAATAACACCATCAGCAGGATGCCTTGTTTATATTGCAGCATGATGTTTGGCTACAAATGATGACACTCGTTGGTTGATTTGGAGAACTGAATCTCCATCATTGATATTGCAATCAATTTAGCTATTTCAACTGCCGACATGCTCATTATCACCAGGGAAGCCACGACAAAGGGGTACCGCCCTTGTGCCAATCCTTGGGTTTCCCTTGATCAGGTCTACTCGTTGCCAAAGTACGTCACACTGGTCGGGCATCCGAGAATCTGGGACTGGCTCGGACACCAGCCAGAAAGAATGGTGTTGCTTCATATTGCTTTAATGATTTTCCTAACATCATTCATCATGATCAACCATCAATGATGCCGTGGTTCCAAGCTACTCTCAACAACCACTAAGGAGAAGACTAGAGTCATCAACAGTGATTTTACAACATTTAACCGCAACCCTCCATGATGATCAGCATTGACATTGATGATTCTTAGCACTTAACAACGATGACAGTATTCATGATTGGCCATCAATCTATGCCCCGCTGCCCCGCTGCGAAATGAGCATTCGCTTATGTGGATCCCGTCACTCCCGTTTTTTTTTCGGAATCCAAGGATGATGAATTTGCATTCGTTTGGGCATTGTGTAGCAACATTGTCAGACACCTGTCAAAATCCAGGCAATGAGGGGAGGTAGCAGAAGGCAAGAGACGTCTGAAGCCATGACATGAGTAGCAGAAAGCAAGCAAGATACAACGACAGAGCAGACATGGAATCTCCGGTGGTGAAAGCAACGGCCAGCCGTTGGATGACCTCAAACATCGAGGGTTCATGATGCTATTACCTCCATCCCTATGTTTTCCCTAGGATGTCAAAAAGGTCCATGGTGCCCTTATAGCTGTCCTTCATTGTGAAACCAGAGATTCGGAGAGATTGTTGCAGTATTCTCCGGTCACTTCTTTGGGGAAATGACATTTTGACAATTTTTGACAAATCCGAAGTCGAAGTCTTATTCTTCCAAGGATAGATCTACGATTTAGGCACTTTCAGTCTGACTCTTGCAATGTGAGATGCTTACAATCAATCACAATATACCACAATCATATGTGGATGGAAATCGTTAGCTATAGTAAAGTAGGCGGTGCTTTCTCATTATGGATCGAAGATTGAACCGCAACAAATAATGTGGGTATTACTGTCACCACTATATCATACTATATCAACACATACAGTATCAACCAGTTTGCTGGGGTTCAACATGTTGGTATTCACCATACTGTTGGGGGTTATACAGCTGTTGGTAAATACCCAATATGTTGCTATTTGGTGTCAACATGAACCAGTCAGCTGGGTTCACAGTGTCATCTAACCAATCATGATCATCTACCATCATTGATCATCCTCAACCATCATTTAACCATCGAAGTCCCCCCATTTTTGGCTTGCACAGTCTGTCCTCACACCGTAACCCCGTAGGTTGAACGGAAACTTCCGGTGGACTTGCCCCCACTGCGATCGCGTGATGCCACTTGGAGATTCGTGCAGTTGGGATGGTCAACCATCATGAATTAAGCATCACGAATCAACCATCATGAATGAACCATCCTAAGCCAATGATTCATGTAGACTCTAGGCAATGATTCATGAATGTAGACTAATTAGCAACCATCATTAGCTAGACTTCAGACCTCGACCATCACGATTTTCCATCCTTTTTAGCCATCACTAGTCATGATGCTACATCATCGGGGTTTGTGAGCGACTGGAAGCTTGACTGGAGACTTTCCCCGAAGTGAGCTTAGAGAAGAACGGGCCCAGTCCATGAATCTTGGTGCCCCAAAATGGTTCAGACGCGACAATTGTCAGCAAACTAATGCAAATAATGATTTTGGATGGTTTTGGCAGAAATGCTCCAACGGCCAGCCTCAGTTGGCTGAGGAGACAAGCCATGTTGGGGTGATTCATGAATAGCAATAAGTAATTGCAGATTTGTGAGACTCAGTTCCGTTGTGAAAGCATCCCACAAAGGATTTCAGAAGCGAGACAAACTGCACAGCTGGTTTGGAATTGCTAGATCGGGTAAAGGATTGTTTAAGCAATGTGAGTATTAGGTGATTAGATGTGAGTTGATTCTGCAACAAAAGATACAGTGTTGATGTGTAGATCGTCAGGGTCCGTGTGCTCATCTTAGGTCTCTCTCAAGCCCATGTGAGCCTTTTTGAAGTCATCGCATCCCAACCCAGAATCTCTCAGTGGATCCTTTGTTTGGCCGGGGCAGATACTGGGATGGCTTGACAACCTGTGATCCCAAACACCTGTAATGCCTTCTATTATAATGGCTTCTAGACTTCCCAAAGTCAAGTGACCAGGTCCTGACCTCTAAGCTGTGAAGGCAACTAGGCCCCCTAGTTGCTTAAGTTGCTTAAGCTTCGCCATTGAATTGGCTATAGCGGCTATATTCATAGGTATTTGTACCCATATAATCCAACTATATATCATCATATATGGTCGTATATCATATGTCAACTATATCATCATATGTCTATCCACGTCTGGATGGCCATGGTAGTTCCATGGTAGTTCCCCTGGTGGCATGGCTTCCCCCAGGGTTTGATCCAGGCCGAAGCCTCCTGCCCGGTGCAAACAGCGCCAGGGCCGCCAGGCCGGAAGGGGAGTTCATCTCGTTGAACTCTGACGGATCCCAGGAACTCAAGGGCCTTCAAGGGGCCCCCTTAAGAGGGACCGAAATTGGGCCCTTAAGGGATCGAACTTGGGTGAAAACTTGGAGCAACAGGCCCTCCCACCCTCTTCTGAGAAGTTTGCTTAGTCGCAACATGCCTCTGAAGAAGTCTGCGGGTGATATTTGGGACCCAACTCACGTCCCCTTTCGATGGGATCCCAGCTCAGGCGATGGAGTCGGGCAGCCCAGTTTGAGTGGAGAGCCAAGCAGTTCGATCATCCCCAAGAACTGACGGCAGCCCATGGATGTCTGCAGAGTGCTCCGAACAGCCACGAATCTGATGGAAATGAAGTCAATCAGAGAGTAGCGAATGCGGTAGCAGGTTGCAGGACTTAAAGCAGGAGCAAGTGCAGCAAGTGGCAGGAAGATGTTTGGAACCAGATGATCGCCCAATGCCATTGTCCCCAGGATGATCCTCACGAGCTTGCAACGATGCCGGTGCTTACAGGACAGCGATGGCAGCAGCACTGCTACCACCTGATCCATACCCACAACTGATTCAGTTTCTACGTAGCCTTGCAGCCATGACATTTTTTTGGGATCCGGTCCTTAACGTGAAGATGGCAACATATGGCAACCCATAGGTCTGGATCACTGGGGAAGGATCCCTATCCAGTGTTTATGCTGACTTATGTAGACCACGAGAAGCGCAGCTTTGTCCACGGGTGGACCCAAGGAACAGCTCTTTTGGCTGGCCGCTCTACGCAAAGATACTATCCCCATTACACTTTTTTCGCTGTGATTGTATGTCTAAATCTGTCAACAGAGATTTTTTGGGGTTAACCAAATCTAGATCTACACAGCAGATTTAACCCCAGATTTAACCCCAGATCTGTCAGCACATGAAAATCTCCAGGGTTTTCGAGCAGTGCAGCTGACCAGACTTGCCCCGTTGATCCGCTCGCGAGAAAACGGCATCATCCAAACCGCAGTGATTCCAATAGAAGGTGGCTATGCTCCTTGGCAGCACCGAGGGCTGCCAGGAAGATTGTGAGAATGGGCGAGCCACTATTGTTGGACCCACGAATCAAGGGCTTGGCCAATTTGAAAGTTCCTAATCAACTAGTCTTAGATTAGTAAGTTTAGCATACAGCCAATGGTTGGGATAGTACTGCGCTGCTATTGGTTGAGTGGAATGGTTGATCACCATTTCTCACTCTGAACATCCTCCAGCTGTAGCAGCCTGCAAAGCCGAGGCAATCCCAGTGATCAAACATGGTTCTGGCTTTGCCCTTCCGGCCCTGTCAGTGAAAAGCGAAGGCGGGGAGTCTCTGGCGCAGCAAGACAGTCCATCATTCTCACCACTGTGAACTCAGTGTGAACTATGCCATGGTGAGCTAGACCGTATCATAATCAGGTTCATACTGATACTAGTATCAGTATGAAGCTGATTATGTTATCGCCATCCTTAACCATGCCAGATTGTGAACCATCAATTTCAAAGATATTGCGGTCGAAACAGATGATCGGCATTCCAAGATCTACATCCAATTTGTTGACTGCAATTCTTCAACCAGCAGCGCTTTGCTCCTGCGCCAGTTGTTTTCCTTTCCAAGGAGGCAGGAGGTTCATGCTGCATCCCAGAGCTGATCACCACTCGCAACTGGTTTTGTCACCTTGTGGTCCTTGGATGTCCTTGGTTGAAAGCCGAAATGAAGTCTGAGTCCGGGTCCTTCTCAAAGCATTGCCTAGGGACAAGGCACTCCATGGAGCGTTGCGAAACTGTAGTTTCAACATGTCAGAACTGTACATGCACGCAAATTGGAAGTTTGATCACAGGTTCCGGGGAAGTTATGAATATCTGTTGAGTGTAGAATAAATCTACAGTATGTAATAAATCAATCAATAAATACAAATCTACAGAAATCCATAGAAATCTCTGAGTTTCCTCAAGCATTTCCATCATTGCGGTCCTCTGTGAGGACGTGGGTTCTCGGCATTGGTGGCGAAGGTTTCGAGCGTCGCGGGTCGTGCTTTGGCGACGAAAACGGGATGAGGCAGCAGTGAATGCAGGGCGATGATTGTCTGGGTGCCAAGCCACAATCGTTATGGGCCCCACCAAAGCTAATGATCATTTTACTAAATGGAAACCATTGGTTGACTGGGGGAACCACTATGACTTTGCGCCCATTGGCACATACCCACCTGTCTCCTGATGCAATCGAAACATTCATACCCGGTCTTATCCTATAATCAAGTATTGTATTGTATAGTTGATTGCTACAATATGACCAGCTATAGAGACAAGAGGATGTACAGATCAGAATGAATACTCTAGAAGGCGATTTGTTCTACCTGTTGGTTCGGAGGGAGCGATTGGGAGCCGTTCGGGGCTAGACTCTTCTACTGGGGGCTGTTGAAAGTCCCAAGAGTTAGAACAATAGGAATGTCAGGAATGTTTCCAATTTCGACAGAGTTCTATATGTTCTCGTCGCTCTTGTCCAATTCGGGTGAATTTCGGTATTGACCAAGACCCATGTCTAAGACGTGCAGCGTATGTGAGGCCAAGGTGATGGCCAATGCATGCCAATGCCAATGGTTCCATGGTGTCATTGTGTTTCATTTGTAGACAGGAATGAGATGCAATGACGATGGCAATCCTACTTCATACGACCAGAATGTGAATCTCATAATACGCCCATCTACAAGTTCAAGTTGGTGGAACCGTACGCAGTTTGGTGAGTTTGGTGTTCCTTAGAGAATTCGGGCGACCTTCTGGAACGGTGTTTCTGCATGACAGGAAGAGGCTGTTGCATCGAGCCCATGAGTTTATGGGGGACTTTTTGGAGTTTCCTTTCCTGTACACCAGACGCATCCGTTGAAATCACTCTATTACTGTTTCTACCATTCAATCCCCAACTCAAAAGAGATTAGCAGATCATCAAAATTGAACACTGAAACAAAAATCCTCCAATCACATGCAGATGTTTGCGACAAAATCACTAGAAGCTTACTGGTTACCAGCCATCACCAGCCATCACCAGCCCCCGGTCGCACCACTCCGCCGCTCCGAGGGTGACAGCGAAGCAAGTACCACCGATCCAGCGCAGGAATCACCCAGTGGCAGGGAGCCTCCCCAGCGCATCCATGATGGAACGCATGTGAACTCAGCCCTTTTAGGGAAACCACCAACTAGTAGTTATTCAATGTTAACCATATTACAACCATATTACTTGACCAACTAGTAGTTCTTTATCCAACTAATAGTTATTTAATCATATTATTGTTGTTGGATATCCCCTATTAAGATTTGACAAGTATAATCCCGGGACCAGGTTCTGACCGTTGACGTGCTGGACATACCACGCCAATGGTGAAAATTGGGAGGCAAAAAATCAAAGCTGTGCATAGATGTGGCACCCAGAAACCGGGGGCCAGATCATGTGTGTACAACTTATACAAAGAAAATATGTTTGTATTTGTACTTTTTCAGTCTTGAAATCGTTGCGGACTTTGGGGCTCTCCGCTTTCCTCCTGAACATCACCTTTTATAGCTACAATGAACTCTCCTCATGAATTCTTGACTGTTATAAGTACTGTATCATAATTCACTATTCATATCAATGAATTAAACTAAAGCATATAGTGGATGTGAACAGAACAATTCATAGATCTTCACCTATCCACAATTAAAGTTGTCTTCAAGACTCATGGATAGACGAGAATAGCCTCGGACCTTCAGGTCGGACAGTGGGGACCGCGAAACTCACGCGGACGACCACTATTCGAACCACGGGAGTGATGACGCGGGTAGCGCACCCGTGAGGGAGCCCAGTGCGTGGAGCATCTTGAAGACCTAATACTGCCTGGGAAGACTTGAGCGGTGAAAATGCGCTTGTTGCTTGATGTTGCTTGTATCATAGTAAGGGAAAGTATGAGGTAGCACTAATAATGCGAGTTTACTCTATAGAAATATACTTTTGATATCAAAGCTGACTATCAACGGACACAAAGGTTCCACTTTGCCACGTTCTCAGTGCTTTTCTCAAAACCGGAAATCAATTGATTCTCTGAAAAGTCGGAGGTCTCTGCAGATCCTGACCTTCGATCGGTGAAATTGTGATTGTTAGATGTGCCCAGCTGAACTTCTGCATCAATGGTGTTGATGCCCAAGAAGCAAAAACTGTCAACGGCCTACTTATGTTTTTAAAATCTATGTAATCGTATCAAGGTGTTTCTCACCAAATCATCCATTCTTGACCTTTCATATATTTAATCAACCAACCATTCTCGGAGATTCCCTAAATTTGAGATATCACGCAACACGAGACAACTTCCCAGCCCTGTTGCAGTTCTATGTCCGCACCGAGGCTCAACCCTCCGAGGCGGCTTTGACCAAGCATCTTGGGTCGAAGGCTTGAAATGGCAAAACCCGGGTGATGGAAAGATCAAATTTGAAACTTGGACCAACACCTTGGCTACAAAAAAAATCCTTCATGGGACCAGCCGCCTGGAACAAGGGAGGTTGCACAAGGGACAGGCTGTGAGCCTGAAGCGGAACGGATGGATTGTCTGGCTGGTGGTTGGGAGGGATTGCTTCGGAGCCAGGGGTATCCAATATAGCCTTTTAAGGAGGAACCAAGGAGCTACCAGGAGTGCTGTGACCAAATGGTAGTTTATGTCCATCACACTCGATTGTGAGAGTGTTTTTCAGGCATTAATTCATGGAAGAGATCCAGAAAAGCTCTTAAATACAAGGACAATTTTCTTACATCATCGGGTACCCCGAAACTTTTCAAACTCTTCGGTGTATTTTCTGTTTCAACGCGGGGATGAAGGAGCTCTAGCCCATCGTGAAGATCGATGCAGCTGCTGTGGATGCTTTCATATTGATGCAGAACAGCTTTGCTGTGGATAGCCACTACTGCGACAGCTCTGCTCCAGCTTTGCAATCTGCCAGTCATAAGTACTTAACAGCAGCGAATGATATCGCTTTTTGCGGAAATGCTGGAGAAGATGGGTGCAGTTGGCGAATCTTCAAGCAGAAGTTCGAATCTCATCTGACCTTGAATCCTGGCTGAAACCCCAACAAAACCACACACACACACAAACAAACACACATCTAGATGGAACAAGGCCTGCCCGCAGCGGCACTTCCAAGGCTCTCGCCCAAGCAACTGGGGGTACTTCAATGGTTGCAACGCATGTGCCTCCGGTGATCGCTGTGTTGTGTGTGTGCTGTGATTGGGCCATGGGTTTGTCCAGTTCGCCATGGTGATACCCCTTAACCAACCAATGATCAATAGGGAAACTGCCCGGAAACTTGGAGTACACCATGGCTATGGTTTCAAAAGCTTTTTCACTCTTGGTGTTCCTATTTCAAGCACTTTCAAACAATTTGCAAGATTTATTGGGGTACAGAGCAAGTGAGGTATCAGATGAGATAGTGTACAGATGTAAGCAGAAGGCAAAAAACAGGATGATGTTTAATGTGGTGCCACCCCAGGGCATGTCCTCAAATAGTGGTTAATTATGATGTATCCACAGGACAGTTGATCACCAATAACTAATGGATCATGACTCATGATGGGTGATGCATAATGAGGGTTGATGATGAATGATTCGATCAAACATAGTCCACAACCATTGCCGATCGGTGTGTTATGGCAAATTTTAGTGTTCAGCCGAATCTCAATGCGATGGATTTCGTGGGGCATCTCATGAGCCCAAGGCCTTTGGCCGGAAAATCAGGCCAAGGCACCTGGTCAATTGAAACCTGAAACATTGGCTCCACTCCCCGGATATTTTACCCTCCGGTTGTGATTTTCAGTGCGTGTGGAGTTCAGAATACGGACCCAACACACACCTATAGTTGGACGGGTCCAAAATTGAAGCAACCCGCCTGCTTGAGTCAGCCTTTTGGCCCAGGAATACTGCCCCAAGTGGGGGAACCAATGTTTTCTGCTCGTTAGTGAACCTCTGGGTATCTAAACCTGGCGATTTCGCAATGTTTTCAGCAGGGGCTGGTCACACGGTGCTTCTCCGGAGTGACGGCCATGCTGTGGCGTGTGGAAGAAATGAGTACGGACAATGTGACGCTCCACCTTTGGACGATGGGATGTCATACACCCAGGTTTCTGCTGGCCAAGATCACACGGTGCTTTTGCGAAGTGATGGTCGGGCTGTGGCGTTTGGAAGGAATCTTGGTGGACAATGCAACATTCCACCTCTGGAGAAGGGAAGTTGGTACACACAGGTTTCGGCAGGCACGGATCATACACTTCTCTTACGGAATGATGGCAATGCCGTGGTTTGCGGACGGACCTTGTACGGCGAACGCGGAGTCAAGATTCCACCTTTGATGGAAGGAATGCGATACATCCAGATTTCTGCCGGCAGGCGTCATGCTGTATTTCTTCGAAATGATGGGAGCGCTGTTGTCTCTTCCCCCCCACAGTGGAAAATTCCAGCTTTGGAGGTGGGAATCACATACACCCAGGTTTCTGCCGGCTGGAATCACGTTGTGCTTCTCCGAAGTGATGGCCGTGCTGTGGCTTGCGGAAGAAATGATGACGGACAATGCAATTTTCCACCGCTGGATGACGATGGTATCTCGTACACACAGGTTTCTGCCGGGAGGTCTCACACCGTGCTGCTCCGAAGTGACGGAAAGTGCGTGGCTTGCGGAAGGAATGTCGAAAGACAGTGTGACATTCCGCCTCTGGAAGACGGAGTCTCGTACATCCAGGCGTCTGCAGGCAGTTGTCACACAGTGCTTTTTCGAAGCGATGACACTGCGGTTGTTCCTGGAACAAACATTTCAGGACAGTGTAGCATTCCTTCCCTGGAGGATGGAATTCACTATCTTGGCAGCCATACATCAGTGAGTAAAGATGTCGTTTTGCAATTGAGGTTTGAACATGAAGATGATGCAGTCACGCTGTTTTGCTCAAACCTCGCCGGGCACGAGGTCTTGCGCTTGTCTGCCTGTGGGTCTGATCTGGCCTGGGACACTCACAAGCGGATTGCATCTGAAATGAATGTGAACCTCCCGAATCTCCGACTGGCCTTGCCAGACGGACGGCTGTTGGCCAACGTTTGCTATGCAGATCCAGTGGCAACACTGGTGGATGTGAGTGCTCGCAAACGTCGGCGTCTCACATAGTTTGAGGATGTTTTACGCACAAAAGATGTGATGAAACAGTTTCACCAGACCATGCAGTGGTCGAAATGTGCATGTTTTCTCCTCTTCTTGTCTAAGGGGCAACAGGGCAGTGTGACTCTCCAGACCTTTGGCTACGGAGCTTTGAAACTGCTACATACCAGATATGAGTGTATGATACTGGTATGTGCTATAAGTATGTGCTTGTGACCATAGGTAAATAATGGTAAATAGATGGATATTTTACACCAATGTTGTATTTTACAGACGATGTCACCACCGTCCAGACCGCTGCCTGATGCTGCCAGGTATAAGAATAAGAAAATGCGCGAAGTACCAGCAGAGCCAAAGAAGTCAAACTTGCCGCGGAGAGAGACCCCTAAGGACCGCCAGCCGAGCAACTCAAAATCGTCGTTTGACACGTTTTGGATGAGAAATGAAAACTAAAGCTCGCAGTTTGATGTTTTTTGCATTCTTTTGCCACTTTGATTCTCGGAAACAATTTCGGGCTCGCAACGGCCAGATGAAGACACCTGACAAATCCTGAACATGCATAATGCATATGTGGCTTGAAGCTTCCTACCAACCTGCCAAAAACAGTTTCAAGTAGGATGGCCCAGTGGTGTTGCAATCAGCGGTCGAATGCAGGACCCAGATTTGGCTGCTTGTCCTGGGGCTCAGTTGAGCTGTGTTCATGTTCTTATTTTTTAAGTCTGAAGCTTTATTGCAGTGTGGCAACAGGAAATTCCGAAGCTTCCACCATATTCCCAACAGATTTCTACCGAGATTTGACTAATGAGTGGCGGCAAAGTCACATTGACATGTCTTTTTTCAGGCGATTTTGTCAGTATGCGCAGCTGCATGGTCTGATTGTCTATTGATTATTGCTTGTTGACCTGTTACTCTGTGTGTATCTGAGAGTTGCATGCATATATACATTTGACATAATGCTCTCTTACTGTGTTACTCTGTTTGTTGTTTCTTAACAAAACATATTTCATCTTGTCACGACTTGTTGCCTTTCCTTGTTTTTTGAACATTTTAGTCTCTTGATGTCCTTTGTTGATAGATAGATTACTAGACTAGATTGTTGTTTCACAAGTTAGCTTGCTCATATCCTTAGATATAGATGAATTCTTAATCACGCCATTCCTCCGCGCGGGGCCATGCTGTTTCCCCCTGCTATGGCCATTTCCTTGGCTAAGGTCAAGAGTTGATGGAGTGGCTCATCAAAATCTCCATACAGAGGCCATGGTTTTCCTTAGCCTTAGCGGCGGAGCGTTTTGACGTGGAGATCGTGCCGACGGATGGGCAGTGACCCAAATTCAGACAGGATCCAACACCAATGTGGCTATGGACTGATGATGGACTGATGAACAGTGTCTTTGCGAAGTTGGGGCTTCAGCGAATTGATTTGTTTTCATGAAGGGTGAGTCGAATTGTTTGCTGGAAGTTGAAACTGAGTTAAGTCGAGACTTTTCTTGATTTATTCTTTCAGCAAAGCCTAAATTCAATTTGCTAAAGATCTTGGATCAACGAACCGAGCAGATCCGTTGACCAAAATTCTTCTTCGCCAGGAAACATGCGGAGGTCGCTGCCCGGGAAGATCTCTGTGGGCCGTGTGGAAGACCTTCGTGTGAGATGGACCCAGAATCATGTCTTGACCAAAATTATGCATGGAGCCAAAGCACGTTGTCCTAAGTTTTCAGGGACGGTTGGTTTGGATGTCTCATATGGCAGTGGGTCAAAACCCTTAGTCCCCCTGGATGCCCTATCATTAACCCTTGTTTTTCCCTATGAAATTGTTGGTGAACTTATCCCCCATGGGTTGGGTTAGTTTACTGCTTGACCCAACTCGCCATATTCATTACTCTGTCTCACTCATCGCAGAGGTTCAACTGCTTCACCTCAATGGCTGACCCCTACAAGTCTGCGGGGCCCCTTCCATGGTGGGAGTGCCTTTCAAACAGGATACATCAATTAAGCGATGAATCAATATGAGATGTAGCCTCCTAAAGCTGTGGTTGGTTTATGACGTATAAATGGTTGCTAAGCTGGATGATGACTGGGGGTACCCCTATGACTTGAGAAACGCCCATGTAGATTAGGATCACTCTCTGATTAGATGAGTATCTTGCAGGGTGAGCATCAGACTTGAACATCCCTCGACCCCCAGGAGAATGAATTCACAGACTTGGATGTGAAGCTTTTTGCAAGTTGGATCCCCAGCAGAACTTGAAGTTGGCTGCCTGCTATTGTGGAGGGGATGTGCCATCTACATCTGTGGTCAAAAACAATGACTACCGATCCGTGAGACTATATCTTAAGCCAAATGATGTCATTGAATTGAACCGTGTCACCCGCCAGAAGCCCATGGTTTCAAGTTCATAAGCAAATTCAGAAACAATCGAGGAGTGAACAGCAGCAATAGCTTTCGCAATTTCAATGTTTGCCTTTGGTAACAGCCATGCATTCCACAGTCTTGCCATCACAGTCTCTATTCATCCCTATTTTCGTCGCCAGAACCCTGTAAGAAGAGAAAGGCTACACTCCTTCACATCCCAACCGTGTTACACACAAGCCCTGACAATCTACAGGAGCAGCAGACCTAATCTTAAGCTTCAAACAAAAAGCCCGCCTGTTTCCCGACTTGTCTTTTTGTTCATTGATGCTGGTTTTCATTGCGAATGATACAGGTTTCCATTGAACATAGAAAAGTATGGACAACATGTCCGAGGTTTTGGCTGTTAAGGAAGAGAGGTTTCGCAAACAGACTTTTAAGGCAACAGAACATCTTCCATTTGACTTGAAACAGATGAAGCGAAGCTGACTTCTTAACATGGCCATCCGTGACATCATTGAACAGCAGGGTTGTGCGGGGACATCAGCATAATTTTCAGAGAAGTTAGCTTATCCAAGCTTATCCCACAATAGACCTTGAAGGCTCATGAATAAAATGCTTAGACGTATGACGTATTCTAAGCGTAATATTGCTTGTGGGTCAAGGCCTTAATGGCAGCGTACCCTCAACCAACAAATGCCACCATGGCTCTCGACACACCTGGCTCTGAACACAGCCAGCATGCCTTCAGGTACCCTGAAGAAACCCAAGGTCATGCAAGAAGTTGCCAGGATCGGCCTGATCTGTACTTGGTTGCCTCGTCGCACAATGGGGGACGTAGTTTTTTGAGAACAAGCAGCTGATGAGCTATCAGTGAAGTTGGATGGTCTCACTGACACTATTGGTGATATCCGACGATTTTGAAGGACAGATTTTGGGGCGTCTTGAAATACACATATTAGGGAGTTGTGCAAACTATAAGTTTAGCTTTCCACAGCCTTTTGTCGCTTGAATCTACGGTCCGCGAAAGTTGTTTTTTCTCAAATTCCGAAAGTTTCTTTCTGGCAAAAGTTTTTTGTGAAAGTTACTTGTGCTCAGTAGCTGATTAAACAACTACAAAACACATATCGTTTAGTGCCAGTCCAAGCTTTTGAGTGGAACTAGGTTCTCTCCTGGGAAGATAAATCGAAGGCGATGTAAGCCCCTATGGAACGTTTTGCAAAGGCCTGGGCGAAAGCAAGGTTAGCATATTCAGATATAATCAGTGCACCATCCTATTAAGCGAAGACTTTCCGGGGAGATCCTGAGGTGGACAGATGAAATAAGTGAAGAAAGTGTGAGCAAAAGTATTGATTTTTACCCATGGTTGACATACTTCCTTCTAGCATGCACAACAAGACAAGACTTAATCCTGCAAAGTTAAACGTGGCGTTCGCGAAAGTTTGGCAACATATTTTTTTGGTGCAGATGGCCATTCCTGGATGAAGGAATATAGGCCAACTCCGGTGTGCCATGTATTCAGCGAAGAATTGGACGATTGACCAGCACAATTTGCTTTTTCATGGACAGGAAGATTCAAATGCATATGTCCGCGACATTGCTGGGACATTTGGGACCCAACGCGCCGCCATTCTGAGTCCTGAGAGCGAAAATCAAACCTGGCCGGGGAAACCAGCGTGCACTGACATTCTAGAGGCACCAACCATTCTTGCGTCAAAAGACTTTGGGCCATCCTTTTTGAAGCGGGATTCACATTTCGTGTCGGATGATCCCCTTTTCCAGCTAGCCCATAAAGAACCAATGGGTCAGTGATGGCCAAGTGTCACCATGCTGGCTTGAGCATTTTGGGTGGGCAAGTTGGAACTCTTTGGCTGTGCCAGGATTACGCGAGAGCTGCAATATCATGTCAGATGCCTCAGCCATCATCCAGACTGCTGTCACAGATGGTCAGAGTGGATTCGGTGGCCAGCAAAACCAAAGCAATGGGTTCGCTTACCGGCATGTTGTCTACTTTGTATTGACAGGCCTGGTGAAATAAGTCCGAAGTTGAGAGGTTTTGTTTTGTGCACTCAGTCATAGACAGTCTTAGACATGTTCAGAACAAGGACCTGGCACGCTATGTCTCCACATCACTTGCCCCTCACCGTCGAACATAGCCACATGGTCCCAGTGCCGGGCGGCTGGCTTCCCAACTCAGGGTGGCCAGCAGAAACCGTGGAGCCCTGAGTCACACTGGGTCACAACGCTGCACCCCCTGGTGTGTCCAGTTTGAAAGATGATGTCTTGGAGATGAAACGATGAAACATGGAACATCACAGTTTCGGATTCTAAGTCCCTAGGTGATCCTAGATGCAACTAGCTTGGAGTTTGATGATTTTCTGGGTTTGAGCGGCAATGAATCCCTGAGCAGCTGGAACGAGGATCTTCAGGCTGACTTTTGAATCAGTGTTCCATCAACAGGTTTTGTCCTTGGTTTGGTCCTTGGTTTACTGTGGATGGTCCTTGGTTTCTTCTGGATCCTATGGGATCTTGAAACAGACGACCCTTGGCACGTGCACAGAGCAGCCAGCACATGCCATTCCGCTGCAGTGCCCGGCCCAAACGCCTCAGCAACAGCGCAGCACCTCTGGATTCGCTCGCAGTGCTGCCAGCCGGTATTTGCAGATGCTTGTCAAATGATTCATGATAATGATGAGTTAATGAAGAATGGTTAATGTTTAATTTGTTAATAATTGACAGACAGCCTTGGTTGATAACGTTAATGATTAATGGTTAATAACGAGTCAATACTGATGAATTAACTACCGTTTTATGATTTGAATTGATAGGGAATCATAATGGTTGTGTGTTAGCATTAAATTTGCTTTGACGACGCACATGAACCAATGCATGTCGGAGGGTCAGTGAGTTTTGATATTTGGAACTGGTTAGTCGTTAAAATGTTGCTGGTGGTTGGAAGCCAAGATCACTTCTTGGCACTGCAGAGATGGCGCGAACACAATGGCTGTATTTAGCAGATATTTGTTTATCCTGTTCAGATGCGTCAAAGTTTGGGTAGCACTCTGAAACAGGTCAAACATGCGCAAGCACTCAATGACTTTTTCTTCCGCTTGACCAATTGTGAATGATTAGTATGTATGCCTTGAAAATATGTACCAAGTAGGCATTCATAGTGCGGTCAAGAATTCATGGTGTGGTGATGGCTTGAAAGGGTCAGTTGGTTCATGGCTCAGCCATGAACAGGGCAACGGCGGCAACGGCGGCCAGGTCGTCATCATGTCTCGCCCCCAGCTGTCCGGAAACCGTCCCCTGAGCGAGGCACTGGGAGGAAGAGCGTCCAGCACCTGACTGGTCACCGTGGCAGTTTGACAATCCTCCCAAGATCACCACATTTGTCAGACAGTTGTGCGACTGTCTTTGATCCATGATGCATGATGATTCATCATGATGATTCATCATGATGGTCCAACATGATGATTCAACATGATGATTCAACATGACGATTCATCATGATGATTCATCATGATGATCCAACATAATGGTCCAACATGATGAGTCAACATGATGATTCAACATGATGATTCAACATGACGATTCATCATGATGATTCATCATGATGATCCAACATGATGGTCCAACATGATGAGTCAACATGATGATTCAACATGTTCCAACATAATCCACAATAATCCAACATGATCCCTACAATCTCAGACTTATCTTGATCTGTCGCCTTGCTCAGCTGGTTGCAGGCTGACCCAGTGATGGCTGGACTTGTTCAGGCCGAGAAGGCCACGGGACACCCTGGACCGCCACCTGAACGCTTGGAACGTTGAGGAAAGTTCTTTGTGTCCAGAATTGAAACGAGAAACATTAAGAAACTACGTGCATAGTATATGATTCTATTGTATTGTCCAGAATTTTCTCATCACAATATAGATATATAGCAAGTTACTTCCCATTATACGTGAATATTGTTAAAATACTGCAGTTTGACTATTGAATATCTCATGATCATTGTTTGTGCTCGATTGTTTGAAATATTTACTATTACTCCGTCACTTTGTCACATGTTGTCACTTTGCTGCTCTCTGCGCAAATCGACGCAGTCCATGCGTATTCGAGCTCTAAACTAATGGACAACATATGACAGCTGCATCACTTCTGGGGTCAACGCCCCCTGGATGAATGCGGCTGGGTCAAAACCCCAAAGTGATTGAAGCCAAGCTGATCACGTTGTGTCAGGAGCAGTTTCTCTAGCAATGCATGTGACTTTCTGCTACCAGGAGAGACAGATGAAGTGCATCGAGTTGATTGTTCGGAACCTGGAGGGCTTGTCCGGGGCAATGCTCAGCACCAGGAGCGCATGATTCTATGGTCACTATGTGCGATAGTTCAAATAGCAGCACTTTCATTGCTACAAGCATCACACCGGTTCACTCCATAAAAGCCGGGAATTCCTTTGAATCCTGGAGGTATGGAGTAGCACCCAAAGACGGACAGCACTTGCTGTTGCAGAGACATGGATCCCAACCAGTACTCAACCAGTGGAACATCTCACAGTATGTGTCCCAGGGAGTCATTTGACCGGCAATTTCCTGGCCCCAACATGCAGAGGAGGAGCCACAGTGCCAGCTATGCAGACAGTAATCTAATCAGTTTAAACTGCCAACAAGCTGACTTCTTTGGCAGTGAAATCACGTCCAATCCATCAAAACAAAAGCATCCCATTAAATACATTTGAATACCATTAAATACCTTCCCTTAAGGCGACTGACTAAAGACTTCATCAGTGCACACAACGGGTTGGCTGTGAAACCAACAGCCAGTGGCACTCATACTTTGCCCAAACAACCCTAGTGAAGTCATGCCACAGCACATTTGGACATTCCATGAGTATCCGTGAGTGATGACTTTCCGAGATTTAGCGAGGCTTCTCAGGGCTTCCCACTCAAAGAAACTCCGCTCCAAGAAGCTCAAAATGTTTGGATATGGCATTGACATGGTATTGATCCAAAATGATCATGTCGATCCATATTGATCCATATTGATCCATCTGAATCTTGATCCATCTTGATCCATCTTGATCCATAATCCTTGATTACATATCCATAGCCATGGAATCACGCAGGAGGTCGGAACGGGCGCGTTGCCCTCTCAGGCCTCAGAGAATTTCACCTCCCGTGCGGTCATGGAATGCTGGAAGAGCTCAGATCACTAAGGGTGGGTGGGAGATCTGCCGGATGCTTTTGCCTGTGTTTCACATGCTTTTATCATCTTTTTTCCACCAATGAGAGTGGGAAATCCACCAAGAAACCTTCAAATAAACAAAATAAAAGGGTTGCAGTTAGGAATTGATAAAGATAAGGATTAGATGGGAATTAGACCAACAAAAAGTTAAAGTGTTATGAAGTTAGCCACCAGATATGGCTCCAGTTGGCTCTGGTAAATTTTCCAACGATTGGACAAATGCGTTGAGAGCTAGGATGAAGCTGGACAGGTTTCCATGTTTTCCGAAGGTCAGCGGAGAGTCGCTTCCGACCAAGCCCAGTTCGTACCAGATCTTACCAGGTTGAGCATACAGTGCATATCAGTGGCAGTGCATATAAAAAATTGTCATTATTCAGCTGGCATTAGAAATTAATTTCATAAAGTTGAAGAATCCCTGCTTCCCATCACCCTCCCCAGATGGTCCCTCCTGTGATGTAACTCCAACCAAGACCAACCAACACGGTTCGGTCTTCGATCAAGGCCTTGGCTCAGCGCTGACCAACAAGTACTCCGAGGGTCAGCCGGGCGCACGTGCGGAGACCTGGACGTTGAGGTCGCTTCGCAGGTGGAGCAGGTCTGACTTTCAGCTGTTTCTGGGTCTCATGGTTGGGTAAGCCCATAGCTGATACCAACAACAACAACAACAACAGCAGCAACAACAACAACAACAACGACAACGACAACAGCAACAGTTTCAAGAACAACAACAGCAGCAACAGTTTCAAGAACAACAGCAACAACAACAACAACAGCAACAACAACAACAACAACAGCAACAACAACAACAACAACAACAACAGCAACAGCAACAGCAACAGCAACAACAACAACAACAACAACAACAACAACAACAACAACAACAACAACAACAACAACAACAACGTCAACAACAGCAGTAAAGAACAGTCAACAATCACCAAGAATGCTAGTGCATATGTATAATTGAGAAAGCTAAGTAATGATCAGCAATTATCAGTTGATCGTGGTCAATCATTATTGATCAATGATAAATGGTACATGGTCAGCAACGCTTTAGAATGGTACTTCAGCACGGCCAACCATGGTTGTGTTTGATTCTTGTGGAGTGAATGATTCTTCATGACTTGTAGGTGTGAAACACATGAACTGGGTATTTTTGCTCACTAAGCATCATTGCAGGATAGTTTTTTTTTCAATACTCTTCAGGTGGGTCCACATTTGCCGCGAGACTGGTGGTATTTCAAGACGGATGATTTGAGCCTGTTGGAGTTCTGAAATGTCCCTGATGAACATGACGAGACTGGGGAGGCTCATGCACTTTGAAAAGAACTTGGCAGAGTTGAACATCCTGTCAATGTACTCCACCTAGAACCCAAAATGGGGAACATCGCAAGCGCACGAGTTTCAAACATTTGACAAAGAACATCTTGGGTTTGATATTTGACAGCGGACTGCATTTGCTAGAGTCCAGATGCGGGTTGGATATGGTTGGATGGCTTTACATGCTGGTGCGTGCCTGAATTTGCGGGGATCAAGAATGACGCTGCAAATTTGGTCCGTTAACAATCATGATTGGTATCAATGGTCATTAGCCGTGACTCGAACAGTCCCCATCCTTTCAGATTGTACCAGCTGCAACCAAAACGGTTGATGGTTCTTTCCTTTTGGCAGTGATCACTGCATAAAAAGAAACAAAGCTTAAATGCAGTTTTGGGGAGAATACCACCACATACCAGCACTGGAAACTTGGGAAATACTGGACAGTTTTTGGTTCAGGCCATTGGTCTCCCATCTTCTGCCGCCACTAGGCTACTACGGAGGCAACGAGGTGATCGACAAGGTACCTGTGATGCGGAGACTTGCTGTCGACTCGGGGTCAGACTCAAGCCATAGCGGACCCCCAAGAATGGTTGGTTTAGCGGACCCCCAAAAGTGGTTCATAAACAATGATAAGTGGGGGGAACCCGCATGACTGGAGAAACCACCATTACATGGGTGTTTCTCAAGTCATAGGGGTGCCGGTATTCCAAAATGAACCACAGCTTGGATACACGGATTCTTGATGCTAACCCAGCTTGCCACAGACGGGACCCCATTTCCAGGTGGAGAACCTCTGCAAGGAACGTGCGCTGAAGGCATTTAGTCTTGACGAGAAGGTCGGGGCGGTCCATACCGGTGTCCGTCCAGGGTCCCCGGCTGAGGCTCAGCCTTGTGTTCCATGGTTGAGGACAATATGATTGATGTTGTTTTTTATGTTTTCTGGGGTGCTGCTGCAAGGAGGAGCCCTATCTGGTAAAACAAATGCAGAAGATCAAGACTGAGGTTTGGGTGTCATGGCTGAGTGCATCAGCCGGGAGAATGGCAGTGAGCGTTAATAGTCTTTCGTGGTCCTTGCAGAAGACCATTTTGTCGCGTTAATATTCTTATCTTGTAGCATGGTTTCCTCGCACACCGATGCCTTAAGTGGCCCTCTGAGTTCAACCTGTTTCCGCTAGCCGCTGCTAGCCCTGCAAAGTGCGGTTCTTCCGCTCAGACTCGAAGTTACTCGTCCTTGATAGACCACGTGCTTTAGTTTTTTGTCCCGGTGTTGTCGCAGGTATGAATCGTCGGTGTTGATCGGAAACCATGGGGTTCGCACCAGTACATACCACCACTATCTTTTTGCTTATACACCTCTGTCTAATCCAATCTACAGTAATCTACATGAATCGCTGCTTGCGATGAATTTCTCGCTTTTTGATTTCAGCCGGTGATTCGGGTGGTTTCCGTTGCAAAGTTTGTTGGTTTCACATGGGAAGTTACAGCTTGAAGATGGCAGTTGCAGCTGCCAGGGCGACCCCTCCGGTGCCAAGTCACCACCCAGATTGCTGGTCGAAACCATCAACCCCTTGAGAACTTGGTCCAGCAGTTACCCCATTTTTACCAAATACAGGTTTGTTCATAAATGATGTCAGCCCCCATAGGTGGTTGGTTACCTTCAAAGCAATAATCACTTTGGGTTGGTTGCGGGGTACCACCATGTATGGACACGCCTATACCTTGATGATGCCTCTAGCGACTGCATCCAACTCACCCTGCAACATCCAACTGAAGGAGTGGGGTGTCAACGTGCAGCCGTACAGTGGCAGCCCGGCAAATTTTGCCGTCGGAAGCCGAGTCGACAGGTCATGGAAGATGGACGTGCGCTGCAAATCATCGTGAGCCGCCATTAATCATCATTTACCATACGATGATGTACCATGATATACGTGGATTACATATATTTTGTATATGGGTCATGTGCACTTTCAACTCTCATATTTGGAAGACGGATGAAGCCGGGAGGTTTTGAGTCTTTGAGATTTGCTGTCTGCTGTATTTGTTCGGCACATATTGATAGTATTTTCACCTATTTTCGGGTTTTCTGAAGTTTTCTGACCAAATACATCCTGACATTCCAAAGGGTCCGCATCACACTGAAATTGTTTGACTGCACTGTTTGCATTCACGACAAGTTGCTTCAGGACTTCTCACTCAACGTTTTTTTAACCTAAATCGATTTTGCCCAACAGGGGTACATGATGTACATGGCAAATCACCACCACTACCCCAATTTTGTCTTGCTTGCCTTTCCCCTGGTGCAGATGTTGGCTTCCCTCGTACCAAATCCACGGTATCCCTGAGGTCTACACCGCCCTGCTGCCTCCCCATGCGCGTGTCATGGGTCTGGACCTACCCTCTGGTGGACACTTGACCCATGGCAGGGAGACCTGGAGACTGAAGCTACCAGGAGATCTGCCAGGATCTGCCAGGATTCAGGTTCCAAAAGGTTTCCCCAGCTGGCTGCCATTGACTCCCCGAGTTTATTTCGTTTTTGTTTGGCAAATGATTCTGGAATAAAAATGTATAACAATTTAAAAGTAGATGTCCTAACTAGATCAACTAGCAAATAAGACGAGAGCGGTACAGTAAGTTTCTTCGGCAGGTCGCCGTGCTGGTTGATCACCTGACCCCCTCCCCTTCCTCTCGTCATTAGTATCCATCTTCATCCTTACCAGCCATAATGAATGTATGATCTTCCTAATCATTGCCACTTTCACTGTCATCCAGCATAATCACCCCTGCCTTGCAATTGATCATCACGCAAGCATAATCATCCCGTGTCGTCCACAATGATCCATCATATTCCAGCATGACAGTCATCCTCCCCACTCTCATGACAATCATCCTTGATCATCCTTGATCAGGTTGATCCTCCTGCACCTATTGTTCAAACCCTTCGCTTTTGACCCCCTGGGCCTCATTGGTGGTATCGGTATCAGTCGCCCATCTGGAGTCCAACATGGTGAACATGTTGGACTTGTCACAACGGTTGGGTAGTGCACCGATCAATATTACCCCATGGCTGATGATTGCAGGGCGCGCTCTGCCACTGTTAGCCTCGACAGCAACATATCGGCTTGTCCGTGAGTGGTAGTACCTGCAACGAGGCAGTAATTAGTAGTTAGCCAATATTATTTTATATTATTGTTATTGTTATCATTACTATTATATATATCATCATTATTACTATTATTATTATTATTGTTATTGTTATATCATTAAGGAAACTAGCCAGCGATATAGCAACCATGCAGCAACCAACCATTGTCCCCACCTCTGAGTTCCGTGTCAGCCGAAGGTTACTACACCGCCAAGAAGAAGATTAGCGCCACGCCAGGGATGCTCAGCCCCAGGGTTGGCAACAAGGCTATCAGGATTAGCAACAAGCGTCACTTGTGCCACGCCACCAATGACGTGAATTCTTGTAGGTGAATCATTTGCACCGAAGCATGACTCGTTACTTCCGGTACTTGACAAGGTTGTTGATGTCGCCCCTTCTAAAGACTAGTGTCACCTGCAAAAGGCTCAAATTGAAAGTGGTAGACCTGCATCTAGTAATGTTGTCCACCAATGGTGGCTCTCACTAGTCACAGGGGTTTCATCATCAAACTGTTTCAGTTTTTGCTGCTCTAGCGTCCCTTCATATCCTTCGTTCCATGTTTTTTCATTACTTGCAAAGTGCCACCCATTCACAGGCCATCCAGCCACTCAACCATCTAGCGGTTAACCATGACTTGAGGACTCCAAAAGCCACTCAGCCACACCAGAAGTTCACCACCAGCAGTTCACCAGTGGGAGCAGTTCCACAGGTCCATCTACTTCGAGTCTTTGCCATACCGCGTGCACCCAGAGACCGGCTTGATCGATTTCGACGAGCTGCGCAAGACGGCACCCATGGGGGATGGACACATGTGGATGGTAAGTGGAGCAATGTTAGGACCCGGGTCTGTTGATGTTGGACGTTTTTCGTTGCTGATGTAGATATTATAAATACATTCTGGGGATATTAATTAAGCATCATTTAAGCATCTAAGAATCCAAAGTTACAGTATGTTACAGTCATTGTTTTGGCAAATGTGCGGCAGGTACATTACCATGGATGACATTAATGCGGCTTTCGACCCATTTTATCCGCACAGCAAATCCGCACAGCTCCTTGTCACTTGGAGTAGGTCCACTTCACTGAGCTAGGCAACTTCAGTTTCTACCCAGATGTTAGATAACGAACGACAATGATTCGATGGTGAAGTGGGCCAGTGACTGGGCTCTATGATAAAAATCACACACGCACATATCATGGTTGGTTACTTTTGGCTTGGTTTGGCTTGGTGGTTATGACCATAATTATCCGTCACCATTACGCAGACAATCATACAGACAGATGATGATCCATATTATGCGGCCATTGCCGTCATGAACTTATCATTCAAGTCAGCAGAAGCCAACCATTCCTTCAGGGTGACGGTTGCCAACGGTTTGGCTTTGCACAGGCCCTGGTCTTCCGACCCGCCATGATCCTGTGCGGCGCTTCTGCCTACCCACGAGCCACTGGGCGGACCAAGGCAATCAACCTCCCACTAGCGATGCTAAAAGATGCTAAAAGTGGAAGTCTTCCTATCCTCAAGGTTTCATCAACAAGCGACAGTAATCACTTGACACGGTTTTGAAGATGACACCATCACTGGTCATGGACGAGCGGTGCCAAAATAACGAACTGGCGGCTTAGTCCCCAGGTGAACCTGTGAGGAAGTTGTTTACATCCAGCAAGGTCGATGATAATTTCTAGTTAGACATGTATACTTAGCTACCAGGCCTTTGAGATGCACATCTAGAAAGATGGCTGATCTCTCCTTGATGATATTTACATATATCTCATATCCATATATATATATATATGTACATATATACATCATAACTTGGTGTTTTGGTAGCATTTCGTGTCCATACTCGCCTGGTTGATGATCGGTTGATGGTGACTTACCTCTCAGGTTGTGGATTTTGCCAAGTTCCGTGAGATCGCGGATGAGGTGCGAAGTGGTAAGCCACCATGGGCCCAGGATTCCCAAGGGTCACCATGTGCTGTTTTCGCTGATGGGTGTTGGTTCGTGGTTGGTTGGTAAGTTGTTGTTTGGTAGTTGGTTGGTTAATGCTCGGTCAATGGTCAGTTGGTTTGTGATGTGATAAAGATTCTATAGACACAATTTACTGACATGGATCTTGGCAGATGCACTGCCTGACCTGTTCTGGATCGATTTCCGTACATGCATGGTAGACATCCAAACATCAACCAAACTCCATGATGAGATGCTCACCCCTGGGTTTTTCGATCGCAGCGCTTTTGTTTGCGCAAGTGGTCTGGGTTTTGTTGGTGCCGTGCTTGGGAGGGAGCGTGGCCAGGAGCGGCCTCCAGGAGTGTGCTAACCTATAGGAAGACCCTTCCATAAGGTCCATGAACTACACGGGTTTGTTCAAAGACATGGTGTACCCCCAAGTCACTGGTGGTTTCCCTGGCGACAAACTTGGATGGTTAGTTTGTTGGTGCCCACACATGTCAGACAGTCCAGGTGGGTGCCTACTTGATGGCGGACATTGCCCACATCTCCGGTCTGGTGGCCACCGGTGAGCATCCTTCTCCCTTCCCATTCTGCGACGTAACTGGACAGATGGGCCAGGGGGCGGAGTCACCCGTGGATCCAATGGGATTCAAAGGCAATGAATGCAAAAGATGTGGGGCACATTGACCCCTCCAGCAACCATGGGATGGTAGGCTTTGGGCCACCTCAATTCGACCAAAATGATCCAAAGCGGGAGCTCTTGGGTTAAAAGAATCAATGTATGATGATCTATGAGTAGTGATTTTTGTTAGGAGGGCTACACCCCTGTGGACCCTGACTACTTGTCATGACGAGTCCCCAGGTTAGATGGAACCGTTGATATCGTGTTTTGTGTTCGACGCGCCCCTTCAAATCTAGTCATGCACAATATACTATCAGCCAACAACGCAGTGGTTCATCATTGGGTGACCTTGTCTTCACCTCGACTGCGCTAGTGACGAAGAGACGATCCACAAAAACCCGCCATGGCTGAACAAGGATGAACGATGGGATGAATCGATGATGAACAATGGGATAAATCGGATTTGAATCGTGATAGATCGTGATGAATGATGATGGGGGTGTGTACTTCGCGTACACTTTAGAACTTTCTGCACATCAACGATAGCCTTGGAATCGCTTCCTCTGAGGTGGTGACGACCACTACCCACAAGTCTTTGCGAGGCGCGTGGATTTGAAACTCGGCCAGTGGAACCATTTTTCAAGTTGTTACTGGTGATTGACACATGGTGATTGACATGGTGATTGACTGATAGTGACAAAACAGATGCAACACAATGCAACTATTTCACAGGGCAGCTAGTGGTTTGGATAATGCCAGCCAACAATCAGGTGGAGTGATAGTTGTACTGTTATACTTGAACATACTGGAAATATTTGGAGATCGTTTGCATACATGGTGACTATTGATGACCCTTGTAGTGCGGGATTTGGGAATATCGATTGACCAAGCGGCGTATATAATAGGACTTAAGACAAGTGGACAGGCGTGTATTGTGCAGCTCGTGCAATGAGCCTACAGGCTTTTGCTGGTTGAGACGCTTCACGTGTCCAAGTGTGTCGATGACTGCTTTGCGGTCAATTGATTTCTGCTTGGTGGTTTGATTAACGTCGTATTAACGTTTTTTCCCTAGTAACGTATTATGTGTATGTACATGTGCTAATTACTAACTATGAACTCATGGTTGGTTGACTGCCTATTTTTCATAGGGCTGGTTCAACCACCAAGCAGATTTGGAGCAGATTCTGATAGCTTGCAGGTCCTCGTGCTGGCATGATCTTCTTCAAGTACACTGAGAAGTTGCCAGACATCAAGGCCCGGATGGGGTCAGCTCGCTGGGCTTCCTGGCTGGCCATGCGATGGATAGCTGGGATTGGATCAAGCAACAGCAACGACCACACGATGAAACACAGCCGACTTGGGAGAAAGCTTCAGAGACGTTGGGCGGATATGGCTATGGGTCAAGAAGTTTACCAACCAGTAGTCTGAGATAGTAACCAGCAATAATAGGGAAAACCATGGATAATGATGGGGTAAACATGATGTGCCAACGCAAAGTCGGTCATTGCGCGTGGGAACTAGCCACTGGCGTGGTGATGCTCTCCACAAGTTGCACTGCCACATTTGCCATATTTTATCAATGCGGCGTAATATGCCCAGGAGTGGGATGGTTTCTTACTATTGAATAAATTAATGACATACGATTACAAGGGGCTAAAATTTGGAGTCACCTATATTTTGGGTATATAAATTTTTATTACTATCAGTATTATTACAAAGTATCACCAGGACAATTATACATACTATCCCAAGGTTGATATTCGACCATCCATATTATCACTATTCTTTCAATTCTTACTATTACCCCTACTATCACTCTTACATACTCTTACTTGATATTGGAAGTGTATACTATCCATATTCTTACTATTCTTACTAATACTCTTACCCAATTCTTGCGATGACCAGCTTGACATTGGACGATTTGGGGTGCTGCCTGAGGAGCGCATCGACATGGCGGTCTTCCCAGCACTCCAGGGCGGTCCCCACAACCATCAGATGCTTGGACGCGCCACGCCACCATGAACCAACCATTGTTAGCCGGAAGCAATGAGGCTATAGGTTGATAACCGTCCAGTAATGGATGAACATCCCAACATTGATAAATGTGTGGATGAACGTCCAAACACTTAGACAATCAGATGCCGCTCGGTTTCCGAGCATGGAAGGATGTGTGAATTTCCCAAACTTGACCATTCACATTCACTGCAATTCAATTTTCACCAAGCATTCACCATCAACATCAACCAACCCATCAACCAACCCATCAAACAACCTATCAACCAACCTATCATCCAACCTATCAACCTTCACGGTTCCCCAACCCGAAACTCACCATGACACCTCCCGGGTGCTGAGGATCGGAGGTTTGGCAGCTCAGCTGTTGGAGGTGAACACCCCAGAGTTCAAGGCGAGAGCCGCACCGTGGCGAGTCGCCTCGCTGCTTGGTTGGGAGGGAGGGTAGGAGGGCAGGGTTGCCCAGTGGCCGCCCTTTAAAGGAGGAGCGAGGCCAGGAGCTGCCCTCGGGGTGATGAAACCGAATGCTTTTTGGCCGTAAGGCGCTGGCTATGAGAAAGGTTGATTGTTGCTGTTGAAGGGTGATGGGGGTAAGGCTGGTTATTGCGAAGGGTTACAAGGCTGGTGAAGGATGCTGAATGAAAGGCTGATTATGAGTGGTTATTGGTGGTATCATGAGCAGTAATGATGATTAATGAGTATTCTATGAATGGCTATTTAATGATAATCTGATCAATGGATGATTCCCGACAATCAATGGATTGCTGATACATCTTCACACCTTTCTCCTATCCCCATCTGTCATACCCCTACAGTGCTGCTGAGCCCCCGTGTTCAGCCCATGTCGGTTTTCACATTGGTATCACTAGGCAGCAAGCGTTGACCACCCAGGAACCAGCGAGGTTGACCTCAACCAACCCTTCAACCCGTGGCCGCCAGGAATACTCCAAGCAGGTGAAGGCTAACGCCAGTGCCCTTGCAGAAGCCTTGAAAGCCAAGGGTTCCGGAGCTCAGTGTCGGTGGGAAACCTTCCTTCTTGGCCCCTGTGGGAAGGGTGGAGCTATGATTCAGAATGGTTGCCATCAATGATTGATTATATCAGTTGAGTGATTCAGATTATGTTTCGATTATATACTGATTCCTCAAGATGGTATATTTAGTTGTGATTCGGATTGTATGGAAACCTAAATAGTTTTGGGAGGCTTACACACCTCAGGTATGGCTGGATGCATCACAAAGAAGCAACATCAGCAGATCATCAACAAGTATCACCCGCAGTCGCAGGGGAGCTGATGAAACTTCTTTTATTGGATTCGAGTTTGCAGGTTATTTTTCGCGATTTGAGAACCAGGTTTGCAGAGTTTGCAATTCAATAATCATACGCTCCAAATCACAGCAAAAGCGCATATTATAAAGACGTCTATATAGGGTGCAACCTGCTTTCCTCAACCGAATTCTGAAATGCTACAACCATGTTGCGAAGCGGCGACGGTGCATGAGTATTCTTGATCCTTGGGGTTTCATGCCATAACTGACGCTTCCGGACTGAAGTAGAGGGAACTGGTATATCGTGGGTAAGTTTCAACACAAAACACATAGTTGCTGCGCTCCTCTCGTGCAACTTTCAAATTGCTCTCGTGCTGCTGCGAACGGTCTTTTCCTTCCCTTGCACTGGCTTTTTCTGTCAAACTTTGAAGCCATTTGGAGTAACAAGCACTTGTCAAGACATTTAGCGCCTAGTCAGTTCTCAGTGGTTTCCAAAACTTTCAACATGCCCATGCTGTGCACACATCTTTGGGGTCTTCAGAGAAATGAAGTCATTGATGGATTTGGGATTTGAGTTTCTTGTTCAACTGTATAACATTGATCTCATGTTGTTGGTGATCCGTTGCACGCAACGGCCTTCATCCTCTTTTGACTGCCAACCATTCGCAAAGTAAGAGAAAAATACAGACCCCACGCGCAGCTTTCAAAAGGGGTAGACTTTTTCAGATGTTGTGTTTGCAGTGAGGCCACAAGTTGGCCAGCGACGGCACTGACAACCACTTGATCCTGTGGGACAGAGGGCGGTGGACTTAAGATGAGCTCTCCCCACATGTGCAGCCAAAGGCCCTCCAGGGTAGCTCCATACAGCTCCAATGTACCGCAATCATATGGGTAGCCTTATAAATACAAGGATTCCTCTACACCCAACGATCACAACAAATGAATTCCTTGTGCTTTGTTTGTTGGTTTGGCATTTCTTACATCCCATTTGTTCTCTTCTTCGACCATTCGTAGGACTTGCGTCCTCATGGACTCACTGGTGGAAAGGTCGAGAAGGCGATCCTTCAAGGGCTTCTGCGTCCCTCCATAGGATTGCCAGTGTCTTCTTAATTTCACACACCAGCTTGAAATGCCAGAACTAATGATCGGGAAATGTTCGGGGCTGACAAATTCGAATGATTTGTTCACAGACAAATTTCAGCATCAAACCATGTTTGAAACCGCAGCATGGAAGTAGACACCTTCCTCGTGTGTAAGCGTTGGATTCTTTGAGCCTGCAGCGTCATACTGCGTCGAACATCATTGTAATCCCTTTCTCCTCATCCCATTTGATCCCTGGGTTAAGTGTGGAATCAATAACACTTTGGATGGGCCAAGGGAGGTTCAACATAAGGGAGACAGAAATACACCTTAATGAACGGATATGAACAGTTAAGCAACAAGAGTCAACCGCTACTGTATCTCCAGCCCGGGAATAGGGCCAGCGTTTGTTTTTTGGACACACACTGTTGACAATTGATGACTATGAGTCTATAGTACTCGTATATGAAGGCTGGCATTGCAACAATCATGTAAATTGATGAGCTCCAAACGGGCAAAGATGGGCAACTCCACGCACATTACTGCAGCCAGTTGGTACCATTACCCGCATTTGCGGCTTTCCATTGCCACCTCTGCGTGCCGTTGTGGTCTTTGTGGCCGTTGTGGCCGTTGTGTCTGTTGTGGCCGTTGGTCATCACGGCTGTTCCTGCCACCAGGTGTGCGAGCAGTGCTCCATCACCCTCAACCGCAACGCTGGAGGGCTCAGAGTTTGGTAAATTGAAACACTTCATTGCTTGGTGGTTTGATTGACATTTTTCTAGGGATTATAGTAGTGAATTCTAGGGGATAATCGCCAACACTAGTGGTTAAACAACTAGTGGTTGGTGGTTCTATTTTCCCTAGTGAAGTATTAACAAATGGTTGGTTGACTTTTTTTCATAGGGGTGGTTCAACCACCAACCCTTTCATTATCCACTCTGAGTCGAACCATTATGATGAACCCCTAGTATCCCCTAGTTACATTAGCCTCCGCAAATCAACCAGACAAACGTCAACTAGTACTGTCCCATTGACCTAGTTACTATCCACATTTCACCACTTTGAAGATTTATCATCAATAGTCAATAGTAATTAAGCATATTTAAGCACTACAAACAAATTTGTATCAGTCATTTTATCAGTAGGATCCACTAGGGTTGATAATGGTCAATCACCGATGATCATTTAATCATCAACGGTACTAATCATCAGTATCGATCACTTATCACAATCACCATTAGTAACCACTAATTAGTCTTAACCACCTTTAATCACTCAATATCTACCGATGAGAACCATCAGTAACCATAAACATCAACCGTTACAGGTGATACACACACCATTAGTGTACAACATCAAAAATTAGTTAATGATAACCAGAACCGTCAGTGACCAATCACTCATAACTATCAGTATCACTACTAGCATATAGTTATTGTTGGTAGATATTCACTACTACCATGCGTAACCACCAACAAAATCCATCAGTAATCATACACATCACTACTCTCAAGCACTCGGACTGACCGTCCACTGACGCCCAGGCCGTGCATGGTGACGTGTCAGCTTTGAGCCCGGGAGGTGTCCGTGTGGGTGCACCGGTCGGGGACCACGGGGGTGGCGGCGTTTCCTGCCCGGTGGCCTGGGCGACCATGGAGTCAGATAGAATTCATAGAGATATGATTTTGTATATATGCATCTATTTGTTTTGTGGATTTGATGATGATGATGATGATGATGATGATGATGATGATGATCATGATCATGATCATGATCATGATGTAAATATTAAACATAATGATGAAGGTGAACATGTATACGTATTGAAAGAGTGTGCATTTAGTTTGTGTTTACGTTCATTGGGCTTCTACCTTGGATAATGTACGCGCACAAAGTCTGGGACAGACCAGACCGATGAGTGGAGTGGATTCTTGGGTCAGCTGTAAGCTGTTCCTACTGAAAGGTTTGGTCCAGCCCGGTCCAACCATCGTTTTGCATCGGGAGAAGTGGCGGGTATTACTGTAGGTTGATGATCCACACCGGCTTCACCTTGAATTTAGATCACTTGGGAGATCATCAGATGAGAATGAATACCTGCTGAAGAAAAAGATCCCTGCGCGTGTTGTGCATCTATTTGTCCTTCAAGTGAATTGATACAAGTAGTACCGCACAAGGCGGTGGCGGAAGTTTCCAAGATAGGAGCACTATAGGAGTGTGCACTTGTGGTTGCGACAATGTGACCATCGATCTGGCCACTTGACTGGCAGCCTATCTGTCTAGCTATCTTTCTATCAGTGGATCAGTTTTCTTTCTGTCTGTCTGACTGTCTATCGATCTATCTATCTGATGATCTATTCGTTTATCTATCTGCCTATGTACTTGTCTTTCTATCTACCTCACTATCTATCTCGTCATCTTTCTGTCTATGTATCTATCTATCTACCTGTCCATCTATCTATTTATCTATCTGCCTATCTATCTATCTGTCTATCTATCTACCGAATTATTTGTCTGATCATCTATGTGTCCATCTGTCCATCTTTCTGTCTATCTACCTGACTATCTATCTACTTTTCTATCTGACTCTCGTTTCGTCTACCTATTTGTCTATCCATCGACCCATCTAGCCATCTGAATCTGGCTATCCAATTGTCTGTCTATTCCACCTATCTATTCTAGCTATTCTATCTATCTATCTATCTATCTATCTATCCATCTATCTATCCATCTATCTATCCATCTATCTATCCATCTATTCATCCATCGATGCATCTATGTCTCTGACTATGCATCTAGCCACCCATGGATCTGACTATCTGCTTGTCCATCTATCTGGCTACCTCTTTGTCTAGCCATCTATCTATCTAGCCATCTTTCGTCTATCTATCTATCTGTCTATCTGTTTATCTATCTATCTGCTGATTTATCCATCCATCTGTCTATCTATCTTGTTAAAAACTTGTTAAAAACCACGAGTTTTTGCGACTTCGGACGTGAGAATGTGCTTCGCGCGCAGGCGGCGTGCCATTTTGACCTGCAAATGTGCTTGGCGCGCAAGCGTTGTGCACATTTTGGCCGCATAAATCACGAAAAGTGACGCGAAACGCAAGTGTTTTCCTACTTTTGTCTCCTGTGTTCAAAAAGTGTCAAAACGTGCTGTGTTTTGACACATTTGCTTCAAAATGTGCTTCTCGCCCTGGCCGCGTGCACTTTTTCGGACATGCAACTTTCAAAACTTGTTAAAAACCACGAGTTTTTGCGACTTCGGACGTGAGAATGTGCTTCGCGCGCAGGCGGCGTGCCAATTTTCATGATCATATGACATCTCCGAAAAGTGGCCCGAAACGCTGGTAAAATTGCAGTTTTTATTTTGGTACAAGATTTTATCTTAAAAATTTGCTTCGCGCGCAGGCAGCGTGCCAGTTTTGAGAATCATGAGTCATCAAAAGTGCTCCGAACATGTAGTGTTTTTACGATTTTGACTTGCAAATGTGCTTCGCGCCTAGGTTTTTTCACGATTTTGCGAGTTGCAACTTCCAAAAGTGCTCCGACACTGTAGTGTTTTTACGATTTTGACTTCCAAATGTGCTTCGCGCCTAGGTTTTTTAACGATTTTGGCACACACCTTCCGCCAGAGTGGTCCGCACCCGCCGCTTTAGCGAGGTACCCTTTTGGACCCTCCTGAGGCACAAAACCTTGCAAAACACAGCATTTCGCGACTTTCCTAACATTTTGGCGCGCTCGCATTCTCATCTTTCGCACATCTCATCTTTCACACATCTCATCTTTCACACATCTCTTCTTTCACACATCTGCTCAGGCGATCTGCCCTAGCTGAGTTGTCCATATTGTCGGAAGTTAGACTTCTAAACTTCCTTCGACTAGAAAATCATCGTGATGCACCATCTAAAAGTGCCGACTGCCATTGCTGGGTGGTTGCTGGCAGTTCACGGTCTTCCAGGTTGAAATTAAAGAGGCACATATTATACATAAAGCCAGTAGATGGGGATGGAATAAGAAACAACCATTCTTGCCTTTTGAACCATTCAACTAATCTATTTGTTGATGCTTACTCACAGTAAATGGTTCAGTCCGTGGTGGACCCCGCCCCAAAGCCGCTGTTCCCCCGCAGTTCGCCGAGGCCATGACCACCCGGGGCTGCACCACGGCGGATTTCCAGAAGATTGCGGAGTTCTTGGACCGTTGCTGCAAGATCGCACTGAAGGTGGGCCCCGGTGGGCCCCGTTGCCAGCACGTTTCCATTGCCACCACGGCGTTGCTCCAGCGCCAGCCTGGGAGTGCGGCATGAAAGAAGGGGAGATGGAAGTCCAAAGCCCGACAGTTGGAGCATGTTGTGATCATTTGTGATCATTACTGACGAGTTGTAACCTATATGGCTGTGGGTCAAGCAGTTAACCAGCAATAACCAACCATTTTATAGGGAAAACAATGGTTAATGAAGGGAACCAGGGGTACAGGGTTTTTGACCCACACCCATATAATGGTTAACCTACTCGTTGTCACCTAAGACTCCCCAGGATATTGGAATGCAAGAACAAGGGGTGAGGCTTTTGACAGGCAGATGGCAACCAAAAAGCACTGGTCACAAGAAGCAGCGTGCACTTGGCAGCTGTCAAGCAATGGGAAATCCAAAATCTGAGGCCCTCATGCAGTGAATTCATGACAAGATCAGAAGAGGAAAACTATCAAACAGATTCAAACAGTAGATATGTTGATTCTTGGCCGATGAACGGTTAACGGTTTCTTAATTGGTTGATTGGTAATTACTTAATAACAGGTACCCTTTGGTAAGCTGACCCTGGCAATGGAAGATCCACCATTTTGTTTGGAAAAGCCTGGGAAGTCATACATTGAAATGGTGGATTTTCCAGCCAGCCATGTTAGTTCAGAGGGTAGTGGGTGCATAACCATTAATATCCACTAATATCCACTAATAACCATCAATAACCATCAATATCCATCAATATCCATCAATATCCATTGATCTCCATTTGAATTGAATGTCTCACTAATTCCCAGGGTCCCTGGCTGATGCTTTGCTGTCGGTCCTTGCTATCCACCGACAGGTCCAGGAGGAGAAGGGCAAGAAGCTGAAGGACTTCGAGGCAACGGACGAGAGAACCTGGCTGAGATCCAGGGGCAGCAGGTGTTGATCATGAAACAGCTAATGGCTACCCCGGATGAAGCTAAACCCCTGGTTGATTAACTAAGGGGGTTCCCATTGTAATGGAAAACCAAGGCTTTTAGGGGATACCCCCTATTAATCAACCAGGGGTTTATTAATCCGGGGTAGCCATTATTGACCAAGGATTGATCCAGGGAGCCAACCAATCACCAACGATGTTTGATCACTGGTGATGTTTAGTGATGAGATCTATGACTCAAAGCTGATTGTTATCTATCGTTGTTTTAATTGTTTTAAAACTACTATACTGGACCACTTTGAGTTTTTGTCATTGCTGTATTATCATGTTTTATTGCTAATAATAACAATAAACAATCATCAGCCATCATCAGCCATCATCAACCATCATCAACCATCATCACCCATTTCTGACCATCGCCAACTATCATGACCATAATTAACAATCAAACTAAAACCATCATTGTTGCGTAGTTTATTGTAATTGACCATCATCAACCCTTACCCATCAGAAATGGTCAGATTTTTGTTCAAGTACATACAATTACCATCAACTATTAATCATCAACCATCACTAACCATCACTGGCCATCACTAGCAATTGGTCAGCAACAATTGGTCAGTAACCATCATCAATCATCAGAAATGGTCGGAAATTAACAATACTTGTTAGTTTATTGGAATTGACCATCATCAACCATCATTACCCATCAGAAATGGTCAGAAATTAGCAATTACCAATTACTAAATCATCCCAGGTGCTTCAGCTTGTTGCCAGGCTGCCCTTCCTGGCAACGCTGAGATTGAGGCGCGTCGTGGTGCTTCGCATGATTCGTTGTCATTGGAGAAGCAGCATGGTCCTTAGGGAAATTGTCATGATTCATAGTGGTTAAGTGCTGGTTAATCATGGTCAGAAATGATTGTTAAGAATGGATTATACCGGTTTGCTACTGGTTGAATGATTGGTGAATGTTTAAGTAATGTTCGATCAAACGGTGAAAGGTTCATACTGATCAGTAATATTTTGTAATGGATTACTGGATATTATACTATTAATCAAAGGGGATTGACAGTCAGCAATAGATGGCAATAGAATGCATTAGATAGAAATAGAATCAAACCGAGAGCAGTAGATAGAAATTGCAATAGTGGATGATAGTTGGATGTGCCAACTGGATGGGGTTGTCCGTAGTCATGGTGTAGCCTCACAGTCACTTAGCTTGCGATGGCTGGGGACCGCCATGACACGACTATGCTGCTGACATGTCTTCGATTTTGCACTGAATTTGATGAGAAACTGTCAGGGAATCCTGGTCTTTACGACTGCAAGAATGATTGTGAGACTTCTGGTGGTTGGAAAACACAGTAGGACTCGGTTGCCGCAAGAACAACAGAAGGATTGAGCTTGAGTGCGAGTTGAACTTCGGAAGGATACCCTGCCAAGTGTGGATTTTCCCGACATAATGTCGTGCGTGTGTTTACATACTGGCTACAGTATTCTGCAAGCAGAAACGATAAATTTTACTTGAGAAACACTGTACAACCAGACATCAACCAAGCATGGCTAGCCATGGTTTACCCATCATTAAGCACCATTTACCATGATTAACCATCATTGGTCAACCAACCATGGTTCACCTTCCAGTTTACAATGCCCATGTTGAATTCCTGCATCAGTGGATGGCTTTTTGAGGCTTTGAAGAAGGAGGTGGAAGCCTGGGCCTCCACCTTCGGTTACCCAGGACTTTAAGGTCAGGCTTCCGGGCTGAAGGAGCAGTTCCACACAGTAGAGTTCAGTAGAGCGATGGTCTCAAGTCTACATTGTTTACATGAGATGGTTGAGAGATGTTGGGAGGTTTTAAGAGGTGTCAGTGTTGGGAGGTGTTGAGATATTGAGAGATATGAAGAATATGATAATTATCCGATGATGAAATGACAGAAGTTGCAGAGTGGCAAGTGTCCTCGTTGGTCTCCTCGTTGTGGTTCGCACCGCTCGCAGCAGGTGGCACGGTTGGCAGCTGATCCTCTGCAGTCGCGGAGCGAAGTTGTTGCAGCGTCCACCTTAGGACCACATTGACCTCCTTTCCCGGGTCAGGAAAGCAGAAGTTCAACATGAAGCATTCTTAAGTATTCATGAACATTATACATTCGTATTTTATTGTATTTTGCATACTTAAGTACTTCTAGATACTTTACTACTTTCAGAAATTCAACTTAAAGTGTTTCCTGAATTTCTGACGGACCTGACCCGCAGATTTGCCGAGTCCCTAATGTGGAGGACACCTTCTCATTTGTGGCAGCTCTCAACTCCAGCCCATAACCTGTGCTACCCCAGCCAGAAGTGTCCACTTGACTCGGAAAGTCATTTATTACTAGCATATGATTTGAAAGTACGGAGAAATTACTAGCATGTGGACTATGACTATTCCACTCGAAACATGCGCCTACATGCACCTGCATTGTATTCCATGCGCCTACATGCACCTGCATTGAATTGCATTGATAGCTTTCTATTTTGAGTTGTTCAATCTGTTGTCCAAGATGTATCGTTCCCCTCGGGGGCATTTGGCATGTGCAACATGGGATAGTCTCAGCCTTGGTCTTGACCCCGAACTGGGATAACCCGCAGATGAGCCACCGAGAAGCCAAGTCCGCTAACAATGCACTGGTGGCATGGCATTGGGGTTTCCGGCAATTCTTGATCCTCTCTGGGCCGACAATCTTGTAGGTTGAGCACTTGGAGAGTGCGCATTTCCTGCCAGTTCCAAGCGCTGACCAAGATGTGTTGGAAAGCAACTTGAGTCATCACAAACGCGGAAATTCGCTCTTGGATGGATGGTGCCTTCATAAAGTCAGCTCTTCGGACTGAGAACATAGATGACAGCTGTGAACAGTTGTCTGATTTTGATCTTGCGCTCATCGCCTCAAAGGTTCAACAGTTCACTCATTTGACTGTGGATTATCCATAGAAAAAACAGCAGTACCATGACTCTGGACGGGTATTCAAACCTTTGCCGCGAAGCGCTTGAACATTGTCTCTCCATTTGACGGGCAAAGTACGCCTTTCGCCGATGTTAAAACGATCACAGGAGGCTTGGTGCAAAGCTCTTGCTGGGTATGCCCACTGTATGGGTGTTGGATCAAAGTGTGCTACCCCTGGAATGTTTTTTCTGGTGAAACATACATAATTGCCAGTATGCATGAATGCATGCATACATACATACCTACGTATATACACATCCTGTGTATAGATGGGCTCCCACATACAATATTGGATACGCGCATGCACGCGCACACACACACATACACGTATAACGCACATGTGTGTGTGTATATATATAAGAATTGTGTTTCCGTGTGTATTTGACCCAGCTTGGCTTGAAGCGGACCATTGTTAGTTTCGTTTAGGGGGATCACCCCCAAGAAAGGTTTAAGATACTCCTCGAGAAAAACACTATTCCCAACATTAACCCTTAGCTTTGATGACGTCTGACTGGTGGAGCCAAGCTGGTTGATCAGCAAATTTTCAGATCGCATCACGGTTGGATGAGAGATGGGGTCACTTGGATTGTCGTGTCACCAAGGTCTGATTCGCCCTGTCAGGCGCTTTGGGATTTTTTGCCTTCAAGTGTTTGACTCTTTGACTTTCCTGTGAGTCTGATGGTTTCCATGATTTTTCCATTCATGCAGCAGGACGTCACCTTATTTTGCACAGGTCAATGTATACTTAGCATGTATGTATAGTATATATGATTATATATGTATACATAGTCAATATTGTGTCGAATATTTGCACAAATCTACTACAGGGCTGCGTGCGTCAAAATGTTTGGTATGGAACAGGCACTTGTGAACATTTCATTCCATAACCCCGTTCCATACGTATGAACACATGTTGTTTTGCCGTTCCATATCCCCGTTCCATATCCCCGTTCCATATCCCCGTTCCATACCCTGCTCCGTAGTTTAAGATGTTGTAAGTTTTTGTGGTTTTATCCAAGGTTACATTTTCATTGCTTGGGTATTTGACTATATTTGTCTCCTTTGGGGCGGCTCCAACAATTAGTTGGTGTGATACCATGTGGTCCTTAGCTTGTGACACTTCATTCCTCTATCCATTCATTGCTGATTATTGTAAGTACAGTGCTGTGTCATGCTTTGAAGTAGGCTAGTGATGGCTAGTCTTAATTTTTGCAGAGGCTATATCTTATCTACAATATTCTATATACATCCTGTATTTACCATTTTTGGGAGAAGTATACCACAGCCGCAGGATGGGCACAGCAGGTTTTCCATCCATCACCTTATCGCAGGCTCCCTTCGACCCAGGAGTGCGGATGCTGAGATTTCACCATGGCTCGATGCGGAAATCGCCCCCCATTTGGGCATCTAGCCGAGATGGTTGACAGTCGCTGTGAACACTGGGGAATGGCCATGAATGACCAATGGGAGGGAGTTTTTCAAACGAGGGGACCCCAAGAAATGGTTGGTCTATTTATCAATGTCTATTACCATAGATTCTATAGATGGTCAATAAACTGTATGATTTGGGAGACCCCAAACTGCCTATGAGAAGCCACCTACGATTGCCATGGCCATCCAGGCATTGGAAGCCTCGCCCGCCTCACGTCTCGGCTCCAGTTGCTGCCCCGACATTTCCAGGTGAAGCTGTGCCAGGTGCTCTTGAGCAGTTGTGGATAGCTGGTTGGGAGCGAGCGATTCGGAGCCAGGGGTCTCCAGTGGCCGCCGTAGTCGGGTCGTATTTTCCTAGGCCAGGGAGGCCAGGAGAGCGAGTTTTGGTGACTCATAGAAACCACATCTCTACAGAGATCAAGTACTCGTACGTGGTAGAATGATTTGATAGAATGTAAAATTTATCATGTCTGAGAATTTCGTCAAAGACCAAAAATTCGAGCAAATATTTGGTGTTGATATCGAATTTCGAAGACCAAGAATCTGTAGCACAGAAATGGACCGCTGCTGTTAGCCTTTTCCAGCGATGGACCAGCTGCGCTGCTGGGAGAAGACCTCTGCTGTGTTTCGGCCACTGCCAAGCTCCATGCTGGGGTAGGATTTGTGATATCCACCAACTAATTAATAGGCGTGCATAGGTTCACATCATCCATTATCAATTAGATATCACCTTGTATCACCTTGTATAGGCGTAGATTCACATCATCCATTATTAGCCGTATTATTGATGTCCATTTGTGATATAATTTCTGCAAGATTCTGATCTCATAGTGTCGGCAAAGACTCCAATGGATGATGAGCACCAAAGTGGCACCCTGATTCAATAGCACAGAGGTGCCACAGGCACCGCGAGACTGTTTGTAGACTGGATGAACATGAACAAGATTTATCGTGGTTCTTTGTTGGGAAATCATACACACTTCGTGAGTGTGGCGATTCCCGGAGCTTCCTGGGCTCAACTATACTTATTTGGTCTCTTTCAAGTGGGGTTCCCCAAAAAATCCAGTTGATGAACCATTTATAGTACTAAACCAAGCATCCATGGGGGACCTTATAGAAGCACCAATTTCTTGGATTCTTATAGACTATGAGATTCTCGTGCCCAGTTGTTTTCAGCGTGAAGGTCTAGGGGCCTGCACATGCCGACCACTGCTGACCCGAACCTTAAATGCTGACCCGAATATTTAAGATCGTTTGTTGTCAAAACCCAACCTCAGAGATCTCCTGAAAACACCCCCAAAATCGGCTCCCCTGCGTATCCCCTGGAATCGAAGCTTCCTCTGTTAAATCGAACCCCAAAACTGCATCCCAGTGCTGTCGGAATGGCTCCGAAGCTCCGCACCTGCCATTGCTCCAGGTACGCCATGGATTCTACAGGTCATAGCATGACACTGGAGGAACTCTCAGCTTTGGGCCTGGATTTGGAGGTGCGAAAGCGGCTGCCGGTGCCAGGGAAACCATCCGCAGGGGTCAGCACTGACGTGAAACTCCTGAGGTTGTTGCAATGCCGCTGCCTGGACTGGTAGTGCTGTTTTGACGGAGAGGAGTTCCCAGCGAGTCAAATCTTGTTGCCCTATGACTCTATGACTTAAACCTTTGTAGAAGAGATCTACATCAATGATCATAAGACACATATTTTGCGTACATTTTCTACCTGTGACCAGTCGATTACAATGCATTCTTGGAGTCTTTTATGGGTGCTCCCTAGCCCGTGCCTCTACCGGCTAGGCATTGCGTGACGGTGTAATACCTCAATAAATTCAGTAGTGCACTCTTGAACCAATCACCAGTCATACAGAGTCAATCACAGCAGTTGGTTGGTTGCTCTCCCCAGTATCACCCATCAGCTCTACCGCTGATTCCTTTCCACAGCCAGGTACGCAAAGAGCGCAGCCTCCGGAAGACGCAATGGCGAAACGAACGACGAGAGGAGAAGGAGTACATACTGCAGTCGTGTCCCGACGTACCTGGTTGGTGCACCCTGGCGGCTAGTGTAGATGGAGTCGTATAGGAATAGTCCTAGCATTAGTCTTACTATATCTTGGTATTCTTAGTCTTTGTTGGAAATATACATGTTTTTTTTGGGTGTGTCCACTATGTACGGTGTACACATGGAAGCATTGTAGCAATTCTTTTTGTGTGTTGAAACTGCTGCCCATGTCCGAGTGAACCATTCTTTGGTTCATCCGAAGATGCCCTGATGTATGGTGGCGATGTTTGGAGGCATCGCCACTATACGTCTTCCCTGGACAAGTATAGCGTTTTGCCAACCTCTCTGTTTGTGACAAGGGCGGGTATTTCTGGCCATGGCTGCTGTGCCAACCATATCAAAACGCCGGTTGCAGGTGGGTTTTGGTAGTTTATAATTATACAACTTGGTGCACTTGGGATTATGCCGTCTATAACCCGAACTGGACTCTGTATCAACCACAGATGGGCTGTTCATCAGACCCTTAGAATGAAAGTAATCCTGGCAAAGCTTGGGACCTGTAGCGAAAACGGGGCGCATCACGTCCTTTGCGGTGGGGGACATCGGCCCCCAGCTGAGGTTCTTGGAATCTCACAACTTTGGGAAGGACCTTCAGCTGCAGAAAGGTACATCAGACTGTCAGGGTTCCAGATGATCTCTGTGAACTGGGAAGAACTGGGAAGGACTGGGAAGGTGGTTGTCCAATCAAGACAGGGGAACATTGGGAACTGTTTGTTTTCATTTGGTGGTGAGTACGGAACTTGGGTCTTCACAAGCGATCCTTGCTACGGCCATAGCAGATGGCTGTGCTATCAACGGTGTCTCCCAAAAGATGGTAGATCAACTATCAACTGTGGACTTTAAATGGATGAATCAACTATCAACTATCACCCTATCATTTTAGATCAATTATGCTTCCTGGAACGAGATGAACTGCCGATCTTGCATGATATTGCTGAGTTTCAACCATTTGGCCCTTTGGCTTTGGCCCCAGCTGCGCCATGCCCAGGATGTCAATGAACCTCGGATCAGGAAGGGCTGCTTCTTTCTTTCGAAACCCAAGGAGGTGCAGAGCTAAGATGAAAGGTTCACCAGGTGGGTGTTTCTCAACGGGGGGGGTACCCCATGGTACTCCTATTTATCATTCTTTATCAAACATTTATAGTAACAAACCATCCACTTTTGGGGGTCCTCCAGAGAAACTCCTGGGTCAATCTTTACGGTCGAATGTCAACAGAGTCTACGGTCCTTACGTTGTCCAACCGGTGAGTAGTTCTACTTTTCATCTCTTGATGACTCATCTACTGAGCCCGTGCAGCTGTGAAATTCTTCACGCAGATGTGGTGGTTTCTTAAGTCATAGGGGTACCCCTAGTTATCATCCTTCATTCACCATTTACAGTGATAATCCAACCAGAACTTGGAGGTTCCCAAGCTTGCTTCAGAAACACCCAGACGTCAACCTTTGCAGGTTCTCTATCCTCTTCACAAGGCAGCAGAGCTCGGTGCCGCTTGGCTGATCCACCTTTTGAGACAGTTCGCGAAACTGCACCCAGAATTGCCATTTCATCTTGCTAGGATTTGCTAGGCGGGATGTTCATTAAAATTATTTCATGGCATTCCATAGCTATTCGAGCAGAGATCGAGAGCATCAGCACCACCTTTGCCGGCAACCCCGAGAACTGGGAAAACTCAACAAGAGCCAAGCCCGTGGAAAGCAGCAATCGCTTTTAATCTTAGTGTCTTTTCCATGTTGCGTATCCTTGCCTCGGGAAGACACTAAGCCGGTTCAATGGTTCAAAAGCACCAGGATTCTTCAAAAGAGAACTCTGGGAATTGGAAAAACAATGAACACATCCCGGAAAAAGCATGAATTTCCATGAAAAAGCGAGGAAAAAACATCTGAATTTCTATGGGTGAGCTGCAACATGGCAGCCTTGTGCTCTGCAGCGTCGCCCACAGGACGCTGAGATCGTCCGCTTGTTGCTGGCTGCCGGGGCAGACCGGGAGCAACGGACCTCCAAGGGTCGCACGGCAGAGCAGATCGCCTTGGAAGAGAATCTACTTGGAAGTCACAAGGAGATGCTGAGACCTCCCGCAGAGGCAGATGTTGGATATTGTTTTGATGTCTTTTTGATGTTTTTTCGATGGTTTTTTGATGTTTTTTTGGGGAGAACATGATGTTCAACACCTGAACAAGGACTTGTACATGATTGTGATTCTGATATATATATATATTAGTTCAGTATGAGAACAATCAGTGATTCATGTTGATCGATTTTTTTGATTGATTTTGATCACTGATTCGTTGCAAGAAGCCATGCGCATGTCGTCCACTCACCATCGAGACCTGGCTTGAACACGGCTATGGGGCGACCTCCAAAGGTTGAAAAGTTAGTCGTTTTGATTCGCCCAATAGTGCACTGTAACTGGGTTTATCAGAATAACTTTCCCAAACGTCATCCAGTATCATCCAGTTGGGTTTCATGAATGATGTGAAGTTATTTGCAAAGATTGGTAGCAACCTACTTCAGGGCTTCTGTCTCGGATCCATTTTGCGAAATCAGTTACAGCTAGAAAGATAGCAAGAAAGATGGATGGTCACAAAGATAGCACCAGAGATAGCTAGATAGATAGTGAATGATTGCGATGGTGTTATTGATACAGACAGAGGGAGACAGGTACAGATAGAAAGATTTTAAAATCATGACTTCAGGCAGAAAGACAAGACAAGGCAGGATATGAATTTCAGCTGAATGATATTTTTTGTTGCACATGGATACGGCAGATCAGACTAGACAACTAGAGATAAGAGGCACAAGATAAGATACACTTTGATAATAGGCAGATGCGTAGATTGAAGAAAAGACTGAGAATAGATAGACAGAACAACAAACAGGTATACTTATGATGTAACTCTAGGCAGATGGTCAACCGGAGAAGTAGGTGCACAACATAGATAGATCCATGAATCGAGAGATGGGCAGGCAAAAAGATAGGTCGACAGATGGAGAGAATATGGGATCGACATACAGCTAGATATATAGATGGATTGATGGACATAAAATTAGATAAATGAACAGTAGTAACATTAGATTAGATTGGACAAAATAAGATCAACGGATAGGTAGGATACGATGCGATATGATGCGATAAGAAAACATGAAGCAAGATCGATCGATGCATTAGATAGCTTGGATAAATTAGATAGATTACAGCAGATGCATTAGATAGATCAGATGTGCTAGATAGATTGGAGATGTTAGATAAACGATCAGAGAAGTTGGATAGATCAGATGGATTAGATAGAGTTAGATTTCATCGATTAGATAGATTAGATATATTAGATACATCAGATATTTGATAGATTACATAGCTAGAAAGATGGATGGCAAAAATCAATAGGATAGATAGGATAGATACGATAGGTAGATAGATCGATAGGTAGACAGATAGGTAGATAGATACACAGATAGAAGTACATAATATAGATACACAGAAGCAAACAGGTCGATGGACTTGAGTTAGATGGACTTGGATAGAATTGGATAGATTCATGGATGCATAGATAGATTAGATAGATTGGATAGATTGGATAGATTAGATAGACCAAGAGAAATGGCAGGTAAGCAAATATAGGATTTAGATATGAATAAGATGTATGACTTAGTTCAGATAGACAGATAATCTAGACAAAGCAGAGGGATTAGATGGTCTGATCGATTAGTTGCATTAGACAAAGGAATCTCATTGATTAGACTGGTTAGACGGTTTCGATGGATGGAGTACAGTATATGGATTGCATAGTATGGTTTGGATACGTTGTCATAGGTGAATTGAACCGATTAGACAAACTAGATATAGAGTATAGATGTAAAAGGGATCGTAGATAAGCGGATGGATGGATAGAGACATGGACGGATAGATAGACAGACAAGTGGATACATAGACTAATCTCACAGATAGATACCTTGATAGATAGATCTATAGACGGACATAGGGATGACTTTTGGATAGCAAGACAACTATACAGACAGACAGAAGACAGACACCCCCAGAGACTAATGGATGGAAAGATGGATGAATCAATGGTAGCCTAGACACGATCAGATTGGATTTACCTAGATGAATTAAGGTTAAGTGAAGCATATGCTATGTAAGGTTAAGTAAGGTCATAGTACGGAAGGCTTGGGCAGAGTAGGTTGGGGAGACTAGATTGGAACCAACGAGGTTAGACTAAAGCATAAGACTAGATTATATTCATGTACATAGATTCGACTGCATTAGATAGATGGATGGATGCAGTTGCGGAGCTGCAGAAGCCTTTTATGAACCCTGCTTTTTTGTATGTCTTCAGCATCCGCTTGCTGCATGTCTTGCTTTCTTTAGCAAAGCCTACGCATAGATATGGATACCGTTCCTTCACTCAGAAATCGATTTGCATCCAATCATGCTTGAGGCCCAGCCACACATCGAATCCTCTTTCTGGGGTAACGGAGAAACTTTCACCACGTCACTTGCCGGTTCTCCTGGTATTTATTGTTCAGTCGACTTAAACTCCTGTAGAACTCGGTGTTTTTTGGGTCATATTATTATTATATTGTTATTTCCACTTTGAAACAGTTGGTATGAAACACCGAGTCCACAGCTCTTTCCACTGTTAAACTCCTATCCAACTCTTGTTACTCTTATTAATGATCGTTACTCACCATTATCATCATTATACTAACCATTATTAAGCACTAGTCAACCATGGGTGGTTCAACCACCAACCAGTCTTTGTTGGTTGATGAAACAGTTGGCATTGAGAAGTCGACCAACATGGCCTTCACCGCGCCAGGAGGTCCTTCTGATTTTAGAAAGTCAGAATCTTTGGCCGCATTGCCTCGGCCTAGCCTTTGACTTAATGACTTTCCCGATGAGTTAAGAGGTAGGTGGAGATAACTTGATGAGAAACTCATCCGATGTTAAATACTCTCATTGGTGTATCTTGATGAGTTTCTCCTTGTGTATCTTGATGGCACTTGTGTTTATAACGCTATTTGGTACACATTATATACACAATGATTTGATTATATAACCCGTTATAACCCATTATATGCTTGGCTGCCACTTGTTTTGTCGTAGTGAGGGCTGTAAGAGCTGTACATCTTCGAAGTGCGATCCAGTGAAAGCAGCTGCTTCAGATGCTGACAATGTTTGCTTGTTGGGTTATATCCATAACTACTAGTGTTTCCAAAACACTCAATTAGGGCTCTTTTGGATATACAGTATATCCAAAAGAAATGGGTATGTCAATCCATAACTAGTGTTTCCCAAAATTGTTTCTTGCCCTTTGCAAGAGACATACTCCTTTGATCATTTGTGTGAATCACAATGAATTAAATTATGCTTGGTTTTGCAATGTGTGGGTAATTGACTCATCATACTTTCCTATTTTGGGGCGCAGCGTATTGCCATGCTAGTTGCTCAATGTTGCTCGTACTCCGGAGGGACAAAATTAGTTATTCTCCAGAAGACAAGCTGTTTATAATCTGTGCAACCTCTGAAACCAGTTGATCGTTTATGCATTGCAGATGACAGGTCATCTATCCCCATGGGTCTCATCTAGGTTGCAGGACTTCATCTACATGTAATCCACCCATCTCATTTCAGCATGTACATCTGAAGTCATAATGACTAATTAGTGCATCTTGATGCTGAAGCTAAACGCCTTGGCATGGGTACAAACTCACAATGTTGCCAATGATGATTGACAGTAGACTGACAACCATAGCATAGTACCAGGTGCCCCTTGGTTAACAGGTACCCCTTGGTCCGACACCGCCCTTGGTTCACCGGTGCCCCGCCACGGTCGCCACCAGGATGAAAGTCATGCCATTGCGTGAAGCCCTGAAGCTCATGGAGGTTGGGCCAAAGGCTGTGGCGAAGTGGATGCCTAGATGGATTTGGTGGGATTTAGTAGATATATTAGGTACCAAGACTGGATTTAGTGTGATTTCATGGGTAAGGTATGAAATATATATGATATATGCACATGATTTTGCAAGGATTATAATGGTTGATAACAGGGGATAATCACCAACAATAACGGTTAGACAACTACTATATGGTGGTTTCCCAGAATAGGGACCCCCAAAAAATTCATGGTTTATTAGTATAAGTGGTTTATGACTTGGATGATAACTAGGGGTACTCCTATGGCTTGAGAAACCACCATATAGAGGTATCATCTATATTCTATATATGTAATATATTTACTTATATATATGGTAGATAGTTAAATCTCGAGCAAATGTAGCAGGTATAAAGGTCTGATTTGTGTATTTATATACATTTGGTCTGATCTGTATATTCATATATGTATCTACACAGATCTAGTCTATAACGTAGAAAGGTAGAAACGCCCTAAGTACGAATATGCTTAGGCAACTATTGCTGAATCAGTCAGTCAGCTGGTTGCGCTGGTTGATGATGGTGAATACCAATTATTGACTCTTGATGTAGTTGTTAAGCATCATAGCCTGAACCAACATGCTGAATCGCCATTCTGATCAGCAATGGTTCACTTTTGTTAAGCGAGTAGACTACTCGGAGTAGTCATCAAATAGATCTTAGTTTTTTTGACGGTGATCAACTTAGTATATACCGCTTTGAAAGGGATTAGTCATA
>VSDK01012287.1:346568-373907 GCA_009767595.1 Symbiodinium kawagutii
GTCTTTATCATCGTCATCATTATCATCGTCGTCGTCATCATCATCATCATCGTCATCATCATCATCATCGTCATCACCATCGTCATCGTCGTCGTCGTCGTCATCATCATCATCGCCATCATCATCGTCGTCATCATCGTCGTCGTCGTCATCATCATCGTCATCATCATCGTCATCGTCGTTGTCATCATCATCATCATCATCATCGTCGTCATCGTCATCATCATCGTCATCGTCGTCGTCGTCGTCGCCATCATCATCATCATCGTCATCATCATCGTCATCGTCGTCGTCATCATCATCATCATCTTCATCATCATCATCGTCGTCGTCGTCGTCGTCATCATCATCGTTGTCGTCGTCATCATCATCATCATCATCGTCATTCCTTCGGGAGGTGTGGATCAAATCCATTTGGAAACCTCGCATCCGGATCACCGCAAATGTTCAGACACAATTTAGATGCAGAGCCATTCTAATCAACAGACCAGTACTATATCGAAGGGGGTTGGTCAGTCTATCCACCTCCGTTTGATTTATCAATCCGTTCGGTATCCGACAAACTTTTGAAATTATGACCAATGAGCCTGATTCCAATGAGGAATGCGAGCGTCTTGTAGCATCAACAGGAGCCAACGAAATTGATAATAGTTTAAGCCAATGGTAATTACCGTCATTCAACATTCAATGTTCGGGCATTCAATTGACAATGGTACGGAACATGATCGATTCTTAGCATTGGAATATTAGTCAGCAGTCATGGGGAGAAACTAGTCAGAGAACCAACAGGAATGGGGGTATGTAGATGATGTAAATGTACATAGTGCCCAGCTTTTGTTTGGGGTACACATGTGGGTGAGCTGGAATCCCTTATGATGATAGTAGTGATGATGATGGTGATCATGATGAGGACGATGACGATGAGGACGATGATTGGCAAGGTGATTCTAAGTCAACGAAGAATTGCAACAAGGGGGGTGTTGTTCAAGCGGTCAAGTCAGTTTGTTTACAGTTATCAAATTGTTACTCATGTATCATAATTTGTCATGGTTCGTTCCATCGTTTGCTGGTTGTCCTCCCTGATTTGCTGCTCCTTGTGCCACAGGAGCAAGCGTGCCTATAGAGACGTCATCGTCGAGGTGTGGTGTCATCGATGGTGCTGATGCAGAGTGCGCAGCGCCCCGCTGGCCTCAATTCGACGACTTTTGAGAGATGTTCATCCGACTGTGGGTTTGGATCAACGAAGAACTAAGCCCTTTGAAAAATAAGATGATGAGACTTGATGAGACTTGATGAGACTTGATGAGACTTGATGAGACTTGATGAGACCACTAACCATCTCAGGTGACCATTGAGTTGAACAGTTTTGAGATGAACGGTTCTTCTTCGCAAACAGAGTGGGCACTGCCCAAGAAGAGCCATGCAGTGCAGGAGTTCTGGAATCTCAACCCCTTGGGATGAACACTCGGCTGGGTGAAAAACCTCCCACGCTTAGAGCCGCAGCCAGAGTGAGGCATTTTGAAGTGCGCATCACCATGGCTCGGATGTACAGAGAGCTGCGGCAGCGAGCCGCAACCTGCAACAACTTGTGCAGATGTCAATGAAGCCCTGATCATCATCATCATCACCACCAGCACCACCAGCATCATCATCGTCATCGTCGTCATCATCATCATCATCATCGAAGATATGATTGAGTAATAGGAGTATGATATTTTTTCAAGTGAGATCAGATTGTCCCCAGGCGCATTTTTCTCTTGGCAGGCCAACGGTCAAGCGACTGTTGGTTGTGTTGGTCCTCCAACCTGCTGAGGGCAGTGTAGCTCCAGAGATCTCTGGAGTGACCCACGAAAGCTCTGGAGTCAACAGGGCAGATTTGAAACGCTCTAGCAACACGGTTTTGCCAAGAGCTGTCCTGTTTGCCGTGCATCAATTGCTGTGTTGAAGACTTGTACATTTGGGTTGTTTGTTGATGTTGTACACCTTGGTAATTGGAGACTACTCAACTCAAACATTCACATTGTTTCTTTTTGTTGCCAGCGAAGTGATTCAGGTAACTTCGAAGCTGGGAAGATTTTTTTTGGTGTTTTAATTTTGAGACTTATGGCGACTGCCAAGAGTCGAAGAAGAACACTTGATACCTGACAACTTCAGGTCAGATGCTGTCAGACCGAGCTACTGGCCATTGCCCTTGTCTTGCTGCAGTTGTGTGCACCCCATTAGCGTAGCTACTACTGGATAGGATACCTGAGTGAACTCCCAAGTAGAAACTGCCCCGAGAAGCAACGTGCAACACCAGGACGAGGCATCCAGTACTAAGGGGTGATGGTACATGGTGTATGGCCAGCTGTTTTCATGGCAGCTAGCCCAATCGAAGTTGCCGGTAGCTTGAGAGACAATTGACTGGATCCACCATGATCCACCAGTCTGCTATTCTTTATAATGAAATGATTTTCCACGGGTCGCAGTGGAAGGGACCTTGTTAGTTGACCTTAATCATGCTTAACCTATCTCACTGGCTGGGGCACAATCTTGGGAAGCCACGGCTGGTTCGAAGGTATCGCAGCTGCCACCAACTTCAAACAGCGTGGCGAAGGTGAGCTGTTGCCAAGCCAAGTGGATCCCCGAAAAGAAGCATTTCCAAGTTGAGTGAATTATCATTAGACACCAATTGGATCCAATTGGACAATTTCTTTCAGTGCAAACTGCAAAATGATTTGCATCATTTGCATGCTAAGATGTTATGATGAATACCTTCTATAGATGTTGTTGATTTGGCGTGTGTAGGTTACTTTTTCAAATAGGCAGTCACCGATCCTTTCTGAGTTGCAGCTGAAATCCCTTCCACAACCAAGACCCGGACTCTGCAAAATCGTCAGTTCTGCCACGCACCTGCTGCCGGATTTCGCAGCAGCCTTGGCCAAGATGCCAAGGACACAACTTGGCGATCCGACTGTGTCCAGACGCATGGCCCTTGTATTAATCTGTTGTGTTGACATGAATCAGCATTGATTCCATTGAAGCTTTGGTGGACTTTCAATCAACATGTTCAGAGTAACTTGACAAAAAGGAAAACAGTACTTATTGATAGTCACCGAGTGACAGAGTGCTCATCATTTCGGTTGCCAAAAATTCAGAAGACATCACCATGACCCAAAGGGTTATCCTACGCTGTCCAGTTGGTTCCCATCCCGGATTCCTGTAAACCGTCCATAAACTTCCCATCAACCTTCCAACTTACCAATACTGAGGCATTTGAATGCAGTTCACAGGTGCTTCCGCCCATCCAACACCAAGCTACACTGTTCTGACCGTTCTGTTGATTGTTGAATGATCTTGAGTGCACCCCCAGAGACGAGGCCCATGTGGTGGAACAGCTACTAGCAATTGGACAAACTGAGCCATGGAAAAGAGACTTAATGAGTCCATACATATTTGTATGATTGGGGTTGATTCATAGTGATTTTTACCAGTGTAATTTCTTGGCTGCTGCAACCCAGTGTGGCATTGCTTTTGTACTACTATGAATTGTGCTGGTATGGGCATGCATTGCTGCATGGTTTTCCATGGCTCAACTAGAAAGTCGAACGCCCTGACAACAAGTGCTTTTGACAGCACATGGATCGCCTGCATAGACTTGTTCCGACCTTTAGAACATACTCGTACTTGAACACACTGACATGTTGTATGTTGGAGAAGGACCTTTTTGCAAATCCTTTGTAGTCGAGACACCTTAGCTGTACCTGTGCAGGTAGCTGCAAATCAATTGGCTCTTCGGAGGCAGAAAAATGGGAAAATCTCTCAAAGCTCACTGATCTCAGGAGCTCCTTAGATGCAAAAGTCTCATAGCTCGAGTCTCCATATCCAAGACTTCTCTCAAGTAGTTCAACATAAAAACTACTTCCACTATGTTCAACTAGTTGATCAACATGGAAACATATAATATATATCATTTGACATATATACGTTCAACATAATTCCACATAGTTCAACTGAACATGTCAGAATCTCATCCAGCAGATCCAAGTGCTGACGCCGGTCACGGCCAGTCTAAGTCTACTGGACGGGAATGGAGTGACGATCGTTGGGTACGTCCCAAGATCGTTGGGTTTTGGAGGACCTGCGTTTTTCCCTGCAATTGGTGCGTCAGGAACCGTTCGCTGAAGGAAAAAAGGCATCACACCTGTCAAGCCCAGCAGACAGGAGCGGAACAAGGTCACAATGTTTTCCTTATATAAATCTACTTCAGGGTTCACGTCACTACCCAGCGCTAATTTTTTCCCCAAAGAGGAAGCGAAAGTGTGAACTTCACTCAGCTGGGCAATGTTCTCTTGCATGCCCGCTTGAAGGTCGTGTATGATCAATTATGATATTATGATCATATATGTATGTGGACATTTCTAGATATGTATAATTACAACATATGTCTTAAGTTCCCACCATAAGATTGCTCCGATTCTATCCGTATTTTGTTCAACAAAGATTAGTTGCAACCAATCCTGCAAATCTGTTCCCTTCCCAAAGTCAATGATTTGTATCAATTCTCCAGTTCCCAGCTTTTAAAGGCTTCCATCGATTTGCGAAGCTCGATTTGAATACATTCCTTGGTTCATCTTGGTTTATTTGTTCTACTCCACGGTCTTGTGTTCGACATCAGCAGAGTCAGTACAACATAGTACAACCCCTGGTAGGATATGGTCAAGCAAATCATATGAAGTCACAGGTAGATTACACCACCTTGGTAGCAGCTAGGGTATCCACAACAGATAGTTTTGGCCATATTGAGGGTTTGCCCATAAATGGTGTACACCCAAAAGTGGTGATTTCTCTATCAAAAAAAGCTATCATTGGATGGTGAATAGGTACCATCATTGTCCATAAATGTCGGAAAACAATTTGAAATATTTCTTTTTGCCGAGTTTCCCAGAGCTGATCTTTTTGTTTATTTTGGTTCTGGAATACCAAGAGTTCATATGTACATGCATAGAAGCACTAATACCTACATATATTTTAGGTACATAATATCAATGACTCAATGACTATCAAAAATCTCTCACCAAAAATGGCAAAACAACGGAAACCCAGATCAGTCGGCCGAAACTCAGAGACTCTGAGTGCGTTGGAAGGAACTCTATGTTGCCACATGGTTCGCCCGGTTTTCACTGTTCGATCTGCCATTTGTCTACCCAGGATGAAGCTAAACCCCAGGTTGATGATCATAGGGGCGTATCAGTTAAGCTCACCGTGGTTAAACATTAGCAGCTCCTGCCGCGCTGCGGAGCTCCCAGGTGGTGTCGTTGTTCCTCTACAACATCCCCAGCTCCACCCGACAGCTGGACCTCTTAGAAGAGGACGACGGGGGGATGGCCGTGGGCAGTCGTGGTAGATGCGTGGGAAATGCTAGGAATGGTGGATGATGGTAGGTGATGGTGGATGATGGTGGATGATGGTGGATGATGGTAGGTGATGGTGGATGATGGTGGATGATGGTGGATGCTGGTAGGTGATGGTGGATGCTGGTGGATGATGGTGGATGATGGTGGATGATGGTAGGTGATGGTGGATGATGGTGGATGATGGTGGATGATGGTGGATGATGGTGGATGATGGTGGATGATGGTGGATGATGGTAGGTTATGGTGGGTGATGGTGGATGATGGTAGGTGATGGTGGATGATGGTGGATGATGGTAGGTGATGGTGGATGATGGTGGATGATGGTAGGTGATGGTGGATGATGGTGGATGATGGTAGGTGATGGTGGATGATGGTGGATGATGGTAGGTGATGGTGGATGATGGTGGATGATGGTAGGTGATGGTGGATGATGGTGGATGATGGTAGGTGATGGTGGATGATGGTGGATGATGGTAGGTGATGGTGGATGATGGTGGATGATGGTAGGTGATGGTGGATGATGGTGGATGATGGTAGGTGATGGTGGATGATGGTGGATGATGGTAGGTGATGGTGGATGATGGTGGATGATGGTAGGTGATGGTGGATGATGGTGGATGATGGTAGGTGATGGTGGATGATGGTGGATGATGGTAGGTGATGGTGGATGATGGTGGATGATGGTAGGTGATGGTGGATGATGGTGGATGATGGTAGGTGATGGTGGATGATGGTGGATGATGGTAGGTGATGGTGGATGATGGTGGATGATGGTAGGTGATGGTGGATGATGGTGGATGATGGTAGGTGATGGTGGATGATGGTGGATGATGGTAGGTGATGGTGGATGATGGTGGATGATGGTAGGTGATGGTGGATGATGGTGGATGATGGTAGGTGATGGTGGATGATGGTGGATGATGGTAGGTGATGGTGGATGATGGTGGATGATGGTAGGTGATGGTGGATGATGGTGGATGATGGTAGGTGATGGTGGATGATGGTGGATGATGGTAGGTGATGGTGGATGATGGTGGATGATGGTAGGTGATGGTGGATGATGGTGGATGATGGTAGGTGATGGTGGATGATGGTGGATGATGGTAGGTGATGGTGGATGATGGTGGATGATGGTAGGTGATGGTGGATGATGGTGGATGATGGTAGGTGATGGTGGATGATGGTGGATGATGGTAGGTGATGGTGGATGATGGTGGATGATGGTAGGTGATGGTGGATGATGGTGGATGATGGTAGGTGATGGTGGATGATGGTGGATGATGGTAGGTGATGGTGGATGATGGTGGATGATGGTAGGTGATGGTGGATGATGGTGGATGATGGTAGGTGATGGTGGATGATGGTGGATGATGGTAGGTGATGGTGGATGATGGTGGATGATGGTAGGTGATGGTGGATGATGGTGGATGATGGTAGGTGATGGTGGATGATGGTGGATGATGGTAGGTGATGGTGGATGATGGTGGATGATGGTAGGTGATGGTGGATGATGGTGGATGATGGTAGGTGATGGTGGATGATGGTGGATGATGGTAGGTGATGGTGGATGATGGTGGATGATGGTAGGTGATGGTGGATGATGGTGGATGATGGTAGGTGATGGTGGATGATGGTGGATGATGGTAGGTGATGGTGGATGATGGTGGATGATGGTAGGTGATGGTGGATGATGGTGGATGATGGTAGGTGATGGTGGATGATGGTGGATGATGGTAGGTGATGGTGGATGATGGTGGATGATGGTAGGTGATGGTGGATGATGGTGGATGATGGTAGGTGATGGTGGATGATGGTGGATGATGGTAGGTGATGGTGGATGATGGTGGATGATGGTAGGTGATGGTGGATGATGGTGGATGATGGTAGGTGATGGTGGATGATGGTGGATGATGGTAGGTGATGGTGGATGATGGTGGATGATGGTAGGTGATGGTGGATGATGGTGGATGATGGTAGGTGATGGTGGATGATGGTGGATGATGGTAGGTGATGGTGGATGATGGTGGATGATGGTAGGTGATGGTGGATGATGGTGGATGATGGTAGGTGATGGTGGATGATGGTGGATGATGGTAGGTGATGGTGGATGATGGTGGATGATGGTAGGTGATGGTGGATGATGGTGGATGATGGTAGGTGATGGTGGATGATGGTGGATGATGGTAGGTGATGGTGGATGATGGTGGATGATGGTAGGTGATGGTGGATGATGGTGGATGATGGTAGGTGATGGTGGATGATGGTGGATGATGGTAGGTGATGGTGGATGATGGTGGATGATGGTAGGTGATGGTGGATGATGGTGGATGATGGTAGGTGATGGTGGATGATGGTGGATGATGGTGGATGATGGTGATGGTGGGTGATGGTGGATGATGGTGGATGATGGTGGATGATGGTGATGGTGGGTGATGGTGGATGATGGTGGATGGATCCTGGTGTATCCTGGTTGATGACTCATGGTTCAGAATGGCTGATTACAAGTGGTTGATCTCGATCCCTCATCCCTACGATTTTTGGGTTCCCACTGTTGGGAACCATCCTTTTGTTGAAGCCCTGTTGTGGTTAAGCTCCCAATGCTTGATGATTTGTGATGCATGATCTCCCCGATTCTTGCCTGTGACCCGTGCCGTGTATATTCCCAGGCTTTGTCAATTGCCAACTACATCCTTACCATTGCAGGTGAGTTCGATGAGTGTTGGGTAAAACTATCAGGGCTCGGCTCGGTGTATCCGTAAAGAGTCTCCAAGACGGGTCCAGGAATTGTTGGGTGGCTGGATATAACCAAGAAGTCTATAGCCATCCGCATCGCCAACCCTCAGTTTCGTAATCATTGTAAACCAACACTTTACGCATCGCGCGTGATCATACTTTAGCCAATCTTGATCACAATTTATATAATCATTTTCAGCCAATAGTTTAATTACTCAAGATTGTCCATCAAACTTCTTCATCATGATTGATCCTCATTGATTGTTTTCCATAGTCTTCATGATCAACAAAGATTGCCCAACAATTGTTGGCTATGATCCTTTTCTATGTCAACAGATTAGGCTGTTTTTATCAACAATTGTTGGCATAGAAAAAGGATCATAGAAAACAGCTGAAGGTGGTGCTTGTTAAGCTGTTTTTATCAACAATGAAGCTATTGTTTTCAGGATCCTTTTCTATGCTCAACCTGCACCACCTTCACCGCCAGGTGAGGAGGCGAGGTTTCCACGGCAAGCTGGCGGGGAAGCTCAGAATCAGTCGAATCGGCAGCCTGATTGCAGTGATGGTTGATACGGCCGTTGGATATGAACCATCATGAGGCATCATGGAAAAACATCATTAAGCACTGTGGTAACAATAGTTGACCATTTTTTTGAGAATCATTATATAAGCATTTGATGTGTTTTTTCCTGTGTGCGAAACTGATACATCCGGTGAATGTGTCCCAAAAACAGGGTGACCCCCGACAATCCAACAATGATACTGTGCATGAAACTGGTAACTTGAGGGCGCCCTTTTTTTAGAAGACACACACACACACACAAAAAAAACATGCCACACAAAAATCACACCACCAATGAGGGACGTATCAGCATCCTGACAAGGACAACAAGGACGTACCAATTGCCCGGCCATGCGACCAAGAGGAACTGCATGATTTCGGATAGAAATCGGTGCCACCCACAACGATTGATTTGGTTGTAGAACATGAAGCAGTCATCAACCTGGTACTTGAACCAATGATGTTTCGTGGATAATACCTTTGCGCAGAACCTTAAAGAGAACCCAGTGGTGTCCTTCAAAGCTGGGCTGCGCATCTTTGCGCCCCGAGAACCGGAGCGACCGCACTGAGGACTTTTTCTACCTGCCTTTTGCAAAGGAAGAGAACAAAAACGAAGGCCGTCGCGGCGCCTGCAACATTTCAGGTGACACATTGGACAGTGACCAGTCATTGACCAGTCATTACAGTAGTGCTGTTTCTCAAGTCATAGGGGTAATTTTCAATCATCCAATTTATTGATCATTTGTAGTAGCCTTCCCTATTTTAAGAAACCACTGAAAGGCATACCGTTATACCACATTGTTGTCATCCATTGATATCGATCCTTCGAGCCATGATAAGCAGTCGTCACATGCCATGTCGCGGTACGATTGGAATATAATAGCCCTATTTACATTTGCTACGTGCTTCTATGAAGCTTTTCACACAAAGATGGCTGAGTTCTCCCCAAATCCACAACACTGTGACATGTTGAACGGGTGAAACAACCTTTTGCCGCAAGTTTATTTGGCCGCGTGGGTTGCTCCAGGCTACTGCATTTTGAGCTTCGTGAATCCTCGCTTTGCCCAAGAGTTCTTTTGGGAGCCGGCGTTGTGGTGGGGAATGGCAGGCTCCCAATGGTTTCAAAACCCCTAGGGAGACTCACCAACTTTCCGCAGAAATCGTCAACCTAAGGGATTTAACTGGTTTCCCTAGTGACTAATTAATCTAACCAATCAACTGGTACCTATATGTACTTTTCAGTTTGTATGATGATGTTCTGGTGATTATCGTCATTATATGCATGTGTTTTTTTCATTGTGAGTCGTGACTAGAGAGGAACCAAGGTATAGTATACATGAATGACCAGCAGGAGGTATCAGAGTGAAATGACCGGCCAGCGAACAGTGGATCATGACGACATTGCTTGTTTGCAATTGAGAATTCTGATACCCCGTGCCCTTGGAACCTCGAACACGATTCCACCATAAGAGGCTTGGAATCCGAAAAAGAGATGGTGATGCGATGCGCCACGCAGGAGTTTCATGGAAGCTTCTTGAAGAGTGCGACAGTCACGAGTCCCTTGGAAGCCTCAAAGCTTCATAGCTCTTTTGCTGGGCTGTGCTGTGAGACATTTTTGCAGGGTGACTTACCTGGTCCAATCAACAGGGATAGTCAAAATGCGCGCACAGAGACACTAAGACTAAGGATCACTAAGGCAAGGTCATTTTGCGTTGCCTAAAATCAGAATGATTATTTAGATCCCCCGACATGAAATGCTTTGCGCATTTTTTTTGCAAATTGTGTGACTCCTTTTAGATTATCGGGTCAAGAGGTGTGTCGGCTACTGCAAAAGCCGAGCCTGGTTGTTCTTCAGATGTCGGGACTTTTGGTTGCCCTGAGCCCCCTCACTGTGTTTCTCATCATAGCATGGAATGCACTCCCAAGTGCCTAGATTTCAGCCATCAATAGCCATCCGAGTGCAGCTGCTGTTTGATGATTGAATTCTTGTTCTTTGAACTGGATGAACTGATGAAGTTGATGTGGCTTTCTCTTCTTTGTTGCTCTTGTTTTTCTCTTCTGTTGATTCTTGGCAAGTCGGCGGCAACATTAGTGGGGTTGCTTGGGGTTGATGATTATGCAATTCACTCTGTGTAAATTGGTACCGCTAGTTGTTTGCAATCTTTACTCACAGCCCCGGGTCAACCACACTGAGTCTGTCCGGCCCAGGCAAGACTCTCTCAGTCGAACAAATGAACATTCAAGGCCTGATTTCGACTGGAATGGTCAGGGAAAAAAGTAGTTGGGTCGCTAGGCGAACTTGTCTATTTATGGAAGGAAGTTTGGAAGTCAAACGTCCAACTTATGGAAACTTGAAGCAGTCAGTTTTTCAGATCACAGAGAAGATCAAACATGTGTGTGTGTGTATGTGTATGTGTATGTGTGTGCGTGTGCGTGTGTATGTGTGCGTGTGTATGTGCGCGTGATTTCAATGTTTTGTGCTGCTGGATGTTCGACAAGGTAGGCTCGTCAAGCGGGCGGGTGGGAAGGTCAGTTGGGAAAGGGATCAGAAACAATTGCACCTTGCCATGGCGGAATTCATATTTACAGGTCAAAATCCTGAAAAAAACTGACGGTCTCGTGGGACGTTTGGAAGATGAGACGGGGACAAGAATTCAGGGCGCTGTGGCAAACCGCATATTTGCAAGTCAGAATTGTTAAAAACTGACGGGGCTGCGACATTTTTGCACGTTCAGATTTGCAAAAATGCACTGCACTCTGGCGAAGCCTACATCTGCAAGTCAAACTTATCAAAGGTTTGGTGACGTTTTTGGATGTTCCAGGAGGAACAGAGCAGCATTATCACCAGTATTCACCAGTCATCATCATGACCATCATCATGACCATCATCATCATCATCATCAACAACAACATCATCATCATCATCAACAACAACATCATCATCATCATCAACAACAACATCATCATCATCATCATGATGCACATAATGCAGCTGAGGAGCCGGAATGCGTAGAAAACGCCAAGGCGCTTAATGTGGCCAAGGAGCTGGAACTGTCCTGCCTCTGAATGTTCTAGGTAGTCAGTCAATCAAATCATCATTCACCAATAAAACAATCAACCAATCAATCGATCGATCGATCGATCGCTGTCAGCTGATTACCATTGAGAAACACCAACAGAGACGAAACGCCTGCAGAGAAAAACCACAGCAGGGAAAAAACACCAATAGAGGAAATCATCACTGAGAAACACCAGCCGAGAAGAAACCCGGAAAGATAAAACATCAGCAGAGAAAAAATATCAGCAGAAAGAAACGCCATCAGAGATTCCGATCAAATTCTCTTGTAGATCTTGTAGGCCATGAAGACAGTCCAATAAAATTTCCATGGCGTCTACGTCAGGGGATCCCACATCGCCAAATTCACGGCAGTTCCACACCCTTGCTGTTGCGTTTGATGTTGGAACTGCTGTGGTGTCACACTGTAGAGGTCCCCGCCCCTGTGGTGTCGGGGCCGCTCCAGGTATGGCAACCTTGCGAGAGACGTTTGAAGACAAACCGGAGACGGCCTCTTGGACGTCGTCCCGGGGAGGTTTCAGCTGCGGTGGGCTGCAGCTTTGAATAGATGAATATACATGATCTATAGTATAGAAATAAGTACTGATAGTTATATTATTATCTGAATAGATGAAATATATCAGAGAATACAACTGCTCAACTAGTAGAACTATTCCTGCTGAGATTTCAGTCGCTCACCAAGGAGAAGGACCCCAACTTCGATCCGCTCTTTTTACGTCCTGCGCGGGTCGGGCACCATGGACACCTTCCGGGCTTCCGGGCGGTACGAGGCGTACCAGGGATGTTGGTGACGCGGTTCACATCTTAGTAGTCCACAGCAAACTCCCCATGGCCAAGAGTGACGCACCAGCAGGACGAACCTCCGAGGATCGGAGAAGATGGCTGGCAGTGGTGGATATTGGTTCACGTTGAGAGTGGTTGACAACAGGTGTCTATGTAAGCCCTCCCTACCATGAACCATTCATTCAGTCCTACTACATCCTCCTAACATAGCGGTGCGATATCTCTGTGTTTTACTCTGAGTACTCTGTTTGCTCCAAAAATTAACCCGTGGCTTCTTCCAACTCAGGGTTTACATCAGAAACGACCCCTATTGGATCCGTTTTCATGCAGTACGCTACTCCTTTTACACTGCTTCTCCTGATCCGTGATCTCCTTCGAGGTCTGAGGGACAATAACTCTTGATTGATCTCCACATGATATGCCTAATCTGTGGTCCAGTACAATGGGTTAGCAGCTGGATCTATCAATTGCAAAAGTTCATGGTCCACCAGTCATCGATTTCAGCCTCCCTGGCGTCAGTTGCAGCATGTGCATGGGCTTCCCCACGAGCAACGATCTTTTTGAGGGAACTTGGGGGGTATCACAACTGCACAACTCAGGTTGATCATGTTTGATGACTGAGTTGTTATGGCCAAGAAATGCCAAGAAGTGGTTCGGTGGTCTCAACGCTTGTTGATATTCAACAACTGCATGGCTGTTGTCAACAAAAATGCTTGATTAATGACCATTGAAGAAAAAGAAGAGCATTATCAATGGTGAAACTTAAGGTCATCACAAGCTTATCACCGTTCAGACCCGAATTTCAGTGTGTTTTCATGGTTTCAATCAGCACTTGAAACCATGGCGTTGCTGGTGACCGATGGTTCAGCCGCTGTGACCGCTGCAGCTCTGAGGCGCACATGGCACCACCGGCTGATCACAGCTGGCAGGCGTCGGATGTGCAGCTGGAGTTGGACGACTAGGAAGGGATGAAGGTAACGGAAGATGATGGACCAAATGGCGAGCTGGGTCAAGCAGTTCACCAACCAACGGCTTCATGGAGGATTTCCACCAACAAAACTATAGGGAAAACAAGCTGGTTAACAGGGGGGAACTAGGGGGACTAGGGGTGAACTGACCCACAGCCAAATGATGGAACTGACGTGAAATGACCCAATCAAGGAAGATGATGGAACATTTTTGATCAGACACGCAGAAGGTGGTAATGTACAAGATCTCAAACTGAGTCTACAACCATGTGATTGGTGAACTATAACATTTACTTTATTGACCGTCATGATGTACCTACTAGGAGATAGTGGAGTGGAACCTTAAACATGACAAGTCAGTTCGGAGGCCGGGAACATGAGATCACAGGCCCTCACGGGCCCATGCGGCTCCAGGCTGACAATACGTCATCCCATGCCTGGACAGCGGCATGGGGCACCCAGAAAGGTCATGAGGTGATCACAACAGAAAATTGCTGGTTCTAGGGCAAGCAGTGGGCTACTAAGGCTGCCGTTATCATGACCAACAAGCAACCAATGGAAACATCATGTCAATGGTTTCACCAAGGGCTCCTGCTGTCATCCTTCTGGAGTTGGACCTTGCATCATCGCATGCGGGATTTTTGCAAATGCAAAAAAAAACGCGCGACCGTATGAATCACAGTCCAACATCAAGCACAAGACCTACTGCAAGCCTCGAGTGTAGCTACAATTCTACTTTTCAAATCGAACACGCAGTCCGGAGATGAACCAAGAAATCCAGAGACAGCCAACAACTCAACCACAAACCCTGAGGTGGCTCCAACGAACCATGATGCTTGTCGGGGCTCCTGCTCGGACTGGGACTGGCACCTAGAAACTGCATCAAGGGCTACGGATATTGCGGGGGCCAAGGTAATTTGAGATGCTGATGACAATGAATGGTCAATAATGGTTAATAGTGGTGAATAATGTTTGATAATGGTCAAGAATGATTAATAGTGGTTGATATGGTATTCACGGTATTGACAGGTTGTTGAGCACTCGTGGATGAAGGAACATGGGCAGGCAATACAAGACATGCTGTTGTGGCATCTTTGGCATGTTCATTTTTAAGTTCAGCCAGCCAGATGCAATAGGCGAGTTAAGATCTTGAAACTGGTACTAAAGTGCACTCAAGACTTAGGAGCCTTTGGTTCTTGTTGGTGATTGTTTGCATTGGCCCTCGAAACTTCAAACATAGGATAACTTGTGAACTTGTGGTCTTGATCCAGGGGTGCAAAGCTAAGCTACCAAGAGTGGAGTGGCTCTCTTTTGGACACAAACATTGCTTCCTTAGCCAACGGCCTGCGATGGAATTCTAGAAATCAAAGGGTTTGCATCCCTCTCGTTGTAACTAGCTGCTGATGATGGTCAAGGGGTGTAGCCCGCCAATGAGCTTTACTGTCATATCATTATGTGCAACAATCTGGCCACGTAGCCCGGTGTCTGGAATAGTTTGAAAATCAAGAAAAAGGAAGCAAACGGAGAAGCGAATGGAAATGGAGAAAAAGTCAAATGTGTATTTCTGTTTGCTTTCTTTTTGTTTTTGCTTTTTTGCTTGTTTGCTTTGAAATTGTTGCAATGAGCCATATCACATGATATAAGACGGTGATATCGCAATTGCCACCCCAGTTGTGCATAGCCGCCATGATGTATATATAGTTGTATTACCATGCACTATGAGTAATGGAATTAGTATCGGCATCTATCAGCTATGAAAAATTGAATGCCATCCCAAATATGTTACTTTCTCAAGTCATACCCCAAAGTTATGGTGGGTTTATCATTATAAATGGTTCATATGGGCAGCTCCGGGGTTCCCCAAAGTGCCTTGCGGAACCAGGTGCTCATTGTCGCACACCCCTCAAGGGACTGCCTGTTTGTCGTCAGTGTGGAGCTCGGGTGAGTGGAAGTCAGGCTCGGGCATTGCGGTCATAGGCTGACCCAAAACAATGACCTTCAACCACTTTCCACATCTTTCCACCAGCTTCCAAGGTATACCTTCAACATCCTTCAACTAGCTTCCACTAGCTTTAATTTCGATTGTCACACTGGAGCCTCGCAATCTAGCGCCGGCGGACTGCCGGCGGACTTGCACGGATCGATGAGAATATGAGACAAGGTTCTTCGCTAGTTTTTTTGAATCATGTATTTGTTTGCATCCTTTTCAATTGCGATTCTTCTCCATAGCCTTTTTCCTTCTTAGTCTCAAGCTCATTGGTAAAGACAACATGTCTATACCAGATACTTGTCGTTATCTCGATGCGTTGGGCGACTTTCGCAATCCATGATCTCCACAATTTCCCCAAAGTTGCAGACCAGTGAAAACGTTCCTCTGGCGCTAGATCCGCGCTAGATCCGCGCTAGAAAAACCCCACAGACCAAGACCCTGCCTCACCAGACCTTTGTTTTCCTTTTCTGCCACAGCAGACAGACATTAGCTCTAGCAGCTCAGAATAAAACATCCGCGCTAGATACAGTTGTCGAAATCTGAAGAAATTGTGGTTCATTGCTATCGTTTAGATGCGGTGTCCCGACAATTGTGCCACAAGGCGGAGCCCCATGGAACTACGGTATTACGACCGTTTTCAGGAACAAACATTTCGATCCGAGCCCATATCCCAATAAGTAGTGGATATTCTGAAGAACGAGGAGTTGACTTTCAAATTTCAATCAGAGATGCAGAAGTCATGAAACCATCCATGATTTGAAATACAATTGCCATTGGTTGGTGGAATCCTTTTGCATTCAGCTTCACGTTTGGGCCACAGAAAATCAAAGCAAAGCAGCACTGCTCGGCGTGAATTGTTTTGAGCGGCAGCCAAGCAGTTTGAAAAGATACTTGTGATTGTGTGTGTGTGTGTCTTGGAGTTGAAAGAAGCTATATAAATAGTGCAAGTTATCAAAAAAATGCCATTCAAGAAGGAAGGAAGCTAGAAACTTGCAACAATTTCAGTGGCCCAAACATCCACCAGAATCAGTATGAATTCATGCAGAGTACTTGTGCAGGCAATGTATCATATTGTTTCATGGTTCTAGGAGTTGCGTCCCAAGATAACATGACATTAATGAGATTGGCAGTGGTTCACTGTTGATGGACAAATCCCTGCAAAACGGTCGTGGAAGGTCAAAGCAAATTGAAGCCCTACAAGACGATGCAAAGCAAGGGACATGCTGCCCCTCTATGAAACTATATGCGCAAGTTACATAATTTCGAGTGTCAGCGCCGTTGCAGGCACCACCTCAGCAGACGGGCGGCCGCGTGGGTTGGAGAACCGGCTTCCATTGCAGTGGGTGATTGACAAGGGCTATGGTGGTTGGATGTTGTGATGAAATAACTTCTCAAAACGCAAGTTATTTCTGAAGGCTGTAAGATAGGGGATTGCAAACATGACATTTGTAACCCCATAAACTCATTTGCACATGATTTGCTAGATTTTGGGTATCTATTTCAAAGAGTCCCTTCTGGCATGACTCCTCCAAGCTTCGACGGGGCCCAGATTTGGTGCGGAGATGGCATCCTCGGAGTGGAATCATTTTAACAACCCATAGCAGTTAATCAACCAACCAATGGTTTAACTAGCTGGTTAATGGTTCATAATAGGGGATAATAAGCAACAATGGTGGATATACCAGCTGTATATGGCTATTTCAGGAGAAATACTAATATGACAGAAAGGAATGCTCGGTTCGTACTGGATATGCCACCTCACCGCTGCAGGGCTGAACTTTTTTCAAGCTCGCCAAACTGTTGCCATACGCGTGCGCTCAGCGGTACCGGTTGGAAACCACTGGAGTATGTTAAATTTATGCTGAACACATCCAACTGTACATGGAGCTCATCCTTCCAGGAACGAAGTGGTAACACCAAGTACCGAAAAGCCTAACCACCGAAATAACACAGCACTACTGAAAAGGGTATTAACATCCAAAGAAGAAAAGGTATATCCCAGAAACACTAAGCACAACTAAGCACTAGGTGAATAAATGCGAACAAAGACAGCCACAAACATCCAAAGACGAAGGAATAGCACAGCCCTGTGTGTTAGCCCTTTGGAGAGCTGGTGATTGAAGCGAGGCGGCATGGATGGAGCTCTTAAACGACAAGCGAAGGGAGTACGCAACACGAGTGTTGCAGATGCATGTAGCATGCTGCATGTATATCAGTTTACACAACAGTGGATCTTTGTTTGTACCATTTCCCAGTAGACATGATGTTTTTGTGACAATTTGTCACATGTGACTCCTAGAGACTGATGCAGAGCATTTTTTTGTGCGAGATAACTGAGATAACCTGTTGACTTCTGTTGACTTCTTTTCAACAGAAGCTTTGCGTTCTGTCGCTGGCCAGCAAAGTAGGGCCGAGAACAAGACTTTGTGGAGGCAACGTTGGATCGGGGAAGATTGCTACCCTATGATTCTTCATGGCTTAACATGAGTGAATAAGAGGTGAAATGATGGTCTCTGATGACTAATCTATGGGATTGATGGTCGGCAATTAGATGATGATATCTTATTGCAGGTTTGCAGTTTATTCCACCATGTATACAACAATAAAGTAGACAGAGAGAGAGAGAGAGAGAGTCACCAAACGAGACCAGAAACTCAAAACTTGCATGGCACAAAATTACACGTCCCTGGTGGTTTCACCGAAGAGGGCGTGGCCTAACTGACAGGGCTACCGTTCACTTGGCAGCCACCGAAGAGGTCATCAGGTCATCCCCATTGCTATGGAGACCAAAGGACAGCCCCATATTCCCCTTGCACTAAGGGAGCACCTGAGTCCCTGTGTGGAACTCGGTCCCGAAATTTGGGGACGCCCCAAGTCAAACCCTGGAACTTTGAGGCTTGGGGAGGAGACCAATGGGAACCAATGGGAACCAATCTACGCAACTTTGGGCAAGGGATGGGTTTGATCTGCTTGGTTTCTTTTGATATTTGGAGGGAAGAAACACAACAGCCTTGGCTTGGCGCAGAAGAGTTCCTCCGTGCAGGCTTCTGGTGGGACCACCCGACTCCGCAAAACTCCAAAGATTGATGTTTGAGGTCACTGCTTAATGACTGAACAATCTGAATATGATTACTGGGTAAGCTTACATCATTCCAAGGCTTCCAGTACTGGCAATAGCGGAATGAATGGAATGATTTCATTGTATTCTCTGTTTTGTTGCTTAATTACTCATCACATCTTCAATATTGGCTGCGTGTATCCATGCTATGAGCCACCAACGGTTGATTGTTCATGCACCCTGGTGATTGATGGTCGATCGTTGGTGGCTGATGATTAGTGGTTGATTATTATGATATTATTATGATTATAGATATCAATGGTCGAGAGATATAATTCATCGGTCAAGGGTCAACTGTGATAAATCAACTCTTAATGGTTCAGGATGTTCAAGGTTGTAAATCAAAGGTCAGTGCGTAAACATCAAAAACATAGGTGCTTGTTTCATCTTGTTTCATGGTGCGCGATTGCAAGTCAAGAGCCAGTCTGTAATGGAAGGTTTGTGGCAATGGAGTATGAATCAAGGTCAATAAGTAATGGCTACGGATCCATGATCAATGGTTTATCGTTGCAAATCAATGGTCAATAGGTTTTGACCGTGAACAATGGTCAGTTACTATACATGAAGTGCGTACTGGCTTATGATCATGAATCAATATTTCTACAACGGTTTTGAACTGTGAGGCAATGGCAAAAGATTGAGGTACATAAATCAATTCTCTGTGGTTGATAAGTATAAAACGGTTGATGATGATAAGCCAATGGCCACTGGTGAATGACTTTACATCAAGGATTTAATGGGTCATGATCATAGATAAACGGTCAATGGTTAATGATTGAAAACCAATTGCTGCTGGTGAGTGATAATAAGTTAGTGATTGATTGGTGGTTCGTGATCGTATGTCACTTGGGAATATCAAAAAAAGTCGATTGGTAGTTAATGGTTGTGAAGTATTGTGAAGTAATAGGGAGTAACAGGTGATTTCAAAAGCAATTCCAAATCAACGGCACATGGTCGTGAATCTGTGTTAAATTTGCAAATAGTTGTTGAAAGCTCAGCAATTATCAATCAATGGCTCATGACTCTAGAAACTAATGGGTCGAGCTGACAATGATTACAAATCAAGGATCAAGACTATACATCATTACGTAATAATGATTGCTGGCAATTCAATGCCCAGTGACTAATGACTAGAATAAACCAAAGGACACCATTTAATGACTATAATTTAAGTTTAATGTGAATGGTTGCTACTTTTGAAACAAATGGCCAATGGCGAATGGTTAATGTCCGTAAATCAGTGGATGTTATCGCGATGCATCAATCGTTCCTTGATGGTCAAAAACTATAAGTCATTGGTCAATGCTCACTGATGATCTAAGTTTATGACTATGCATGATAATTGCATGATCAATACAGCGGTTTTTGATACCACTGGCCATGAGTTCATGATTGCAATCCAACTTTCGAAGGTTGGACATCCGCCCCTTAAGGGTTTATGACTATACATCAATGGTCAATGTTCTATGATTACACAGGTCAACGGCAAATGATCACAAAACACTGATCCCTCTTTGCAAACTACAAACATACTAAGTGTGTGCATGCACAATAGTATAAACTTGTCATTACTACAAAGATACTAGAACTATAAAGATACTACATATATACTATCATGAACTTTAACTGGTTGGTGGTTTCAAACACCTTTTCTTCTCCCCAGTGATTATGAACAAATGGTTTGTTTACTAATATTTTTCATAGGGGTTGAAACCACCAACCAGATAAAGATGCCATGGTAGTCAAGGGTAGTCATGTTTCAATTACCAGTTCGTGGTAGATGAGATCTGCCAGTTGGGTGGCCGGCGACGACGCGACTACGCGCAGCTGCAGCAGCATTTCGCGCTTGCGCATGAAGGCGGTTCGCCGCCTTCAGAAGCGCGGCTTCACCGCTCTTTGATTCACTAGTCTACGGGTCCATATTAACCAACCAATGATAGGGGGTTAATGGTTAATAATAGGGGATGATAACCAACAACTACAGGGGATATATACCAACTATACTGGTATGGGTCAATATTGACTAACCAATAATAGGGGATAATAACCAACTATAATAGGGAAAGATGTGAATCGTTTGTATCATGTTTCAATATATGCACTACAGTATGTGTAATGTGCCTTCTTCATATACATGTGCAGTTTGAATTCAATGAAAATTGATGTAAAGTTATATGTGCATGCTACTGTTTGTGAACGCTGCTTTATGGCTGTGATCTTGAAGATGTTTCATTGGAAGGTGTCACACGCATGGAACATCTACTGTACTTCAAAAGACCTGCGTGTGAGATGGGATTTGGCAACGTTGATCCCCCAACTGCTCACGTGAACTGAAGACGTTTCAGATGGTTCCTTCCTGCTGTGGATGCTACAGCTGGGGTTCACGGCGCAAAGCTGAACAGAGGTCCATCAGTTGCGGTGAAGCTGTGCCTACCCTTCCATTGTTGCTGCCATTGGAAGGATCTCATGGGAAGAGGGGGTGGGGCGGGGTGAACAGCTATCAGCTCGGAGAGTGTTTTCTTTCTTCAAGCTCAAAGCTTCACCATGAATTTTTGTCATTGATTGTCTAGATTCCGCCCCACCATGGGACTGAGTTTAAACCCTAAAAATCGCATAACTTGTCCTGCGGACTGGAACTGAAAACTGTACGGCTGAGTCAGGATCGGATCGCGTTGGATCGCCAAGCTAAAGGGGCTTGGGTCACACGTGCCATGGGTGCCTACTGGGATTGACTGGAAGGCCGCCCTAGTGCCTCAGGCAGCACCTTAACACTGCCGAGGTGCAAACGTCAGAATGGCATGAGGCAACTGGTGGGGAAGATCGGAAACCATGTGGTCACAGGCATGGTGGCACTCCCAGCCGTATCTACCGTGGTTTATGGACCAAACATATCCAAACATGATGATTTTTGGATTTTTTGGGGTCAGGGGTACCACCATTCATCACCATTCATGGATATACTGTACCCATATATTTTTGGAATACATCAGGCAATTGAAGAGATGAAAAGCTACTGCCTCCATCAGACTCCCCCAAGCTGGTCAACCCCATCAGGATGCCCGATCCATCTGTTAGGACTGCAGGCAAGACATCCACAAACAAATCGGTAGTGACCAACTGCTCAGATTGCAATGGATGTCTTGGATGCATCCGGCAACGTAAAGTCTGCTCAATGCTTCTGACAGAGAGATATGGTGGTCGCCACCCTGGCGCAAAGGTTCGTCGTCAGTGCAGCGGTCATTTCAAGCCGCAGCAAACCTTCGAAGAAATGGAGGGCATTCGAGATTCGATTGTCGGTTTGCCTCCTGAGTCAGCCTTGTCCGCATAAAATGACGCAGGGTTTGGGGTGGAGACGGATGCTGATCTCTATCATTGTGAATGTTGGAGGGCGCCTTTTAACGTGTAGGTCTTCCAAGCAGCCAAGAGATGGGTGACTTTGCAGGAAAGGCTTGCGAGAGTCCTACTGGCTGCAAACGTAACTCAGAAACGGTTCACTACTGATTACTAGCAGCGGAGAATGACTACTGTAGCAGCAACAACGATTTACTAATCAAGCACTTTTGTTTGCATTTGTTGGCGGAATATGGCATTATCATGATCATCTCAATTGATATTGTGAATAGTTCAATCAATGATTACACTCATAGTTGTTCAATCATTGGGTCATACCTATACTCATATTGATCATTGGATTGTACTCATAGTTTTTCAATCATTGGGTCATACCTATACTCATATTGATCATTGGATTATACTCATAGTTGTTCAATCATTGGACATTGTTAATGATTCATTCCAGCAGTGGTCATCAACGGTCGCTGTTGCAGTGCCTCGTCGCCCGCAGGTAGCCATGGAGGAGAGCTCATCGCAGGCAGAGCAAGGCACCATGAATCGCCGGTGGTGATAGGCTGCTGGTCAATGATTCGGGCCCGTAGCCGAGAATCATACCGCTTGGAAGTACCTAGGTCATGGTTATGAATCTTTGAAATAGCGGAATACCCAATCATGATCAGCATCAACGCATAAGGATGTGCATTGCTTTCGAGCATATCTTTTGGAATTTGACCTAGAAAAAATCTTGATTCGGTATCACGAATGGAATCCCAAACACACGCACCAACAACCTGGGTTAATTATGACACAGCCGTTGGTCTTGGCTTTGCCCGTCTAAGCTGTTTGGTTCTGTTGCTATGCCACCAGCATGGGAGACCGGATGTGTTCGTACAGTGATCTCTGACACAGAGACCATTTTTTCAAGCCCTGGATCTGTTTTCAAGGTTTCCCAATTGCCAATTCCCGAATGGTAGGAAATGGGATTAGATACGGGCCCACCATGCTGCATGCCGCTCGGTGTATTTTTAACGTTCAGCTGTTGCGTTCTATAGTTTGGTCCCTGGGCAAGTGAGGCAGTACGCAGTTGATTGATGTAAAGGGACAGGTGGACAACGGTCATCCATCAATGATTTGACCATATTTGACCTGCCATCCTGGCATACTTCATGCGAAAATTTGCCACGTGAATTTTCAATTGTGGTCATCAAATTGATTTGACCTGGCACACCCTGATTTGATTGTGGTCATCAATTTTCAATTGTGGATGGTCTAACTGCCATGATTTGACCTGGCACACCCTGGCACCAGGATGTTCGTCCCAGTCGTCCTCGAGCACCCAAGCCTATGAGCACTACAGGCCATGGTCGGTCATCGCAGGATATGCACGCAGTCCCACAGGAGTCACGTCTTCGAGATAGGGCTATGACAGCACAGGAGGAAACATGTTTGTTTTTCGATTTGGCTTCAAACCAGATGTTCTACGAAAGAAGCTGGCTTGGGGAACATAGTGATAGCGAAAAAGGTGAAGCTTCGTTGAGAGAACTGGAAGAACTGGCGAGTAGCTCGCTTTGAATCAATCATCATCTCTGAAGATTGCCGAAATTTGGTTTGGACAGCGGACAGCATTGCTGATATGGTACACCCTGGAAATAACGCATGTACTGGGTCCAGGGCTCATATCTCGTATGATTTGATCATCGTTGTCATCGTTGTCATCGTTGTCATCGTTGTCATCGTTGTCATTGTTGTTGTTGTTGTTGTTGTTGTTGTTGTTGTTGTTGTTGTTGCTGGCGTTGTTGTTGGCGTTGTTGTTGTCGTTGTCGTTGTGGTGGTTGTCGTTTTCGATGTCGTTGTGGTTGTCGTTGTTGTTGTCGTTGTCGTTGTCGTTGTCGTTGTCGTTGTCGTTGTCGTTGTCGTTGTCGTTGTCGTTGTCGTTGTCGTTGTCGTTGTCGTTGTCGTTGTCGTTGTCGTTGTCGTTGTCGTTGTCGTTGTCGTTGTCGTTGTCGTTGTCGTTGTCGTTGTCGTTGTCGTTGTCGTTGTCGTTGTCGTTGTCGTTGTCGTTGTCGTTGTCGTTGTCGTTGTCGTTGTCGTTGTCGTTGTCGTTGTCGTTGTCGTTGTCGTTGTCGTTGTCGTTGTCGTTGTCGTTGTCGTTGTCGTTGTCGTTGTCGTTGTCGTTGTCGTTGTCGTTGTCGTTGTCGTTGTCGTTGTCGTTGTCGTTGTCGTTGTCGTTGTCGTTGTCGTTGTCGTTGTCGTTGTCGTTGTCGTTGTCGTTGTCGTTGTCGTTGTCGTTGTCGTTGTCGTTGTCGTTGTCGTTGTCGTTGTCGTTGTCGTTGTCGTTGTCGTTGTCGTTGTCGTTGTCGTTGTCGTTGTCGTTGTCGTTGTCGTTGTCGTTGTCGTTGTCGTTGTCGTTGTCGTTGTCGTTGTCGTTGTCGTTGTCGTTGTCGTTGTCGTTGTCGTTGTCGTTGTCGTTGTCGTTGTCGTTGTCGTTGTCGTTGTCGTTGTCGTTGTCGTTGTCGTTGTCGTTGTCGTTGTTGGTTGTGGTTGTGGTTGTTTTCGTCTTCTGCCCATTCATTTTTCTGTTAAAAAACTGTTATTCTGAATAGCCAATTGGGTATCCCACAACGGGAACCCACTGTTTCGTTTGTTTTGGCCTCTTGGTTTGTCCAGAAATGATGTGCGTTACACCTTCACAATGGGTTAGTTCCGCATATTTCTGCACCATACCTAAGGATAATATGGGGGGCGAACGAGACAAATCCATAGATTTTGATGTAGTTGGTATCTCCTGCATATCTCGGTATATGGCTGGTGTATTCTCATGGCAGTTACGTTCTTCTTATCCGCCACCGTCGACCTTGTGATAATTGTTGTTGGTCTTTAATCATTGATTGACACCCACATCACAAACTTGCTGAAACAACATTTCATCATGGTGCAAACACAATTTGAATCCTCACTAACCACTATCAACCCAACAAACGTTATTAAGCATATGGATTTGTCCATAAACGGTGTGCCTCGACAGAAATGTCCAGTTTCCCTAGTGGTTATTGCATGGTTCGTGGGTCCCACGTCACCGGTGCCTTGCCGTCAGTCGCCGGCCCTCGGTTGGCCGGGCGGTTTTAGCACCTTTGCCTGTGCCGCCAGCTGTACCTTGGCGGCAGGTGATTGGTTCATAGCTGATGATATCCACGCTTTGCTTGATGATAACCATGGTATAACCATGGTATACCATAGTTAGAGTCCAGTGGTGTAGCGATTTCACAGTTTTCCTTTCTTGCGGATCTTGGTTTTGATGGGTCGTAGCGATTGTGGCTGTGCCTATGTGAAATTGAAAAGCCATGGTTCTTATCCATTTTGATAGTACTTCGTAAATTTGGAGAATGACTATACTCAATGGTCATAGTCCTGTAGATAGCTATGATCCGTGCATGATAATGGGTTATTGAATTGCCCTCCAAAATGACCTGTGGACAGAAGTATACTAGGGGCTAATCACATAGGACTTAGTAAACATACCCCCTGTTAGAAAAACCTATGTCATCAACAAAGTCACTTTTGCCATTTCTGGCCTATGTCATCAGGGATGTACTGCCAAAGCGGACTTTTGTAGATCATCCTGCTCTGTTGGGTAACGCTTATTAAATCAATTGAATCACTGCAGAAGCCGTCGGTTCATCATGGCCAATGTCATAGGAATGACTCATGAAATATCAGCAAAATGGTTCCAAGTCATCACAATTGATCTCTTCAGCTGTTTTGGCTTGAAACCTGCCGGCGGTGCAACTTGAAGACTGCCGTGGCTTCCCGCCAGGGCCTGTTTGTTTCCTTTTGGTTGCCAGGGATGTGGCTGCTGTCGGTGCGCTGGTTCTTGGAAGAGCTTGTCTTCACCCATGGTTTACTCAGCTATCGTGCTCAAACTATCGAAAAATGAGCTGATGAAGCTGCTTCTGCACACCTGGTCCTTGACTAAGTTTTTTTGTATACATGATATATAGGTGGGAGCAGCTTTGTTGCGCAGGGGAAAAACATGTTTTTGACAAGCAGCTGCCTGAGGTGGTGTTCAACTGTGTGGGGCCCCAAAGTGTTCCTAAGTCCTAAGTCACAGTCAGAGGTGAATCTTGTAGACGCAGGTCAGGACTCAGATGATGAGATAGGATGTGTGTCGCAATCGGTTGTCATCGCTGCCCGCAGCCTCTTCGAGATTCAGATTCTGATTCCCGCCAAGGGCAGCCATGGCAACCGTGGCCTCTTCCGCCGGTGGAAGATCTAGACGTGACAACGATTCTGATTCCGAATGGGAGTTAGTGGATGATGCCAAGAAAAGGAAGGTTTCTGAGAATGTTGTTATGATTTACAACCAGAAGAAGCGGCGTTCCAACCACAAGGCGATTCCTCCCATCTTCAGGCCAACACAATCATGGCATTGTCAATTTCCTTTTCTGCGACCTCACTTCCAGAATGAGTTGGATCATGCTCGGGACCGGCACGCAGTTCATGTGCAGAACTGCCAACATCGTGGAGTGAAACCCATCCCTCTCAGCACCTTCTGCTGGGACATTTTGATCCAGTCTGGGTGGAGGGTGGAAAATGGTTCGTTCACATTGCCTGTCCATAGCAGTGGCAGCAATGCCAGCAGTGGATCAGTGTTGCCGTGATGATGGACCCCTAGCTCTCGGGCTCATTTGTACCATAGCATGGAGCGTTGCGCTTTCACATGCACATTAGATCTACATATACAATTAGATGGCTTTGGATGCAAGCTGCCTAGAGCCTGAAGCCCCAGTTCCAAAAAGGCTGCTTGAGTATATGGACATGCCAGAGTGTCCTCTGTCATCAGTGCCCGCAGCAGTTCAAAGTATGTTGTGATCATCCACACATCTAAGTCACACAGATGTCATCTCAGTCCTATGTCATCAGAGCCGATCCATTTCCAGTTGCTTCAGGTCCCAGTACAAAGCTTCGCAGGACTTTTGCAGGTGCGGCTGGTCTGGATCCCCAAATGGGTTATATGGGGTTGGGGTTTGTGATGAAATCAAGCTTCGATTTCAGTATGTCATCAGTGATTGCATTTTTGTAAATCATATGTTTGGTTGGGTGGGAGAATGGTGCAGACAAGTCCTATGTCATTAGGAAGAACGAAACACAACCCCAACATGGCTGGAGTCAACATCATTTCCAGCTGTTGTCAGGTTTTCGCGGTCTACGTTTTCCAGATTCGTTCCAGTGCTTCCAGTGGTTCGGGGCCTTGGGGAAAGCTGGCATGGTGAAGGGATGCTTACATCCAGAAGTTGACTAAGAGATGAAATCATCAGTTTTCAAGTCGCAAGAATTGAAAGCAGCGCTCATGTCCACAATGGCCCGGGCACAAGCAGTAACA
>VSDK01012287.1:385293-440046 GCA_009767595.1 Symbiodinium kawagutii
GTCGTGTACGATTTTGTCATTTCACTGATCAAGGATCAGACCCTTGAGGCCAACGAGAAGATTCTGGGACACTGCTTATCCATATCTATAGTGGACAGTTGATTTGTGTCGAGCTTTGCATCTGAAGTTGATGACATAGGAATGTGGTACCTGAGTCTAGTTTTATGTCTAAGTTTTATTTGCTCTAGATTATATATATATATATACATATCTATCTATTCATCTATCCATCTATCCATCCATCTATGTATGTATATACTGATTTACCTTTTATTTGGTGAAATTCACATTTTCCCAAGGACTGCGAAAACATGGGAAGATATTCTGGACCGGTTTTGCAATTTCGTGTCTCCTTTCGAAGAAGACCTTGAGACAGTTTTGCGCTTTCTTGGTGTTCGGCTTCTGCTTGAAGGGACGTCGGGCAGGGTGCTGCAAGAGTTTGGTGCTGAAACTCCAGATGCAAAGATCCTTATGTCCAATGAAGCTTGAAATGAACAAACAGGTTGATTTTTTTTGTTGGTTGCCAAAATCACCAATGATTGAGGTACCTAAGTCCTATCTCATCCCCCTTGAGCCAATTCATGTTCAACGATTTGAGGAATGTTCCAAAGATGGCGCTGGCAAGTCAGCTTCGCACTTCAGATTTGTGTGGGACAAGGACGATGATAACATCAACAAGGCGCCAACCAGTGCTTATATGTTTTCTTTTCAAATATATATATATATATATTTATATATAGATATATATAGTTGGAGCTTGTGTATGTATACAGTATGGAAATTTCGTTCGCGAAGGTGAGAGAGAATTTTCCTGCGATCGCTGCTTTGCATGCGCCTGTTGAGGAGAACGGTTTTGCTTTTGAATTGCATTTAACATTTCCAATCAACATGCCTACTCACACGGAAAAACATTGAGAGATATTTGTCAAGAATGTTTCCAGGACAGCAAGATGGTGGACATCCCCAAGGATGCTGGTGGCGTGCCGGAGGACCGTTTCTTCAATTCAACATATGATTTGTTTTTATGTTTGACATACATATTTACACATATACAGATATTTCACACAGGTGTATTGATCCTCAGTGAGTCATTTTAATGCAAAAGTCCTATGTCATCGCCACTGCATTGATCATGCCTAGTCACACGGACGAACATTGAGAGATATCTGTCAATAATGTTTCCAGGACAGCAAGAAAGTGGACATCCCCAAGGATGCTGGTGGCGTGCCGGAGGACCGTTTCTTCAATTCAACATGTCATTTGTTTTTTGTTTGACATATATACATATTTACACATATACAGATATTTCACACAGGTGTATTGATCCTCAGTGAGTCATTTTAATGCAAAAGTCCTATGTCATCGCCACTGCATTGATCATGCCTAGTCACACGGACGAACATTGAGAGATATCTGTCAATAATGTTTCCAGGACAGCAAGAAAGTGGACATCCCCAAGGATGCTGGTGGCGTGCCGGAGGACCGTTTCTTCAATTCAACATGTCATTTGTTTTTTGTTTGACATATATACATATTTACACATATACAGATATTTCACACAGGTGCATTGATCCTCGGTGAGTCATTTTAATGCAAAAGTCCTATGTCATCACCACTGCATTGATCATGCCTAGTCACACGGACGAACATTGAGAGATATTTGTCAAGAATGTTTCCAGGACAGCAAGATGGTGGACATCCCCAAGGATGCTGGTGGCGTGCCGGAGGACCGTTTCTTCAATTCAACATATGATTTTTTGTTTGACAAACATATCTACACATATACAGATATTTCACACAGGTGCATTGATCCTCGGTGAGTCATTTTAATTCCAAAGTCCTATGTCATCACCACTGCATTGATCATGCCTAGTCACACGGACGAACATTGAGAGATATTTGTCAAGAATGTTTCCAGGACAGCAAGATGGTGGACATCCCCAAGGATGCTGGTGGCGTGCCGGAGGACCGTTTCTTCAATTCAACATGTCATTTGTTTTTTTGTTTGACATACATATTTACACATATAATCATATACAGATATTTCACACAGGTGCATTGATCCATGGTGAGTCATTGGAACTCAAGAGGCCTATGTCATCCGCTCCAGCATTTATGATGGTTTCACGTGCGATTCTGCTGACATTTTCAAATCCGTTTCCTTGAGCAGGATCTTGACCCACCGAAGCTTCAGGAAGACATTGCGAAGCAGTACCCCAAGATCAAGGTCAATAAGAAATCTTGCACTGTGAAGATCTTTGGGTTTTCGAGAAGGTTTCCGGACAACCCCTCTCTGGAGCATGCAGCTAGACTTGCCAATGCTTTCTTTGAAGCCGGCAATCGCTATTCCAACGAGCTTTCCTTGAAATCGAAGTTTTTTGGCTTAGCCAAGCAGCTGGCTTCTGTGATGCTGGGTTTTTCTCAATTCCAACACGTGTGCCTAGTGCAACGTATATAGAGAAGTATGAACCATTGTTGTGGCACAAGTCCTATGTCATGAGGTCTTACTGGTGCCTGACGCTGCAAATCTAGCCCGTAGCTGGACACATGCGCAGCCCTAGGACTGACCTGCAGAAGAAGGCAAGCTCCTCAAAAGTTGGCAAATCTGGTACCGTCCAGCAGATCACGCAAAGGTTAGTTGAGCATTGGCTGTCCTTTGCAAGTGAAAAGGAGGTGTTGGAATACATGAACCCACTCGTGAAGCCTGTCACCGATGCGAGTGCAAGTGCTGTTGATGGTGAAGATCCTGCTGTTGCCAGTGCAAGCGCTGCCGATGCTCCGCAGAGTCATGCTACTGGAAGTGCTGGTCAAACACCTCATGGAAGTTCGACGTCCTCAGGTATGACTTTGTTTGGTCGAAGTACATTTTCCATGCAGCAAGCCGAATTTCAGGATGAAACCAATTTTTTCACTGACATTGGTCAAGGGCCGAAAGTGCGAGATACTGATGCACCCTCGGCTGCAACGATCATCAGTGAAGCAATGGATGGTGTGATACCTGTGGCTGGCCTGGTGAAAATCAGTCAGGGCTATCAAGAAATTGCTGATGGCCAAGTTGCGGTTCTCTTGGCAGGCACAGCATGTATGTTGAGTATCTGCAGAGTTTCCTATGTCATGTGAGCATCCCAACACAGTTGAACTTTACATCCATTGTTTGAATCAAACAACATTTGTATGCGTATATATATATATATGTACATATAAATATTTATGACATTTATACATGACATTTATGACATTTATGCAATGGTCCAACTGTCCTATGTCACGTGGCTTGATGCAGGTGAGCTGGAACAGAAGAAGTTGAAGATCAAACGTCCCTTTGTCCGCAGAATCTTGATGGGGCCCTACACCATGTTCACTGCAAACACCATCGCAGATGAGTTGCAGGCTACGGGGTTGAAGGCCTGGGGCCTCATGCTTCACGAGAACAGTCCAGTGGAATTGGATTCTGTTGCTGCCGCCTTGGGCGTGGACATCTCCGTGCTACGTGTTGGCCGAATGAGAAAGGATCCACCAACAGATCTCTCAGATGGATCGCATTGGCTTTCTTCTGGCTATGTGTCTTTCGATGGCGCCATCGAGGCAAGGGCAAACCACATTTCAATGAGTGTAAACAGAAAGGTGTGATGCTGATGACTTAGGACATTTTCGATCTTGTGCCATTGTGCAGGTCAGAGTGGTATCCCGGGGCTGCTATGCAAGACTTCAATCAGGTTTTCGATATCTCCCAGACGATTTGAAACTTTACGGCAATGAGCAAGCACATGCGCACATATGTACAGTTGTTTTTTAGTCACGGTATCCTTAGTTTGTGATGATTTTTTATTCCTTCAATGATTGTTCCAAGGAAAGGTGTCAAAAGAACTGCTGCTGAAATTGCTGCACTACCTGCTGAAAGCATCGCTAAGCGAGCACGTGAATCCCAAGATGCGGTTGCAAAGGGCATAAAAGAAGCGCAGCAAGAAAGTGAGAGAGGCTTGCAGGGACACATGTTGACACTGTCATCGTGTGGCAAACATGCATGCCTACAACAAGTTTCGATCACTTTACCAATTTCTATGTCACTCGAAGCCACTATTCCTATGTCATCAGGTCCTATATAGTAATATAGTATAAATCTGTATATATATATATATGTGTTTGTTTGTTTACCTATCTATCTATATGCCTATTTTTCTACCTATTTACTTATTTGCCTACCTACTTGCCTTCCTACCTACCTACCTACCCATCTATCTATCTATCTATCTTTCTTTCTTTCTATCTATCTATCTATTTATATTTATATATATATATATATCTATCCATCTATCTATGTACCTATCTATTCTCACCTGTCATGTGATGACATAGGACAACAAAGGAAAGAAGCCTTGGAAGTAGAGGTCACGGATAGGTGCGAGGAGTGCAGAGAGCTGGAGGAGATAGCAGAACAGTGGCGCAAGTTTGCGCCAAAGCTTCTCACTCATCCCAGCATCATGGCGCAAGATCGAATCTCAGTATTCAGTCTGGGGGAATCGCTCGGCTTAGATGCATCGGAGAAACATGCAACCATCATGTCAAGTCTCGCAGTGGAAGTAGCTCTGGAGAGGGGAGACCTTACAAGCAGAGCCGATGCAAGCATTGAGGAGTTGTTGAACCAAGAGTATCCTGCCATAGACATTCTGAAATTGACTTTTGTCTTGCAGAAGAAAGCGGAGGATGAAGCCTCCAACTCTAAAGCAAGTCTGGAGAAGTGCAGGAGGAAGATAGACAAGAGGTGTCAAAGCTTGAACCTGACCCTGTGGCCGTTGAAGAGGAGCTGGCCAAGAGAAATTGCAGAAACAGGAAACGGAAAGGCATCAAAACCATCAGGAAAAAACGTTCTCACGATGAGGCTTTTGCCGATGTTCAGCCGAGAGTCAAAAGGGCACCTAGGCTCACAATCTTTGAGAAGGTTGAGATAGTGAAGTATGCTCGAACATTGTGCAGCGACAAGCAGGTGCTGGGCACAAGCAAGACGAGAAAACCTCGCCGTGCGAAAATCCAGATCCGCAACAACCAACTGGAGTTCAAGAACAGGGCCACACGGATCAAGGGTGTTCACCTGAAACAGCAAGTCCAGAGCAAGTATCCCAAGCTCGGAAACATCAAGGTGGGCGTTTTGATAAAACAGTGTGAAGAGCAATCATGGGAGAGCTTGTCTGAAGCGCAGCAGCGTAGATGGTGCCAACTTCCCGACCACTTGAAGATGGCAATGGGGCTGGGGGAGAAGATCAAAGGATGGAAGAGTCTAGGATCTGAGGCTTTGCAGAAATCTGCCCAAGAGAAAGGTTCCGTACGTAGATGGAAAGTTCCAGGAAGTGTGCTGGAGGACTGGTGTTAGAAGATGTACTTTAGGCCTATCTCATCTTACTTTTCATGCATGTAGTGTTTTCCTTTTTTCTCCATTCCTATCTCATTTTACCTTTCATGTATGTAGTATTCCCTTGTTTTCTCCCTCGCTAAGCGGAGATCATCATTTTCCGGGGGACATGGAATAGTTTGAGTTTAAACAACCTGCAGGAATTGAATGCGGCCTTGGAAGAATTTGCTTTGGGAAAGTCTCTTGTCACCCAACGCCGTGACATAGTGCTTGGACGTCACTGCGCCACTTGTCTACTGGAAAAGGCTTGCAAGATGTTTTACATGTTTATAAATCTCTGTATTCTGTTTTTTACAAATATATAAATGTAGATACATTCTCAAGAGTGCGATGGAGAAGAAGAAGATACATATATATTTATATAAATATGTATATATATATATATATACAATCTACGTATGAAAACACATAGATGCATATATACACATGTTGCGCTCACGGTCGCTTCGCTTCGAACACAACATGCCACATGACATAGGACTCGTATGTGTGAAATACCAATTTCCAAGGTAGTAACCGTGCGAAGATTGGCCCGGGAATACAACATGGGCTTGGACAAAGCAGTGGAGGAAGCAAAAGCCCATAACGAGAAGATCGCTTCAGAGTTCAAGTCAGCAGGGGTCAAAGGCAAGCATGCGGCGAAATCTTTCATCCCCATTCCCAGGCCGTGTCCGGAGGACCTAGATATGAAGTGGGTGCGAAAGTTTTTGAAAGCATATCATTGGCGGTAAGTGGCCAAGAACACCAGCGGCCAATATCTGGAAGCTTTGTTTGGCAGTATGGGGAACGCATGACATAGGACAATTCAGACACACGGGAAACAACCCCAAATACAAATCACACATCGAACCTATGTATTTGGGATTATGCTTGGATTCGGGTGGTGTACACGAATCTTAGACGCTATCAATTCTCTATTCCCCAAGTCCTTTGTTGTGCTGGAGTGGTATGTTATGAGTTGTTTGGTTTGATGTTGAGTCATTGTTGTGATTTTGGTCGGTTTAGATTGATTTTATGGTAAGATCATGGTGGATTTATACAGTACATATATATTTGGATAGGTAAATATAGAGGTAGATAGATGGATGGCTGGATAGATGCATGGATAGATAGATTCATAGATGAAGAGATATATAGCCAGATGTGCATCAAAGCATCAAATGAAAACACCATTCCTATCTCATCACCTCAGGAATGGGATGATGTTCGACTTCAAGCAGCGAGAGCTGGAGTCCAGAAACACATCTCGGATAGCGGAGTCCACAAATTCATGGTCTTGAACATTGATCAAGTGTGGAGACAAGCGCTCAGGTTCAACAACAAGGTGTTGATGAAAGGAAAGATTCGCGCCTTTGGCCAGATGTTAGCATTGTTTTGAGATAGTGATGATGACATAGGAATATTGCGAATTCATCCTCAAGGCACGATCAGTCAGTCGTTTCAGAAAAAGGCAAGGCAGTGATGACATAGGAAGGTCATGAAACCCATGTTGATAATTTGGGCTAGACATACAAACACATGCGCTAAGCAGTTGTTCAATGACATAGGATTTCGGTACTGCTCCATGGCCCAAGGATCCAAACAACATGGGCATTTGATAAGTCGCTACGACCATGTGCGGGACTCTCGGAAATCCATCACGGTGGTGACCAGCACGTGGAGCTCTGGAGATCCAGGCCCCTTAGGGCTCTGTGTGCCAGACTCTTTTCTCAAACAAAAAGATCTGGATGCGTTTAACAATGAGCACACAGGCGCGGCGTATATCTTCAAGAGCCAGTCACCCTCTCACTTTATGACCTCCGAAACCTTCATGGTATACTTGCACCAACTTATCACACCAGCACTATCAATCCAACGAACCAAACTTCAACTTCCAAAGAATGCCACCGCACTATTATTAGCCGATGGGTGGACTGGCTTCCATGCTCACAAGAATGGACTGGACCGAGCACGCGAAGGCTGGGCCAAGCAGGCCCACTGCATCCTCCCAGCGCCTCAACCTGGAGGCTTTTCAGCCAATGCCCAACCTGTTGATCAGGTCCACCACTTGCTCAGGTCGCGGTTCGAATTAGTGGACTGCGAGGACATCGCTTGTGAATCTGACCTCAGAAAGCGTCCTTGTTCCTTTGCTTTGTGATTATGGGTCCGGGTCAAGTGTATACAAGTAGATGGGTGATGCTGCAAGACATGATGACATAGGACTTTTGCAACCTTTCTCAGTCCAATTTGAATATATAGCAATTGTGTGGGTGTTTTGATGTGCTTTGCGTTGTTTTCTTTGAATGTGTTTCAGCAGCAAATGTTGTCTCCCAGTTTGGTGAGATAGGACGTTTGTGCTTTCTCCCTGCAGGTTACGACTCTATGGCGATTGCACCTTCAGGCCAGCCAGCAAGACCGAAGCCATTCAACCGTGAAACTTTGCCGAAGCGAACCCTCCGTGCATGGCTCTCGGTGCCCAAGAAGGCTTTTGTAGCCGCATGGACGGTGACAGGATACTTCGATGCAGCGCACTTTGGTGACCAAGGTTTATCGACAGAGGATGCTCGCCATTGCTTGGACAACACAGGCATGCTTCGCACTATGGGGATCAGAAGTGATGTGATGGAGGACACTTCGCAGGTTGACAGGTAGGGTGTCTTAAAATTGTGGTGAGCGCCCCAAATGACATAGGAAGGTTTGCTCAAACAATAAGATTTGATGTCATGTAAGCAGGATGCATGGTTCTACACTGCCTTTTCAGTGCTTCTCTTCATGGAGCATGTTTGTGTGACTTAGGTCTTTTGTGTTCCATTTTATTTCACACAGGTGGTATTGGGCATTGCGGATGGAGGATGGATCCGCAGCCGCACTTCCATCAGCGTTGGCGTTCTCTGTGGAGAAGTTGGTGTGCCAGCACCGGCGACAAAGGAAGATCCTTTTTGACAAAAAGCCCAACAACTGGTCACAGAAGATAGAGGAGATCAACAAACAGGTCATGACCATCGTGTACGATTTGCGCAATGGATGCCTGGCTTCATCCAGCTTTTTGAGACAGCGCACTGTGATCATCGGCGGCAAGCTCGAGTTCACAGGAAAAGGGACTGGCTATCAGCTGTTGCGCCTTCAGTTTGAACTTGAACCAGATGCCCAGCCAGAAGGAGCTGGCAACTATGTTCTTTTCAGCGACAAGTTTCCAAAGCATGTCGTGTGTTGTGTGTCATCTTCTGGCACTCGATCGGGATTCGATCAGCTCCGTGAGACCTATGCAGGACACATGACAGTGGTGTTTCAGAAATTCTTTATTATATATATATATATATCTATGTACATATATATATGATTATCTATTTCATGATGGCAGGTGAAGGTGAACACTTAAGTCCTATCTCATGGTGCTTTCGTTGAGATCCAGTTTTGATGCTTCTGAGAGATGCTGGCTTAGGATGATTGAGGCTATAGTATTTGTTCATTTGCATTTGCCATTGAGCACTCCAGTCCTATGTCATGTTGCTTTCGTGGAGCTCCAGCTTTAATGTTTCTGGAAGGGATACTGGTTTACGATCATTGAGGCTATAGCATTATTTCATTTTCATGTGGCATTGAGCACTTAAGTCCTATGTCATTTTGCCTTCGGTGAGATCCAGTTTTAATGTTTCTAGAACGGGTGGTGGTTTACAATGATGGAGGGATATCATGACATAGGACTTTTGCGCAGTCGCCTCGCAGGAGTTGATGAAAGCTCCGGTGATGAGGAAGCAGCTGACCAAGATCAGGAGGACCAAGGTTTAGATGAGGATGAGGAGGAAACTGGTGATGGAATGATGGCTCCACCCGATGTACAGGCTGAGAACGAGATGTTTGACAACATAGATGCTGATGCTTGTAGTTTTACTTCTGAGACTTCTAGTTTGGAGGAGTTCAATGGTGATGAAGAAACCTTGGGCTACAGCCATGCAGGTGAGCATGCACAGGAGCAGCAGAAAGACGGTGTCAGTGAGACTGGAGCAGGTCACCTGAAACAGTATCATCTTTCTGCAGAATGGAAGCACCTAGAATCGCTTGGCTCTCACCTGTGCGCCATTCCCAATGTCATAGGTGCAGGCGTCAACAGACATCCCGCAGGCAATTTCTGGTCTGCGAGGTACCCCGGTAATTCAATACGTACGGCATCCTGGTCGGAGACAAGGGCCCCCTTCCGATGCCTGGTCCACTGCCTAAGGCACGTGATTTATTTACATTTGCAAAGCAATCCTGCCAATGCTGAAGTTTGGCAGTTTCAAATGGATGAGCTTAAACAATATTTGTGAGCTGATCGAGACGAGATGTTGAATTTGTGAGAAAGTCCTAAGACATCAGGTAACTGCCATGTATGGATAAATCCACTCTAGTAAACAACAAAACCTACAAGAACTTTTATGTATGTGTGCATCGCCAGAATTTAGCTAACGTGATTCGCATCTTGATCAACTCGCAGTTTGTGGCCATCCGCATGCGGCATCAAACAACGAGCATGCTTGAGGAATTTGCTGGCATCATATCCCAAAGACCTATGTCATGTATATTGAAACCCGATCATTTTTGTTTACTTGAAACCTTGATATGTGTCTGCAGGCATCAGGCCTTTGGGTTCTACATGTCCAATGCATGCAGCTTACTGTGAAAGGGACATAACTTGTGGCACCAGACCACATGACATAGCCGACAACAAGAGATGAAAAGTAGTGCTGAATCCTAAGTCACAGGCTTTGGGAACAGCGCTTGGCTGTGCTTCGCAGAGCTTTTATTTTATTTGTTTTTTCCCTAATCTCGGTTGCTGCTTGGGGTCTGGCGATAGCATTTGGAGCTTTAGTCCTATGTCATGTGGTATCTGGAGTGGACAGGTTGCGCATGGGTGGTGATTTCAGCCATGATGAGATAGGACTTAAGGCTGAAAATCCTATGTCACCAGACGCACTAAGTCCTAAGTCATCAGACCCTAGTATAGCTGTTCCGAACCCATCCAGATCCTACCAGACCCATCTGTCCTGCAAATTTCCTTCCATGAGGGAGAACTCTGTTCTGTCAATCTGAATTTCCTAGTTTTGGTGTGACCACCACCAATTCTGATGTTCACCACTTTCCTTGATCAGGCTAGATTTTGAACCTATAGTTTGGCCGCTTACCAGAAGCGGCTTAGGACACCCTGTGGAGGATTACTACAAACCATGATTGTGAGCTGATCGAGCAGCGGACTCAGAAGCCATGCTTGTCACGATTGGCTCTGTCCAGGCCAAATATCTCCGCCGAACTGGCAGGTGCAACAGGGACAGCTGGGAGCTGGGATGATGTCTTTGTGAATGCTGGGCCGTGGCTTGTCCAACCATCAAGAAACTTGGATAAATGATCTTGATGGTTGGATAAGCCACGGCCCAGTCTTGGATAAGCCACAAACCAGATAGATGATAGATTGATAGATCTTGATTTTCTGCATCAATGCAGATACGGTTGGATTTTGACTCACACCCGTTGATCAGTTGCAGGATGTCAGCTGCCACAGTATTTGGCACACTATTTGGACCGATGTTGTCCACATTTTTGTGGGCATGATGATGTAACGTAAATGCCACGGCGGAGAACACACCAACCAGTGGAAACCATGGGTTTCAGTATGTCCAAGGATTTCACCCACCATAGACAGCATTTGACCACAAGTGTCTCGGAAAATCTCCACTGTGTTTTTTTGTTCTTTGGTGGTTTTGTTCATGTTTTTTTTTATTTATTAGTTATATCCATACTTCAAACTCTTCAAGTCGACATGACTATTAGATCAAACAACTAATTTGGTATGATGGAGCATGGTGCCAACCGCTTAAATGTACCATGAACCGGGTCCCTAGCGGAGGAGGTCGCGAATGGATATCCAACTGATAGAGATTCATGATTCTTAAAGCTGGTCAATCAGATTCTTACAGCGATGAAACACAAATACTACAGGGTAAATGATCCAGGATTTCAAGCATTAATAATCCTCAATGATAATTGTGAATGCTGAGAAATGAGCATCATTCCATATCATTCCTAAAGCTATCCAGAAAAAAATGACGCTCCCAGTGCAATTTACCATCCAGCTCTTCCTTGAGATGAGGCCGCCCAGCCTTCCTGGTTGGTTGGGAACCCCAGGGGAGTGGCGACCCAGGAGCCGATCCTCAGATCCACTGGAGACAAGGAACTGATCCATTTCGATTTGATGCTGATGTGATGTTGAGAAAAGTGTTTACTCTCTCCGGCAAACGAAAACCTGGAAGTGGATAATCGAGAATTTATGCCGGTTTTGCCTGTAAATATTGTGTTTTTTAGCTTCCAGGTTAGTTTGCCAGAGGCTATGTAGTTGCTATCAAGAACCATCAGCAACTATCAAGTCCTAGAACACAAGCTGCGGATACCCGCAGTACTGCTGGGCGAAGCATTGGCTGTACTGAGCCAATCCAGTTCTTGATCCTCGCACTTCTTCCCACTAAACAGGTCCTTACGCTTCTACAAACCGGAGGCGGGAGAGAGGGTGCCGGCATAGTCCAAACATACATTTGCAAACATCATCATCATCATCATCATCATCATCATCATCATCATCATCATCATCATTTGGCTACTTAGATCGATGCCATGATGTGGGAAACTGCCTGATTTCTGATGAGCCTCTCTCTGCATTCTATCGCAAAATGCGCACATTTTCTCCAGTGGTAGGGCGTATTTGAAGGATTTTGAAGGACCTGTGGCATTGTGCCTGCGGCATTCCCTGAATTCCGCTCAGTTTGCAGCAAGGGAATATCATGTGTAATAAAATGTCGCTGATTTTGCTCTGAAACGACCAAGTTTTTTTGCTACGCATGTTGCGTTTCATGATCTCGGCCTCATCCTGTTCGCCAGTGGTGCTTGGGGCCTGCGTGTGAGGCATTGCCTCGGGTCTCCCTGCGGCCCGTGCTAACGGCCGGTCACCCAAGGGGAACGGACCTTTCAGTGCTGTCGTGAGAGGAGCAATGGGATTGAACCAATGTTTAGAGTAATGGGTTTCATTTACGGTATGTGAAAGCTTAACCATCAGTTCGTCAAAGCATCGTCAAAAGTCCCTTTAGTAACTTTAGTGAATTGAAAAGTGCTGAAGTGCATCCAATGGTCCCGAAAAGGATCATGAAGAGTTTACGGTTTTGTGTTTGTTTTGGCGCAAGCGAGGATAATGCCGAAAACAAGCAAGCGATTTGGAAGCTACATCGGGTGACCCCCTTGGCTGCAAAAGACGCTCAATCATCACGTGTGTGTGAAAATAATTTCTTCCAGTTTGCTTGAGCCATTGATTTCGTTGGGAAACCTTTGACCACAATTGATCTTTCAGAGATCTGCAGCAGCTCATTGATCTGGTGCCTTCCAGTGCTTCCTCCAGAGCTATCCTTGGGAAACTGCAGCTGCAGCTACCCGTGCAGGCTCACCAAGTGGAACCGAACTTGGAACCTGTGGCGCCAAGTAGACCTCCCAGGTGCATCGTCATGGTGCGCATTCCGTTGATCTCAGTTGGCTGAGTGACATGGTTGGGACTGCTACTTGAGGATGCCCTCCATTTAATCAACCACGGGTTTCATTACTCCGGGTTTAACATTACTAAATGGTATCAGTTGATTTGGAAGATCAAACGCTTCAATGTGTGTCATGTGCGCCCCGGTTTTTTTGGATGTCTCTCGGCGGGTTTTGGATGAAAGCTGTTGTGCAGTAGCATTTCTTTGTTGTTACGTAACCATTTGCTCGTAAGATGATTGCTGTTTCAATTGTGCTGCTGGGCTGATTTGTGTGGCCTGTGTGAAGAGAGCTAAAGCTTGTGAAGAGACTTCAGAAACCATATCGTCCTCCGTGTTTCTGACAACCGTTTGGTTAGCGAGCATGCAGCATGATTTTCAAAAATTTGACCATGCCTTAAATCATTTCAGTTATAGAGGGATATGTCAAGAGCACACAATTGAAAGCACAGAAACATGGATCCTCGCACTGGTTGGCTCAACAAGCTTTTGCAACAAGCTTTTGCGCCGTTGCAATAGAAATAAAAAAACATAAACAAAAAATGTATGAACATATAAACCTCAAGTATTTTCAATGCTTTTGCACTTAGGATCACTTGGTACCAGTCCTTGGGCATTTTGATCGTATTTGTATTGTATCTGCAAATAAGGAGCATCCCCAACTGGTCCCCAAGCATCCAAAAAGGACAATTTTGGATAAACCAGAGTAGTTTTTGAGGGCACAGCATTTCTGTACTGCTGTTCCAATGGTATCAGAATCCACACTGGCGCTGTGCCGCTGATTAAGAGCGCTATGTCCGTCGAACTCTCCGAGATGTGCAGAGGCTTCCAGCCATGTGTCCCTAGGGCTGAAAAAACATGCCGACAGAGCTGGATGGGACAATAGCACTGAGGCATGCTCGAGAATGGCCCGAGTATAGCAGCTACAGCTTACATCAGCTTTCCATCTCTTACATCAAAGATTTCGAGTGCAGGTGTAGGGAGTTCAGGTTCCAATGCAGACTACAATCCTCTGCAAGGTGGTGCCAAAGGCACCACTTCGCGTGGACTTTCCCGTGTCTTCTCCCAGGTCATTGAGCCCTGCAGCTATGTGGTAGCTTTTTCAGGCGTTTGGACCTCGGCATCCAGAGAGGCCGTCAATGCATGTTGATGGCTTTGAGCAAGCTGAGAAGACATGACACAAATGAACTATATGGCTGTTTCTCAAAATAGGGGTACCCCCAAATCATCCACTAGTAGTCATTTACAGTAATAACCAGCCATTTTTGGGGGTACCCCCATTTTGAGAAACCATCATATGATTATCGTTTTGGAAGCACTTGTAAATTGATTTGTTTGTTGTAGATTGTCCTTCCAGACTCCAAGCATATCCCTTTGCATGTCTCAGCGTGCATTGCCAGCTGTCAATCCGGTCTGCGACACGTTGCAACAAGGTCTTGGCCCTACGCTTTCGCGGCTTTCCACCGCAACTCGTCGGACTGAAGGACTGCGGAAATGTATTTCAGTGGCAGAAATCTATGATGTCATTAATTGGATTTCTGCAGTCAATGGTTTCAATGATGTTTGTGGTCATGTTGCACAGATCTACGTAATCCCAAACTGGGTTGAACACTGCTATGCAATTTGATGGTTTTGGTCTGAGCCAACCAGTTCTGTGCGCTGTATGATGCACAGGGATGCTATAACTAGAATCTTGATTGTTGTTTTTCCTGTCATGATTGCTTTCATCATTGTGCCCATGCAGTGGTGTTTACAAATCCCTACACCTTGCTCACAAACAGAAGCGTCCATATACAAAGCCAGCCAACCAACCATCTATGGGTCAATTAGCACAGAAAATCACCGGGGTAGTCGAGTTTACATTTCAACGGTCGGATCATTCGGCAGTGATTTGAGCAAAGTGAAGAGGGCTTAGCCAGAAAGCAGTATCAAGAAACAATGAAATAGTATGAAAAATAGTATGAAATAGTCACATGATGTCACATATTCCTGATAGACGTCTATTCTTTGTGGCATTTGGAAACCGTGATGTGCTTCATGACCCTTCTGACCCTCGTGTCGTTGACTGGGTCGCTGTCAGTGCCAGGAGCGAATGGGAGAGAGCTATCAAGGCCTGGTGAAGGAAGGCCCTGGGAGTTTGTGGCCTAAGAGCACCTTAGGCGCTTTGGTGGATGGCAAGCGCTGCTCGGATGGCGAGTCGAGGTTGTTGGAGTTTGACGCGGAATGGGATGCAGCCTTTTCAGTGGGAGATGCAATTTAAGGATGTTTCACATATAGTCCTCAACATAGATGTTAAATGATTTTAAGTATATGTTTAAGTTGTACCTTGTTGAAGTCAATGTTTGACAATAACACGATTACTCTCACAGGTGGAAATGTATTCAGAATGTGGCGAGCTGCGTGAATATCATTCATCCCAAAGCCATGGGTACTCCCAACAAAGGTCCCTAGGGTGAGTGGTCATGTGAACAGCTGGGGGTCCCGCTCACCAAGGTTTGGACCGAGAGGCCTTGAGGATATTGCAGGGCCTATGTGCCAAAGGCGAAGAGCGCTTGAAGTCCATGGTTGCTTCGACGCTGAGCATGTCTACACTTAGGGCAAGGAGAGTTATGGATTATCACAGTCAGATGCAGCAAGCCAGAAATCAGGTGTTTCCAATTCGCTCAAATTGAGTGGCGGGGCTTGCCACTAGAATTCATGATTTCTGAGTGGCAATTGTGTTAGCAGTGATTATGGTCAGCCCCACATCATTACATAGAACAAGTGATTTGGGCATGGCGCCCGGGATCAATAGACTATGAACAGTGTGGGTCGAACCGGTCTTTGTTGCAACCCTTGTGCTTGCCTACCACTCACTACGAGAGCATCACAGTCCCAACGCACTTTCAAGGCAACTAGCGACCGTTGTAAAAATGAACCTGAATTTGCTGAAGGTCTCCATGTCGAATAAAGGTAGCAGGAAGCCACTGCAACTATGAGAGCGCATTCAAAAGATTACAGGAGAAGCAATGAGAAACCCCCATTCGAGTCAAGCCCCGACCTAGCGCCCTCTTCAGGGCAGAAAGGCATAGAAAGGCAACCACGAAGAGGAAGAAGGTACCCGCCCCAAGGCTGCGAGCCCGGACTCCCCTACCTCCAAACAGAAAACGCTCAAGAAATGACAGCATGGGAGGAGGAGCTTGGGATGCATCTGTACAAACGGATGCTTCCCCGGTCCCAACGAAGAATTCCCACACTGGACGCCGCTCCCAGGCAACTCTCACACCAGCACCCTGACATTCTGACATATCAGCCGGCCCCATAAAATCTAGCTTTGATGGAGCTCTGAATAGGGGAACATATAGAAAGTGGCACCTCCACGAACATTCACGTTGGAAATAAGTCCAATCTTCCGCGTGCAACGGTGAATCACCATGGAGTCTCCCAACTACAACATCCCTTACACAGCCAATTAACTGGGTCGAAGTGCCGATGTTTACTTGGAGCTATGGGGTCAATGCATTTCAGGCAATCATCGACTCGCAGTAAAAGCTTCAAGACATTGCAAGACCATGCAAGACCAATCAAGACCATGAAGCAGTGGAAGTTTGTAGGAGACCTTGTGAAAACAGATGGGTTTTGAAGCAAGAAATCAAAATCATTGAAGCACATCAGAGCCTGAGTAAGTAACGTATTTGCGCATATATGCAATATTATGCAACCATATTGCATGATGATAGTGTTGTTCTTAGTTCATTTGCCATTGCCCAACAGCATCATGTCCGGTGCGATTGCTCTTGGGTTTTGTGCAGCCATTCCTAAATGACCGCTGCATTGCACAGTCACAACTCAGGCTTTGCAACTTCCAGTCGACGTCCTCAGCTCCTGGGCTCATTTTCATGCACCCATGCAGCTGTGGAGTGCCCATTTGGTGGTCTGTCAAAATGGGGTTACCCCAAGAATGGTTGGTTTACTAGTTACTATAAACGGTTAATAATGGATGATTTGGGGGTGCCCCTATTTTGAGAAAGTCTCATTTGCACGGGGGTTTTGGACAATGACGAGACAGTGCCATACAGATTTCAACGAGAGGTTCGTCAACTCAATGGTTGCTCGCATGTTTGGACACAGGGAGCGGAGCGGACATTTCGCCTCTACGCAAAGGGCTTGCCAAAGTGGTGAGCGGGCGGTGAGCATGTTGCTGCATGCTGCAGTACTTCGTTGTCAAGCTGTACAATGGGCTTTGGTTCATGTTGCAGTCGTGCAACTTTGACCTTTAGAATAGTATCTTCAGCTTTGGGGTGAAACATTTAATCACCGCAACACGTGATCTTGCCAAGAAAACCTGTACAGAACTTCGTGACTGTTCCATCGAAATGATTTGATCGGGCCATCACCGAAGCCAACTGTGGTCGTTGGTTGGTGTACAAAGTACTCCCTTTCCCTAACGGCAAACCTTCTTCACCCGGAAAAATTGCATTGATTCCCCTCAAGAAAGCAGGGTGTTCAGATGTCTTTGGGATTTACAATAATTGGTGGAAACACGTGTGTTGAAGTAACACATGAGCGTTTGTCTTTGGAGGGTGGGTGGGAAGTTTGCCTTGTGACCATTTTGGCTCAAGGCAAGCCACCCATTTTGACACTGCCGACGGTGTCAAATTTGGGTGTTTAGGGCAGTACATGTCTTTGGTACCCATCGACGTTCCGGTGGGCACTTTGGACGAACCTGACTTTGTGCTGTATATCCTCGGGACCTTAGTGATCTTGGTTGTGATCCTGTGCTGGGGTGCAACCCGTCTACTGGCGGGTCATCGACAAAAGGAGCAGCTCCAACGGGTGCTGACGCTTCCTTCGGGAGCACGTGTCACCATCCATGGGTGACCCAACGGAGGCAGAGCTCAGGGGGTTCTCCAATTTCGGGGACATCTTCACCTGGGTGGGGCTGCCCCATGCGAACATCGATGATGCCAACACAGCAGAAGGGTCACTGGCAGCTGCTCTTGGGATCAGGAGCGCCATGCATCCACGCACACTTGGATGGATACCACCCGCTGACTATGAGGCCGTGATCCAAACTTGGCAGGTAGCCACACCTCCTGCCACTGCAGGAGACCCGGTGACGAGGGCACCACCAACGTTGGCTCAACTAGGCATGGCAAGATTGCTTGGGAGGTGTTGCAGGCTTCTCGTTGGGGCCGAGCCACCTCCATCAGCAGCAGGTCCAGCTGCTACTGCAGCTGTGCCAGCTCCGATCTCAACGGCAGCACAGCGCAAGATAAAGTTGAACTCAGTGCTGTCCCAGATCGACGAAGCCGAGATCAGCCTGATGCCGGAAGCGGACATGGTCACGGGCTACATGAGGTATGCCACTGTGTATGGTGGCAATGAGCGTCCACCAAAGGAGCCCGAACCATCGGTGGAGCAGGTGTCAGCCCTTCGGCACCTCATCGAAGGGGGGTCCACACCTTACGTGGACTTCTCAGTATGGGGCCCCTACATGCATCGCCTGGTCAAGAAGATAAAGCTCAGTGGATACAATCTGGGGAGAGATGGCAAGCTCCAGCTCATTGAACTGGCAGGTCCATCATCTCTCGACATGTGGCTATCATCCTACCAGGTCTACGTCAACGCCATGATCATGTTGGATCAAGCGGACCTGGGAGTGATGTTGAAATACCGCGAGAGGATAGAGAAGATCCATCAGAGGTATGGCGAGAGGATATGGGCATTGCTGTACCAGGCTGATGTCCGTTGTCGCTTGGAAGCTTTCGAGAGGATTCGTCGCCAGATTGCCACGGAGCAGGAGATGATCAGGAAGGAGCATGTTGCAGCTGGCGGAGTCGGAGATCCACCTCGTGTGCCGGGCTATGATCCCCAGAGACCATGGAACTTGGTCTTCCAGAGGGCAGTCAATGATGACAACTTCTGGCGTGAAGAAGTCATAGAACCGGGAGTGATGATCTTGACGAAAATCTCTGGGATCAATGAGCAGGTTTCTGGGGATGCTCCGGTGAAGCCAGAAGGATCTTCGGCCAGTGGAAGTCAAGTGCCACAACATCTTCTTCAACAAGCACATCCACCTCCTGCGACCTTAGCTGCTGCAAAGCCAAGGCCCCGGAAGGAAAGTAGAGGTGGAAGATATCATCAAGTGGAAGATGGAAAGTATGTGGTCAACAGGACAGGCTACCAACTCTGCGAGGACTTCAATGCTGGTCGATGTGACATTGGAAACAATGGCTGGTGCGGAGTTCAATGGTCCAAAGTCCATCAGTGCAATCGATGTTTGGGCACACATCCCGCTACCCGTTGCCCACATGAGTCCATGCCACAGCCCAACTTTGTGAAGAACCGAGACAAAGGTGGTGGCAAAGGAAGAGGAAAGGGTAAAGCGGCTGGTGCCCAATACTGACGGTGCGAGGATGATGCAGACGACAGCACAGAGGGGCCGTCCCCAAATTGCATGGAACCTGGTGAACCCAACGGAGCCGGGTTGAATTCGGCACATGAACGGGCTCCAAAACGGGAGCGCACAGTTTCATCCAAGCTACTTTATCTGTTTGGAGGACCTCGCAGACCACTAGATGGATTTGCAAAATTTTGTGAGCAGCTGGGAGCAGAGTGTGAGCAAGTTGATATCGAATACGACCCCTCTCATGATCTCACATCGCAATCCTACTGGGATCAACTCTCGGCCAGGTTGGAAGAGTTCGATGCCTACCTCATCAGCCCACCTTGCAGCACCTTCACAGCGGCTCGCAACGATGAGGATGGGGGGCCAGGGATGTTGAGGTCTGTTGATGGTCCGGGTCGTTATGGTTTGCCTAACCTTAATCCCGAGGATAAACACAAGGTTAGAGTTGGTACCCTCCTAGCATTGAGAGGGTACGAAGTAGCACTGCATGCGAATCAGCACCGAAAGCCATGGATCCTTGAGCAGCCGCACATGCGAGAAGGTGGCACATCCATGTTCCGCCTCGATGAGTTTCAGCAGCTGCTCACAGAATTGGATGTCAATTTGTTTACGTTTGCGCAATGTAGGTTTGGGTCAGATGCTGAGAAGTTAACGGATCTCATGTCCAACATAGATTTATCTGACCTAGCACTCACCTGCAATCATCCAAACGTGAGCTGGATCGTGCCATGGAGTGGAAAGAGGTACTATGCGCCACATGCCCCTTTGAGAGGCAGACAGCGGGCCATTGAGGCTCACCGATGGGACAAGTCGATGCTCAGGAACCGTGAGCCCTTTGGACCTTATGTGACAAAAGCGCATGCTGCATATCCAAGCCAGTTGAATCAGGTGTTGGCAGAGAAACTGGTGGCGGCATCAAGCCGAGTCACCGAAGTGGCTGTCGAAGCACCTGAGGATTCTTCATGCCATCCCGAAGTAGGTGTCACTGCAGCCATACGATTGCGACAGCAACAAACACCGCCTAAGGTTGATGATTCTAACAGTCTCAGGAATGTTGCGAGCTCTGTCAGTGACAAGATGGCGTTGATTGGCAAACAAATTTCAAATTTGATCGAACGACACCTTGGAAGGCACCCCGGAATGGAGGATCAGGTGGTTGGATGTTTTGGCAAAACTGGGGTTGACGATCCGGACTTGGTAGCCAAGGTAGACAGGATCAGACATGAGGTTGCTTCTCTTCTGCAGAGGAACAGGGGCTCAGATATGCCAGAGGTATGCTTGACTGAGCCAATAGAGAGCTCAAGATGCAGAACTGTCCTTAGAGCTCATTTCATTGAGTATTGGGCCCGGGTGGTTGATGACCCTGCGAAGAAGATAGTTCACTGGCTCTACAGTGGAGCTCCTGCTTCCATTACAAAGCATCCTGATCTTGAGGGAATTTGCCCGGTGGTTGACCCTGAGGAATTAGAAGGGTCACCGGAAGATCTGAGCACAGACTTTGATAACTTCGAAAACTATCAGGGTGTGGAAGAGAACCAGCATGCCATAGAAGCGATTCAGGGCTATTTCAAGAAAGGCTATCTCCAGAGATTTGATAGTCTTCAGGATGTTAGGGAATCTTTAGGTGGCGAACCGGTTCTCTCGAAGCTGGGTTGCATCACCAAGGAGAAATTCAACCCCGACACTGGATCGCATGTTACAAAAGTACGAATCATCCTGGACTGCAAACAATCTGGTGTATCGAAGGTTGCTGAGAGGAGATACAAGATTGTGCTACCACGTATCACAGATGCCATTGCTAGTGCATTGAAATTATTGGCACATACCAAACCGAATGAGGGATTGGAGATGTTCATTGCGGACGTATCTGATGCCTTTTGGTTGGTACCCCTTCATCGATGTGAACAGAGATACTTCGTTGCTGTTCTGGGAGGGTACTACTATGTGTTCCAACGCACTGCTCAAGGCTCACGTGCTGCACCTCTTACTTTCGGCGTTGTCATGGCACTTATGTCGCGGTTCATTCAGTCGTTGGTGATGGGACCCCTGGACCATTCTCGGAAAGTGCCTGAAGCTATGCTACAGGTCTATGTGGATGATCCACTTGCTATTCTGGTGGGACAGGAGTCTCGGCGGAGGCGTCTCGCAGCAATCATTTCCATTGGTTGGATGCTTTTGGGGGTACCCATTGCTTATCACAAGGCGGTTTTGTCAGCCGACACAGTTTGGATTGGCATTCGACTTCAGTGTTCCCACGACCACATCAGGGCAGAGGTGCCGGCACAAAAGGTGGCTGAACTTAAGATGCTCATTCAGGAAGCCTTGCTGGGAAATGTTATTCCAGTAAAGTCTCTGCGAACACTCATTGGCAAGGTGATGTCTGTCGCCACAGTCATATATGTGTGGAGGCCGTTCGTTCAGGAACTTTATGCTGCCCTTCATGAGAAGGTCACGCATGCTCCACCTGGATGCGTGTGGACCAAACAGGTCCATCACTCGCTTCGCTGGCTCTTGTGTTTCCTTGAGGGAGAACATGGAAGTATCATCCGAAGGTATTCCCTTGCACACTATCTCAGACTTGGCCCCCAAGTGAGGATAACGTGGGATGCATCTCCTTATGGCATGGGAGCTACTCTGGAGCTCGATGGTGTCTTTACTGAATACTTTTCAATCGCTATCAGCAAGGACGATGAAAGGCATTTGGGCGTTTCATCTGGTACCTCTCATGGTCAGCAGGCATGGGAGGCACTTTGCGGTCTCATCGCTCTCAGGCAATGGAGTGCTCACTGGAAAGGGCAACGGGCACGTCTCTGCGTGAGGAGTGACAACATGGCTGCATTGACAGTGTTCGGAAACCTGCGTGCCAAATCTCGTGCACTGCTGAAGATCTCGAGAGAGTTTGCGTTGGATCTAGGCCAGGCGGAGTACCGTCCAGACCTCGTTCAGCATGTTCCAGGTGCTGCAAATCAGGTCAACGACATGTTGTCTCGTCGACTGGATCCAGGAAAGAACTACAGCCTGCCCACAGAGCTCATCAATGCTAAGCTCGTGGAACCAGAGGATAGACCGCTCACATGGTGGAAGGCTGCTCGCTGTTGGGACCCACCGGTAAAACCAGCTGAGATAGCAAGGGTGGGTCCAAACCCTCTGGCTCTTAATAAGAGAGCCAGAGTAAGCTGATAATGGGATCATCATCTGCGGAGGAAAAGAGAGAGCGAGTTGTACTGTGAACTTCTTCCCTTTGACTGTTGGAACTGTCCTTTATGGCTGTGTTTCACTTGTTGTTTCTTGCCTCATGCATGTGTGGTCCTGTTCACTTTGACTTGAGTTGTCATGTTGCTGTGAAGCTGTACGGACTGTCACGCTGATGTGAAACTTAAGCTGTGGTACCATCATCTGAGGGTACACTGCGATTGTTTGAAACCCTCTTCTGAGGGTTAACGTGTACCTTGTTTCATCGCTTTGATTTCAGGACATATGGCCCACAGCATGCGACGGAATCCTAGAGGAGTTAGGCCCCAATTCCTTGCTAGGCTGCCACCTGACCTTGAAGGATGGCTGCTTGACAAATCTGTCAGGCAACGTGAATCTGCATCCAGACATGCGGAAAGGGAAACCCGTGGAGCTGTATCTGGTTCTGCGCGGGTTAGAGAACTTCATGAGCCGCCATCGTCCAGAGAACCTGATGGTTCGATTGGTCAGCAAACTAGCCGGAAAGCAAGAAGACGAGACATGCCCGTCATCAGAGATCAACCTTGCAGCCATGGCCCTAGGGTACCTTCGGAGATCACTGAAGATGCGCGTCTCAGACAGAGTGCCCTGGACAAGTTCACGGAAGACTTCTATGCGGCTTCCACCAGGCACACAAGGGATGCTCAGCTACAGACCTGGCTTCGGTTTCATGTGAGATGGTTTGGTAACGCCGTCAATCCGATTCCACTCACTGAGAACATTCTCGTGGGAGTTTCATGTCTCTTCAAAGCTGGAGGGTACAAGTCCTTCAAGAACTATCTTGGAAGGATTAAGGATCATCACATTGCCGCTGGACATCCTTGGACCGATTCCCTTCAAAGAGTATCTGCCAGATGCACAAGGTCGGTCCTCCGTGGATTGGGAGGTCCTTCTAGGTCGGAACCCTTCAACTTTGTGGAAGTTGTTCAACACTTGGATGGGTCTTCGGAGCCATTGGTACAGGGAGGACCCATATTTCCTCAAGTTATGGTAGTGGTCGGCATGTATTTCATGCTACGTGAGCTGGAGCTGTCGGCCATAGATGTCTCTGATCTTTCTTTCAGCCAGAACGATTCGGTTACCCTCAGTCTTCCCGTTTCTAAGACCGACTGGATGGCCAAAGGATGCCGCAGAACCTGGTCATGCCTGTGTCAGCTGGGAAAACCATGTCCAGTTCACGTCTTGAAAAGGTACGTGGAGATGCTGTCAGATGAGGGTCAGTTAACTGGCCCGTTGATCAGAACAAAGGAGGGAAACATCTGCACCAAGCAGGCCGTTGTGGACACGATTAGACAAGCAGTGCTCTCTTCTGGAGGGCTTGCGAAATCAGCCGCTGGTGAATGGCTTATCTCTGGACACACTTTCAGGATTACGGGTGCTCGTACCTTGACTCTTTGGGGCTTGGACCCAATTACAGTTCAGCTGCTTGGACGTTGGGGGTCGTCAGCTGTTCTCACATACTTAGCTGAAACTCCACTAGCCACGATTTCGGAGCGTCTTACCTGCAACGAATCTGGAAATCATGGATCAAGAGAGATCAACAGATTTGTGATGTCGGAACAGGACGCAGCTGACGCAGTCTTGCCTTCTGACATGGAAACCGTGAATCGCAAACTACATGAACTTGACGGTAAGGTCTCACATCTTACCCATGTTCTGGAAGGATTTGCTGCAGTCCTCGATGACAAGCAGGTACTTGAACGATGGAGCATCTTCAACGATGGATCGAAGGTACTTCATGAAGCGGTTGTGAATCTGAGCATGCCACCTTCCACATGGAAAACCAAATGTGGGTGGAAATTTGCACTCTGTTCAGGCATCACCATGTACAGAGAGGGATGCCCGGATAACACCACTTATCGCTCATGTCCAAAATGCTCTCCCTCTAATGTTTCGGAAAGCTCGAATAGCTCCTCATCATCGTGAAGTTGGTTCCACCATGTTAACTGGTCAAAATGGGTGGGTCTTCATAATGAACAATGTTCTGTGACCCATCCAACATCATGAAACCAACCTGTATCAGGTGGGTTTGGCCTGGGGTGTACCATATCAATTTGGTACCTCGTGGTTCAGCAGCTTCGAGTAAAAGATGATGGTTGGGAGGGAGGGATGACATGACATGAGCGAGTGTTATCAATAATAAGGTGGAAACATGTGGAAAGGATGACCAAACTTCAAAACAAGGGTCCTCTTTTGCTCAGCCCAAAAGCGCCCCTAGGTTTGGTGTTCTACGAGTGCCGTTCCCTGGAGCGGCGCTTTCAGACCACTCGGCTGCCCCTGGTGCCCAGTGGTTCCGGTGCCCGTGATGTGGCCGTGGCATCGGAGGAGCATAGTTCAGCTGAAGAATTGCATGGGTAGAATCTGAAGGCCGGGAAGAAGACCAGATTTCGAGAAACTATGTGAGTATCATTAGAATCAAAACTTAGGGGAAATGATGATGATCAACCATGTGGGTATCATTAGAATCAAAAAAAAATGATAATCAACTATGTGGCTATTTGTAGAATCCACATGGGAATAGACTCTGCTCCACAATGGAAATCCCTGGAAATCCTTATTCACATCTAGTGTTAGCAAGCAGAACCAATTTTTGAGACAGCTGCAGGAGCAAAGAAGACGGTCAGACGATACGCAACTGGAAACATTGGAGGAGAGTTACTGGGAGAAAGCGTCGAAAGATGGCAATCGCGAGCCCCACTACAGGAGAGTTGCAGAGTGAAGTTGCACTTGTGCAGCTGTGTCTTGGGGTGAAAGTGCTGGCGGTTCCCAATGGCCAACCAAAATGGACAAGTGAGCATTGGTAACCTTTGAATCTAGAATCCCGGTTGACAGAGATTCCAAGGGATTGCAACAACCTCCATAGCAGTAAGATCAAGAGGCCCGTGGAATGGTGCTGGGTGTTCATTTGTAACATAACAGCTGGTAATCATGGCTACAGGAGCCCTTACCCGGGATCCACCTTGGTTTGGGACTTCGGGAAGCTGGAGATTGAAGCTGTGCAGAAGCTGCTGAAAGAGTTGGAGGACCATTGCAGCTCAAGTGTTGAAACACCTCCAGCATCTTCGACCACTAATCCATGGAGCCAGCTGGTTAATCATGGGATGATCATGGGTCCATCATGGTTGATCATGGGATGATCATAGTTGATCATGGATGATCATAACATATCATAACCATGATGGTTGATCCATATTCATGGCAATGATTCATTCATGCTACCCAGAGAACTCCAAGATGTGCCGAGAGAGCTCTTCGTTGCAGGTCTTTCGACAGGAAGTGACGCAGGCATTGCCAGGCTACTATGTCTTCTTTGACGAAGGGGCATTGCACGTGCCTGGGAGGTCGCGAAGAATGGGTGTTTCTCAAGCCATAGGGAACCCAAATCATCCATCTAATATATGTTTTCAGTGATAAACCAAACATTTTTTGGGTACCCCTATTTGGAGAGAAACCCAAATGTTGACAAAGCAAAGAAACCCGAGTCCATGGCACTAAGTGGTTCTACTAGCGGGCGTATTGGGGATGTTGGAAACATATAGAAACAGATCATGAAGCCCATTGAACCCCATTCCAATTATTTTTTTTGGAATCCAGCAAAAACGATGTGCCTTGAGAACAAGTGCTTGAAATCTCGAACGGCTGATTCAGCCAAGCCCGCCATAAAAACCCATGATTTTCCACGGTGGCAAACTGTTCATGCCTGCTCAGCTATTGCTTTCTGGGCCTGACAGGTCACTGCTGAGGTTCAATTGATTTCCTATCTATTCAAGTAGCGGGTATCACAACCCGTCACAACCCATGAGATCAGAATGCCTGCGGTCAATCCAAGCTGTACCGTTCTCGGGATTTTTGGATCCCGAAGAGTCAGCAATCAGGTCACGATCCGAGGGATGCAATGACCGCTGACCATGGCCGTGCTTGGAAAATATGACCCACTTGTCAGTGCTCCGAAATCATGCTGTCGGACGTGTAAACCAACAGGAAGATTGCACATCTCAAAACCGAGAAAATAGGTAGAACAGAAGTGAAATAGCTGCAGAAACTGCATGAAGAGTGATGAACGTGCTTTGATTGGTTTTTGAAAAATGTTTTTTTTTTTTGACTCTCTTCTTTTTGACAGCATGAGATGTGCATGTCTTCCATTTCCAGGGGAGTCAATCAACCACAAAAGCGTTTCCGCGCCACTCGTCGTGTGGAGTCTCAGAATGATTGCAGATGGCAATTGCAGTGGCCCTTTCCACAGCCTCTACCCCCCACAGGCCAATTAACCGTTGGTAGATGTTTGTCCGGTATTGCCTTAGACTGGGCTACAGAAATAGGGTCACCCACAACTCATCTCAGTGTCCTTGTGTAGTTTACCCGATCCATCCTGACGCCCAGAAAAGCGACGTGAACTGGACGTACCAACTCTTGAAGGTGGCTCTGGGCGAGACGGTGTCAGTTGTTCATGTCAGTATGTGCATGGATGGTTGGAACGAAGCAGCTTCCCCACCAGTGCAGTGGTAGACATTCATCAATTATCCACTTATTCGGTATCAGTTTGTTATATAGATAGTGGGCTGCTACTGCAAACAGACATTAGGACAGAACCACCTAGTACTGTAAGTGAGTGGTAAACCCTTTATACGCATTTTGGAAACATGATGCAAAGGGTTTACCACTCACTTATATGTAGTACTATGCGGTGGTTCTGTCCCAATGTTTGTTTGCAGTAGTAGCCCACTTTGTTAGAGTATTAATGAACACATGACATGGCACTCAGGAATGAACGCCATGTCCATGGTAGATTCAATCCACGGGATCCTATGTATATTTGCGTCAGGGGTCAGAGCAATTTGGAGCTATGTTTTGCCTAGTTGCTTATTCCAGGCACCATGAAATGCCATGAATGAACCTTTCTTATCCTTTCTTTAGTTGTCTTGTTGTGGTATTTATTTGTCTGCAGTTTGCAGAATGAATGTTGTGAGATTGTAAATATCAAACAATAGTAGTGTTCACCAAGGCAAACAAATGCTGCTCAGTGTTGACACTATGACAAAGACCATCAATTTGCCGGTAAATAGCTGAACCACTTCTCCTATACATCAGCCATCATCAGGCTGCACCTGGTTCAACGCTCCCCAAATTGTGCGCCGTCGCAGCGTCGCTGCGCAGTGAACTCTGACGGTACCTTTGACTTCCCCGTGGTTCGGCGCGCATTGGTGGGCAGCCCCAGCGATGGGCGGGGCCAATCACAAGGATCACAAGGTGTTGAGATCTGTGCTGATTCGATCAGCGAGCAGATCTCATGGTCACTTGAGCATGGCCAGCGGTGTGTTGCACGGTGAGGGGGTACCCGCCAGCAGATAGAATTCCATGGTGTTCAGTTCCTGAGTTTCTTAAGCACGGATAGCTGTCTGAAATCTTCACCTTGTGTTCGTCCTCAGAACACATCAAGGCCATCAAACTTGTTTCGGTGTGGTTTCCCGCAGGAAGCAGGAGGCTTGGAACCTACCATTGAAGTGGCACTAAGTTTGGGTGTACACCGTTTGTGCGCACGAATAATCAGCACAACAGAATGCGTAGATTGGGCGGGCCCAAGGCCGAAGAAAGATTGGAAGAGGAACGGCAGCAAGAGGAACCAGTACCAATGGAGCAGCAACTGGTAAAGGAGAACCTGAAACGCCAAGTACCGTGCTTCATGCATGTCCGGCCAAGCCCAACGGCTGAATTCCCAACTAACTCCAAGATTCACCGCGCATCTCCCTTTTCACGGTCTTTGATCTCTTCCAAATATAACTAGTGCTTTGGAGCAGCTACATTAGTGCTGTATTCAGCCAGGGTTTTCACGATGACTGACGATGGCAATATCCAGAATTTCTAGACTACTCCTGACCTCAAAATTTGGTATTTTCGTGTATTTTCGTAGCAGGGCAACTATGGTGCTTTTGGATATACCATGTGCATGAACATCACCATTTCTTGCCGCAACTAATGACCAAGAGAGTAGATGAGAATAGTGAATGTGTTAACTACTGTCAAATGAAACTGGTTTGTGAAGGACTTACTGTTCTAGTTCTACTCCATGCTTTTCGAAGTGGCCATGGGTGAAACTTGATGGGCGACCACTTGGGATAAGTATAAATTCTTTGGAGTCTAGAGTCCACCACCAATGACTTCGGGGGCAGTAGCGGCATGTGACAAGCATGTCGTGGAGGATCAGCTGCAGTCGTGTCTTGGGGGCCCCAGATCCAGCCACCGCTGGCAGCCAGGAGAAGCCAACTCTGCCCATCGGCAACGACCTCGCTGACCCCCAGGACCGGGCAGCCGCAGTGGGAGCCGCAGTGGCACACCTCGACACACCGAGATCAAGGCTGGGGAAACAACCAAGTCCAGCCAGTTGGAAGGCTTGACACATGTGGAAAGTCCTTGGTGATATGTGGTGATAATGGTTGGATTATGTTGGAATATGTTGGAATATGGTTGGAATATGCTTGGATCATGAGATCATTTGATCTGAAAAGCACCTACCTGGCACGAGAGATTGTCCACAGGTCTGGAGGCCTTTGCTTCTCAAAATTTGAAATTTGATGCGATTCTTGCAGGTTTTCAGATGTCCACCTTTTTGGGTCACCAATCCGATGAAAATGTCCAATTTCTCTTCACGCTGCAGCCTCTCCATGATTCCTTGGTGATGGCGCTGGCCAGCATCCTTACCATGGGTTGATAACCAGTCTTCGGTTTTCGTGGCATTTTGACTTGCAACCCCTTTGTTTGTTTTGTGTGAAGAATGGCACTTCCTCTAACGATAATTTGCCTTCACTGATAAACCTTCTTTTTCAACGGCTTCTTTAAGCACCGATTGCACAAAATTACTTACTATCAAGAGCAATCATCCACCATCAATACGTAGAGACGGAATGTGCTGTCTATATCTGTAGCAATCATCAGCCGTCAATAGGTGGAACAGGAATGTGAAGAAACATTAATTCTGAGACCCATCACCCCATTTTAGTTGGCCAAAGGAATCCATATGGTTGTGGGTCAAAACCCCGTACCCCTGGTTCCCCATCATCAACCATTGTTTCCCTTATTATTGTTGGTCATTATCCCCCATTATTGGTTGGTTAATATTGACCCATAGCCATATGACACCATGACATACCCTGACGATTTGTTCATTGCGCTAGCCACCAGTATCCACTGATGTTTGGCCTAGCAAGCTGCGTTCAGGTCGGAGTTCAGATGTCGGAGAACGGCGGCAGCTCAAGGCTTGCCGCGGAGATGGGTGCAGGTTTTGGCTTGCGGTTGCCAGGGATATGTGGCTTCGAATCAATAGAAACAAACGATATTGGTAGGGATACGCATGAGGGTGTTTCTCAAAATAGGGAACCCCAAACATGGTTGGATTGTTACCACAAATGGTTTATACTAAGGATGATTTCGGGGTACGATTTTTTGTGAGAAACCACCATTTCTGGGATCCCTAGTCAAAATAGCAAACAGAATGGTTAACACTGGCCAACATCACGGTGAGCAGCAAGCAACAAGCAACAAGAATGATAGCATGGGAATGACCACCATAATCGAAACACGGTGATAGTGAGCAACTAATGTCTCGCATTATTATGCCGTCCAAGTATGGATTGCTCTGGTGGATTGATAGTTATTGTCATTGTTGATTGTAGCCGCAAGTGCACTGAACAACAATAAATGACTGTCAACCAATATCGTACTGATGAACCCTACTGACAAGTGTGAGTGATGGGGTAATAACAGACACAACAAGCATATGTGAACTAAGAGTCAACCAACAACAATAAGTGACCAAATGGGATAATCATGCGAATTGAACAACAACAGTCTATGCCAGGCGATGAATTTGCTGCCCCCTCTCCTGTGTCGTGACGGGGAGGATGTCTATCCAGTAGAGGTGACCATGTTCCCTTATGTTCTGTTGATATCTTAGCTTACCTGAGGGTGAAGAAAACACATCTACGTTTGAATCAGTTCATTGTTTGGACAGTTCAACTACTGATGAGCAGCCAGTCACGGGCACCAATGGGCTGGCGCAGTTGATGACGGTCAAGATCAACGGCTGGTCTTGGAGTATGTTTGCTGATGCGGGTTCAAAGGAAGACCTGAAACAAATACATTTATGTAAGACATAAACATCGTCATTGCAAAGAACATCTTTCGTCGTCCAAAGCCGAACCTGAACGTCGAAAGATGTTCTTTGCAATAATTGAAGTTTTTTTCCTGGAATGTGCTTTATTTGATGCCTCATCATAATATGTGCTCTCAGTTTTGTATCCCAGATCTTCCAACAATCAAACGTTTCCCAGTTGTATTCATACCTCAGTCCCTGGAAATCCACATATCATGTTTGCCTATGTTTGCCTTGACAAGCATTGATTTGGGGAGTGAAACTATGTGTCATCTATCATTTACACGTCGGCATGTCAGTGTGGACAGGAGCAGCCCCACGCGAATGCGGCAGAACTCCATCATCGACCAGGCAGTGTGTTGCGTTTCTGCATGGTGTCCCATCCAAAATGTGCGACGAACCTCGATATGAACCTGAGATTCATGAAAATCTAGATGGCCCACGTGAAGTTACCATGAAGTTACCGTTTTGTGGTTTCTGAAACTGGGGGGGTGGTACGCCCAAATTATCTAATGTTAACCATTTATAGTTGGTAATAAACCAACCAGTTTGGGGGCACCCCTTTGCTCCCTAGGCTTCAAAAAACACCATTTTGTTGGTGGATGTTGGTGGCCAATGGTGGCCATGGCTACGCATTGGAAGCCTTTGCAGCTGGCAGAAGCCACTTCACAGGTTCGCAGCCAGACCAGCGAGAAGATTAGGCGCCTGCCAGCAGACTCCGGTGGTGGTGGTGTTGGTGGACTAGTAGGAGTAGTAGTAGTTATTGTTGTTGTAGTAGGAGGAGGAGGAGGAGTGGGAGAAGGAGGAGTAGAAGTGGGAGTAGGAGTAGGACTAGGAGCAGTAGTTCTAGTAGTTTGAGTAGTCCATAATGTAGTCCTCGTAGTCCTCGTAGTACTGCTTCTGTAAGAGCAAACGCAATTTCAAGAATGGCAATAGTGATGCAAGAACCTTAATAGTGGTAGCAGTGGTTAAAGTGGTAGTAGTGCCAATAGCGTAAAAGTATGTAAAAGTAATAATAACAATGTTCCTTCATTTTTTGATTGGGACATTCGGTTTTTAAAACAAGATAAATGGAAAATAGTGGAAGGGTCAACATCGTGGTTGTGGATCCACCGAAGTCAAGAATGGACAATCCATGTACGCTTTGGGCGGACCCCCACGCCCTGGGCAGCCTTGGGATGGGATACCCCATGCAGCAATCTCATGTTGTTTTGCTCCCGGGCTTAGCCTTTTGCATTCAGATTCTCATTCATAAAATCTGTAGCAAAATTTTCGAAGGATCAGAAATCTGTAGAAAACTTGTCGACTGGAGATCGAATTTTAAAACTTGTCAATTTACCTCCATAATATGGAATGCTTATTGCGGATCTCCCAGACTTGCCTTTGCCATTTGGCAGGTCACTTTTCCAATCATTCTCAACCAGTTATAAACCAGAGGCTAACGCCCGTCAGCTTTTTTTTGCATGGAACAAGTTGTGCTTCTGACTGGAGGCGCAATTCACCCAGTTTCTGTTCTGAGGCCGCTTGGGGATCCTGCCGTGAGGAACCACATATTTTTGACCAGTTGTACTGTTGCATATTGGGATAACAGCACACAGGCACACAGCATGTGCTTGCATCATGGTTTGCAGGGGGTGAATTTGTTGGCACATTTTCTTTGTTATCGGTGATTTTATCATCTATTAAAAATATCATAAATACTACATCTTGATTTGTATCTTATTTGCATATGATAGGATCATCCTATGTGTTGGTCATTTTATCATCTTGCTACAGTACTAGCAGAGGTCTCTTCTCAGTCAGAGATAAACAAGTTGAAGTCCTTTGCACGTTTTGCATGAGCATATCCCAGAAATCAACACAGTCAGGACAGAGTTGTTGACCCCTCAAATTGGAGCCAGGTGTAACACATAGGAGAAAGTTAAACCCTGAAATTGGATCCAGGTGTTTCCTTTGTATCCAAACAGGGACATGAAGTTGGACCGACAGCGCAAAATGTGGTCCATAAAAAACACCCCAAAATGATGATGCAGTCAAGAAACAATCCATATTTGATAATACATTCAAACAAGAAAGCATCCAAATTTGATTTGTAGAATCACCGGCTATCAACATTGGTCGTTCGTTGAGAGCTGTATCTTTCACTAATCAGTGATCATTATTTGTTGGTAACCACTGGACGTAACATGAAGCAACCTTCAACCAATGTTGGAATCCACTCTGCGAAAGCATCACTGCGAAGCCAAGAGCCAGGTGGCTGTGGGTCAAAACCCTGCACCCCTGGTTCCCCTGTCATTAACCATTGTTTACCCTATAGTTTGTTGGTTATCATCCCCCATGGAATTGGTTGGTTAACTGCTTGACCCATAGCCAGGTGGATGATTTGGATCCCTTCTGCATGGCGGTCGACTGATGGCAGTGGTGCGCTTATGCGGTCCCAAGCGCAGGCACCATGAAATCACCCCGTGGGGTTGTCACAACACTTCGGCAGGCAACTTGGCACGCAACCGTGTGCAAAGGGAATCCAGGGAACTTTCCGACATGGTGGTTTCCCAAGCCATATGGAACCCTGTAAATGGTTGGTTTATTACTATATAAATTGGTTAATAAAGGATGACTTTTGGGGTACTGTACCCCTACTTTGAGAAACAGCCCTATGTTTGTGATGGAAATAATCTCATCATGAGATTCGTTCTTCAACAAACATTGGCTCCCCACTGCTGGTGCCTTCAATGCTTTTGCGGTTGACCTTGCAGACTATATCGCTTGCTGAGCGGGGGTGCCTTTGCATCCCAACTCACCATTTTTCCATGAGCGGTTCCCAAAATTCCCGATGAAATTAGGCTTTTCATCTGGATCATTTCATTGAATAGGAATTCTACTACCTGCTGGATTGATTGAGCTTTTTAACTACAGTCATGATGGAAGAACCATTGTAAACCATCTTGACAATCATGAACTGCCGGACTTCACATTGTCAAACTTACAATGATAGATTAAATGGCTTGTGACCAGGTGTAACAAATGGATTAATCCACATGTGATGGCTTTGGAAGCCGCTCCAGTGGTTTGAGGTAGCCGCCGCCGGTCTTTTGAAGTAGCCGCCATGGCGGCAGATTTTTTGATTCTTGTGCCAGAGGTTCAGGAACCTGCCAAGCTATGATGGATGATCCATGAAGTAGCAAATTGATATCATTTTAATTCATCCACCATTTTAACATAGGATGCGGCGTTGGTTTCTGACAGATCTCTGAGTGCGTTTGGATGGGTTGATAGTAAACTTCTCCCAAGGAGACAGGAAAAAGATCCAGCAGCTGAACCAGTTGTGGAGCTCTGAACTGTGCAGATCATTCAGTCATGGGCCACAGATTCGAAATCTTTTGCACTCTTATGATGCGAATGATAGCAGTGTAATGAACAGCTGCGAACTGCATACATAAACATGTATGAAATTAGCATTGATTTCTTGCCGAACCTTCATTTCGCTTCAACAGAAGAGAACCAACCCACTTTGAAAAATCATGCGCGACCGAAGCTTAGCCATAAGAAATGACAACTTGATATCTGCGACATCCTGGGACCCCAAGTTTCTTCCGTCCTTCTCCAGAGAAACAACATGCTGCTTCGGGAAACAAACAGAGGCAACATGCTTCCTGATAGGAAACTTTTGTAATGTTGAACAAGCAATAGTAAAGCGCTTGCAATAGCTGCAATTAGTTTACTATTGGTCGACCAACATGATACTTCTTTCATTTGAGTCCAGTCAGCGGCGACATGACGCATGTCTAGTGGTGAACGCCAGACCCATGGTTCCCCTCATCGCGCCTCGACAGCCCCTGAATCCACAGCGTCCTGGGGATGGGTCGAACGTTGCGCTGCACCAGGAGGCGTAAACGTTGGGAGATAAGAAGGTAGACACATTGACTACTGACGAGGTAGATGGTTGAAGCGATGAGTAGAACTGGAAATTGGATGAAACTGCAGGAATTCAAATTCAGAGATCGGGGTCGCCTGAAGCTGTTCAAATGTATGCCGTGCTGCCGTGGACTGCAGTCGTGGTCCAAGGGGGGCACACAGCAAAGATCAGCAAAGTCTGGGTCTGAAATTAGCATCATGCCACATAGAACCCATCTAACCAGCTTTTGGCCATGGAATGCTGAGGAAACATTGTAGATCCAAGGCTGCAGAAATGACATCTGAGTCCAACTGGTCCAACTGCTTTACCATGTTTCACAGGATCCTTCCATATCCTCACCAATCCATCAACGCAACTAGGAGACTGCGGGGCAGCTTGCCCTCAGGGCGTCGGCCAAATCTCACCGGATCTCAGCCTTTGATGACCTGGGCCATGTCTCCGGCTTCGCAGTGGTGACCTATGGGTCCTGCTTGGGCAGCCCAGGGAGGGAACTGTGGCATGGCCGAGCTGAGCGGATGCAGAGGCATTGCCAGCTCAGACGCAACTCATCCTCAGCAGCATGAGTATCATCATTATTGGTAGAACTCACATTTTCAAACATGATCATATCAGCATATGTTTACAACTCATATTTGTATCATATATTCATGAGAATGCCATGATGATCCTTATGATACGATGTTTACCATCATGATTTCATTGCCAGTGGATTGTCGCTGCATCATGTCCTTCTCATCAGCATCAGGTGGGGTTGCCAGCACCAAGGTGCTTGACCGCGGTGCCGGACCACGGTGGACATGTGCCTTGCCTTGAGGATCTAAGTCTACACCTATCAGATCCTATCAGTGCCTAGTGCCTGGGGGAAGGTTGAAGAGACTTAGGTGTAACTCCTGTGTTTGAGTACTCTATTCATTTTTATTCACCTCGATTATCCTTTATTGTTTGATTCAGCAAAAGGTTGATGCATTCAGGAGATCGCCCCTGGCATGGAAGATTTGATTCACAAACACTTACAGACAGACCAAGCACGACCTCCTGCTGGGTTGGCTACACTTGGGGTTCTAGGTGAGGACGGAACAGTGATTCCAACTTCTTGACCCTGTCTCGAAATGAATCGACCTTCCTCCATCTTCCCCTCAGCCCCAACTTCTTCGACTCAACTTCTAGCAGCTGTCATTGAGCTGTAGGTCCAGCGCGCTGTGCAGATGCATCTGCGGCACCGGCAGCCAGAAGGTGTGGCAGGGTGGTGGTTTCTTAGAATAAGGGTATCCATTAAATGGTAGTTGGTTGAATTACTAAAAATGATTACAGCATTCATGGATTATTTGGGGGTCTCCTATTTTGAGACAGCCTCATATTTTGCATGATAATTGCGCATGCCAACTTTAAGCCCAAATGCTGAATCAATTTTGCGGATTCAGCAACCTATGGGATTTGCGTTGATTATCCTCACATGTCGCTCATGTCGGATTCTGGTGGTCAAAGCCTGAATTCAGCATGATGAATGGTTGATTGTGTTTATTTCCTTGATATACGCCCTCATTGTTGGGCGACGCCGATGTACCCTAAGAGTTGTTAAAACCTGTTGGGGGCTACTGGTGGCGACTTGGGGCTTCCAAACGTTTCGGATGAGCGACTTGGTGTCATCAGGATCAGTTCGAACTGCAACCAGCGTTTCCTACCTCGGTGCCGAGCTCAGAGCGAATCCAGGAAGATTCAGAAGCTGCCTTTGTTCGGAGTTTAAGTAGTGGCAGGATTAAGCTATATTCAGCTCATGTTGAGCCCATTCTTTCTGAGGGAAATTATGACTGAAGTATTGATGTCAGAACGATTGCAGAGCTTGAGGGTGATTGCTGAAGAGCCATGGGAAATACCAACTCACGAGTAAGATTGGATTTGGCAAAGAAGCAGGCATTTGATTTCTTGTTCTATTTCTGATTGGAACCGCAATGGAAAGACACCACTTCGATCATGCGCCACATGTGGACCTAGATTTTGGGGACTTTGTCGTGAATTCTGACGCAAAGTGCCAATGTTTGGCGTTTCAGCCTGCGCAGTTGTTTAAACATGGGTGTATGATGTTTCCCGATGGTTCTTGATGCTCTTGATGCTGCATAGTGGTTCATGACGGACGCTGAATGGATGATCATGGATACTGAGTGATGCTGAAGGATGGTTCATGGGATGGTTCATGGGATGGTTCATGGGATGGTTAAGAATCGTTCACCATCATGGGATATCATGGTGGCCGGGCGAGTGGATGCTCATCATTCGTTGCCGGGCCACCCGTGGAGGGTGGTCAGGACTTTGGAGTGCCCCCAGTCGGGAGCTCAGGTGAAGCCTTCATAGCAGAAAACGGCCAGTCCCAAAAGGTTTTTAGCACCGAGAAATGGTGGATCATCCAGCTTAGGGCCAACTTAGTTGAGTTGGTTTGTAACCAGGTAACTACCAGTTATGGTAGAGGGGATTTTCCAGCCTATGTTAGATCAGGGCGAACTTTTGCCCCGAAAATCCTCCTGGATAGTAGTTGGGCACTACACAATTGATTTGCTAGTTCCATAGGTCTGTTTGTTGGTCTATCAATAGATCTATAGCTACCCTCCAATACTATAAGAATAGATAGTTATCTACAGTAATTATTTAACGTCCTATTACAATATCCAATTACAATCATATTAGTGATATTATATGTAATCATTATTAATAATGATCAACAACAGCCAGGAATATTGAATTAATTAATCTCTATCATACTCCACATTTCTAATTTGTATCATTCCTATCAGTAACCAGAATTATTCTAATACCAGCTATAGTACCGACACAATCCTATTATAAGTCTTAGATATATTATATCATAATGATAAAACTAATGATGATCATTCATCTATATGTAATGACTATTAGTATTAGTAATAACTATCGATATTGAATTGATTAATCTATTCATCTACTAATTGACTAATTGATTGATGAAGCAATTCATCTATATTCATCTATATCATACTCTCCACTTCTAACTAAAATGTCAAAAATCAATAGATCACTGTTGCAAAAACAATAATAACAGCTGTTAGGTTGCTATATATTACCTAACTGTTAGTTATTATTGTTTTTAGCTTCTAACAGCTTCTATAACTAACAATATATACTGTTAGAAGCTAAAATTACTAAAAATTGGTTGGCAATACATACCTAACTTGCAAAAATTCCTCACTGTCGAAGCGCTGTTCGGTCACTTGGCTCAGGCACCGCAAGTGCCACGGGCCGACGAGGACGCGGCCGTGCTGCAGCGCTTGGATGCCGCGATGTCGCCCCAGGGCGGCCTCAGCTTCAGCACGCTGCAGCAGCCCCTGCGTGGCACGCCGATGCTCGGCGTTGGGCTTGGGGAGACCTGGGAGACCAGGGCTCCAAGATGGGCTGGGCTCAAGTCATCTCAGGTTTTGTTGAATTTCAATGTGTGACATTTTTTTTCCAAACATGTTGGCCAAAGTCATTTGCTCTTGGCCAACATTGTTGGCTACTGAGATTTTTCTGATGAGTTTAAGGACTATTTGGGAAGGTGACGTACCAGATGAACCGATTCGATATTATCCAATTGGTGGTTTCTCAGAATAGGGGTACCCCTAAATCATCCATTACTAATCATTTATGGTAATAAACCAACCATAGCTTTGGGGTACCCCTATGGCTTGAGAAAAAACCGATCTTATCCAACGATGAACCGAGCTGCAAAGCCAATGAAGCCCGTGCCATGAATCTGCTCAAGGATCCGAGAAGGGAAATTGTGGTATCTCTCTGCGGAAGATCAGGCGACGCCTCGGCAGCCTTCGGGTGCTGTGGATTTTGGGCCGTGCTAGGGCCCAGGAGGTCCCCCCTGGTGGGTTTATGGCTAAACCAGATTGGGTTTGATGGTGGTTTATGCGGGGTAATGAATGGTGAATGAACGGTGAATTGATGGTTGATTCATGGTCAATTAATGGTTAATCAGTGGTCAATCAATGTAACCCACAATGGGAAAGCCTTTCAACAAGCAGTAGAACCATCACCCGGTTTTATGGAAACTGTTCAATGAGACTCATGGTATCATGGTGTCCTTGCTGGACAGGAATTTGAATGGACCCTACAGTGGTCGCTTCAGGATGTAACTTACGTTGTTTGGATGATACAAACGCATCAGAAGAGTGAAATTGAAGAAACCAATAACCAAGTTGCATCTTCCAATTGTTCGAGATGTCAAACTAACATGAAGTAACAAAGAACTGCCTCGTATACAATGTCCATGCTGTCGAAAAAAGGAGTGGAGTCCTCAATGTCATGCATGCTCAATGACTATTCATAGACTCTCTCCAAGACTCCAAGGCCGTTGTATGTTTTTCATCTTCTGTGGACAGGTGGATGCGGTACACTTTTCACTCTATGTGAACGGCTTCTTCTTCAGACACGAAGGACGGGCCGAACCAACAATGAGTTAATTATTAGGGACCAGAATTATTCAAAGGACCAGGTTGCCTTACCTGTGAGGGTCCTGCAATACATGGTGCAGTTGTTCTCTTGTTTGAAGCCTAGGCAACATGGGAGAAGTCGATAGAAGTCGGACCTTCCGGACCTTGCATCTTGAAGCTCAAGTGGTATTGCTATAAAGTACTAGTCATGTTGAAAATCCTCGGCCGCTGCCCTGCTTTTGTTACTTTCTTTTCTCATGGTGCCACTGGTGCTGGTCGGTTATGGATGGTTGAGGGTACCGCCATGGCAATGGACATACCATACCCATGTACTGTGGTGCTGCAATCACGTGGTCCAGCGAGGATCATGAGGACACTGAGCATGATGGTGATCCCCCACCATTCACAGTGATGGATTTTCATCATTTGTCGTGGGACACTGTCTATCCCCTCCCTCACGGTTGTCGGGTCTCTCTGTTTTCCTGACCCTGTTGGCTGCCTTTTCGAGGCATCCGAATGGTTGTCTTGCGATACTTGTGGGTACAGGATATGTGTAATCAATCGTTTCCAGACGTGGGTCACACGTGATCCGAAGATATTGCAATACTTTACCTGTGCCTCAATTTTTCCACGTTTGGATATGTTTGGATAGCCTTCCAACCGACGATCATCCGTGGAGCGGTATTGAATCAACCATTAGCATATCCGGCTAACCAGTATCGTTTTCACAAAGAAAAAACGCATCTGATTATACCAAGTGTATCCAAGTGTTTGGTATCTAGTGGTTGTACGTACTACCATAGTGGATATCTACGAAGCAACCAGACTAAGTATCAGCATCATCTATTTTTCGACGTTTCAAATTGGTTATATTCCTATAAGGATACCTTCCCCAAAGTTCTTTCTCCCCGGCCCACTCCAAAATGTATGCATTCCCGAGAACCAGGTGGCCAGGGAATTAGCTGTTGATTCATGTTTCAGTGCCCAGAATCCAGCTATTGCCTGACGGATCCAGTTCCAGGAGTGTAGTAGTGTTCCTACTCGTTTGATATTGTGGAAGCATGCGGAATCCTGTTGGAATCCCCATCAACTCACAATGTTACACTTGTATTTTCTTCAGTCGTAATGCGCAGATTGACCAGCACATATCAATATTGTTGGCTTGTTGGCGGTTCTTACTATAGCTACTATAGCGACCATCATTAGTTGGCTTGTTGGCGATTGTTACTGTAGCGACCGTCATTAATTAACCCATGTTAGCCCCAATGATCGTGAGTTGAAGATAGCTCCACCAAGGTTTTCCCACCATCACTTGCCAGAAACTTCACTTTGTCCAGGAGTTGAAGTCTCCATCTCCCTGTCGCCCTTCGTGTTAGTTCGGCACCTTTGCCTGCATCACAGTGGCGCCATAAGCAACAACAGTACAGGGTGCTTGGATACTATTCATGTGTTGCTGAACAGGCAGGTTGTGGCCACCATGGTGACAGCTGGTTTATAAGTATGAGATGACTGATCGTATTTGGATAAGAACTCGATCTCATGGGTTGCGGCTTTGACCATCATGGGTGCTGAACTGGACAAGTGTGAAAGATTCTTGCACGCTCATCCCAGGGACTCGTATGAAAACCCTACACAACTATTGTGATTGTAGCTATCAAATTCATGGCGCTGTGGTAAACATCATACAACATCAATCAACCCATCACAGAGATTGGCTAGCAGATCAAGAACGGAGGCTTGCCAGCAACATGCCTCGGAGTTGTAGACGATTGGCCTCAAAAATGGTGCACCTTGGATTTCAGTTTGCTCAGCCCTTGGCGCGTTGGTAGTGACTTAAATGCGTGATATCCCAACATATCCCAACATATCCCAACATATCCCAACCTGCAAGAGCACCAGTTGCATTTCACCTAAGTGGCAATCCTGTGCCGCTCCCTGCGCAGCGCCCCAACCATGGTGCCCCAGGAATTGTAAGTTCCAAAGTGGTCCGGTAGCCTGGCCGTTCATCCAAGCCCCGGCCTGGTTGAGTGGACGCATCCATTTCTGTTTTGGATCCTGGGGAGCCTGGGGAAGGTATAGGAATCCTGGGGAAACTACGGGAATGTAATGGAATGTGTTCGTCCGAAAGCCTCAAAAAAATAGTGAAAAAACAGCCTTGACCTCCGGCAGAAGGTTTCTTTTGTTTCTTTTCCTTTGCTCTTTTGATTGTCGGTGGGGGGAGGTTGCGGGGAAGATTGCCGAAACTAATTGCGGCGTAGGCTACAAGGAGGCTACAAGCGAATATACACAGCCAAAGTTTTACCCTTTTGTATGTATTTGTTTAAGAAGCTCCCTGGTTCGTTGACCCACGCTGGTGCAGTTATCAAGCTATCATCCCCAACGGCGCTGTTTCTTGAACTGAATTTGCAACCTTTTTGTTGTCCCCAACTCTTATGCCCGTTTGTCTCCATTTGAATGTGTTTGCTGTTAATCATTAAGAACATTGAGCCAGTTCTCTGCACCTCACGCTGATGCAGCCTTAGCGGATGCCACGTGCCTGTATGGCATTTCTCCCTGATGATGTGACCAGGGAATTTGTTGGTCATTAATGTATTTGATCCGCCCAGGCCGCATAGGTATTAAGCACCATGATCTAAGGATCATAACCAATGGATGCTCAGTTTCGCTAGTTGTGGTCAGGCCCATGTAGAACATAGAAGAAGGTCGTCTTCGCTTGTTCTGTTCATTGCAGCGGGCAGTCCAAATGTCACCACCAGGCTACAATGCGATGCTGACCGTGGCTACCTCAGAGTGACATTCCAAGTACTCGAGCTTTGGGAGGTCCATATGACTTGAGGAGATGTCTAGGTGGCAGACCCAACACGGACCGCCACCTTCTAGTGGCAGCCATCGTGAGCCAGTCCTGTTCGATAATTGCGTCACCAAATATATAGTGGTGGTGTATGGTGGTGTTTGTTGGGCTTACGAAATTGGGGCTTCCCTGAAACAGGCAGTGCCAACATCCCACATCACGCTCCTTATCAGCTGCGAGATGCAGCCGAGCACGAATTGTTGGGCATACTTGGTGAATCTTAGTCATTGGGCACATTGAGATGCTAGAGCAGCAGTTTTGTTTGTCGCCGTGGTTTGAAAGATACTCCCAGGTGAATTGATGAATATGCAGCCTTCTCCTATAGGAATCTTTGCTCAAACAGTAAAAAGTGGATGAGAGAGATGGTTGATACTGCTCATCAAACACTGAAGATGGTTGACACTGGTATCTCAATCATTTGAAGTACTGCTCATTCCCAAATACTATGGGAATGGTTTGCTCTAGCTGTTGGATACTGCTCCTAAATGGTATTGATGTTTGATATTCGCTTTAGCTATCTTTAGCTACTTAATTTGATGGCATTATTAGCTTCTAATTAGGTATCTTTAACTATCTCTAGCTACTAAATTCGATGGTTGATATTGCTCATTTCAAATTTAGCATCCCTTGAAGTATAGTTAAATCTACCATAAGAATCCACAAGTTCGTATTACATCTACCATAAGTATCCATCATAAGTCCATAATCTATCCATCATGAGTCCATATTTACAATAAGTCCATGATTGTATCTACTATGGAATACCACTGGTTTATCTACCATAATATTCACCATAAGTATCATTTTGCTCCATTATATCTACCATAAGTATGATAATATCTACAGTACCATATTGTTTACCATTTGGGTAGCATATGATGATAGCAGACGTATGAGAATAGAAATATCTACAATTTTGCTCCACAATTGCTATCCACCACTTTGTCGGGATAGCTGGCTTCAGCCTGGCACGATTTGGCGGCCCGGGAAGCGTGGCTGGGATCCCGACTGGGTCGTGGGTCGTTGGCACAGGATGTGAAGATCTTCAAGATCTCCTTGTTTGCGCAACTCGGAGACGAGAACCGTTCGGACGTGTGGATGTCCGAGGTTTTCAACCCTTCCCTGTTGTAGAATGATTCATCAATTCATCAACTGAGACTGATTAATTCAAACTGATGGATTCATATTGTTGGATTGACATACTACTCCATGATGGTTGATTCATATTTTTGGATTCATACTACTATTCATATTTGATAGATTATATGAATGATATTGAACAATTAGTCATGAAGTACAATTAGTCCATGATGGATTCATATTGATGGATGAATAGTACTTCATGATTGTCGATTGATGTTGGTTTCTCTCCTGTACTTGATGATCCTGAGTTGATATTGAGGTTCATGATGGTTCATTCATGTTCATCAGGAATACTCAATCATGGTGCATAGATGTTCATACTGGCTTTTAACGGTTCATCTCCTGAGAACGCCCTGTGGGGAATCGACAGGTTGGGGATTCCAATAGGGGACCTGTGATTCAGTGATACCTATTGATACCTGACATGTGGGGATTTGTTCAGTTTATTCCAACTCATCATACATAGGAAGCGGACAGGATGATTTTGGTCAATATTCCCCAGAGCTCACCCCATGTGCCAGCAACAACAATGACAGCAGGAGCAGGAAATTATGAGATCAAGTAGACCAGAGTGACATTAGTTCAAAAGCCGGGAATGGTTGGCAGAATGGTTTGCGTCTTGGCAGGAGCAGAAATTTATATATTTATGCGATAAAGTAAACCAGAGTGACATTAATCATCATTAATTCAAAAGTCGGGAATGTTTGGCACAATGGTTGGGGGAAAGGTTTGCCTTTGCCTCTTGGTTTACCTCTTCATGCTAAAGCAGGCAGGGCTACCAAGCTACGGTCTGCACCTGCACAGCACTAGCCTGGAGACACACCAGCCACACCTGACGCACTTCTAAGAGGGGTAAATGCATAGAGGTAGAGCAGTGTAGAGTCTACTCATAGGGGTAGTTAGGCACATAGGGGGTTTTATGAGTTATATGTGTAGAGTCTATGATTTTCTCACCATCTAGAGGCTATGCGCATATGCAAGTTGTGTATTAGTGATTAGTAGAATGTGTATGTTTATACACATTGAATTGACATTGCCCCGGCAGAGTTGCTAAACATTGATGTTTTGCTGTTTGCATGGGAGCTTGTGATGAGTATCGCAGATGTAGAAACGCTGGTCGACCTTCCCATAGCGGAAGCGCAACGACTTGGACTTATGACACGTAGAGCTTCGGTTCTGCGTACCCCTAAGCCATCAAGAAATGTTCCTGGTGCAGTGGCCAGCAAGGGGGACACTATTTGTGGATAATTGCACAATCTCAACTACGAAATATTACACAATGATACGCGCATGTGATGAACATTTTGAGGGCTTCCTTCTTCCCCACCAGCTGTCCCAGCTGCCAGGCACAGTGCTTGCTACTACTTCGGAGTCCGTTCAGAAGATGAGAGATGGGCAGAGGAGGAACGCTCTCGATGGGTACTGGATGTCTCTCGCGCCATTCGACTAGTCACTTGGAGCAACAAATGGGTTGCGAAAATGAGGAAACCCACAGTGCCATGCAGTGCGCAGATTAGCAGGTGCCCAATTTTTGTATTTTGTTCAACCGAAGTTAGTTTTGATTTCATAGTTGTGGATGACTCAGCAGACCGACCCTACCAAAGTTTGCTTGAAATATCGTTGGGGTCCAATCCTGGCCAGAAGACTGCAATCAAGCGTTCTTACTCTTGAAGACATCCATCAAGACACCATGAGGGCAGTAAAGTAGTTCATGAAAGACACACGGCCTCATTGAATGCAAGATCCACAAACAACTGCAGCGGCATGGGGCCCACCAATGCCATCCAATGGGGAGGCATTGAAATCATTGGTTCCCCCACAGCATTCCTTGGGCGGTGTGGCGGCTCCTGCTTCAGGTCACACAGAGTTTGTTTCCGCCCTTCCACATCAGCTGTGAACCCTTACAGGTTCAGCTGCTCCGATGATGTTTCTTCATTTTTCCACGGCATTAAACATCGGCAATTTTGGGCGCCCCTCAACTGACGCTTTCCCGAACACATTTGGTCAACTTTTGTCATAACTTGGGGATGTTTGGATTGGGTATCCTCATGTTCAGACGTGCAGATGATTCACTCCTTGGAGTCATGGCTTGAGATTTCATTTGTGGAAATGGGAAGTTTCAGGGCTCTCAGGATTTGTCATATTTACTTTTTCCTTGAGGTCTGCAGTTGCGGAATCCTTGCTACAGTTGTAGCAAGCTAGATGCCAAACTACCATATATGAAGTATGAATTTGGGAGGAATATGAAATCTAAGGTGACAGTTCTTCAATTTTCTTCGATGTGGACATTGCAGTTAGTCTAAGCAGTCTTCGCTTTATCATCAGGGCAGAGTTGACGACTGTGGAAAGCATCATCATGGTAATTAGCCTGAATCCGTGCCCCTCTTGTGGTGATCCCATCATATGTTATTCAGTTTTTGACTTTTTTGACGTGGCGTAGGGTACCTGTCAGGGAGCACCTCAGACCCGTCGGCGACTCATGGCCGGCTACGTGGTGCATCATGAGGATGTAACTTGGCTGATGTCAAGCGGTGTCCAAAGGAGATAGGTCAATGGCACCCAGTGAATCAAACTGGTTAATGCTACTTGATTGTGATGGAGAATAGTGGTTGATGATGAATAATGATGCTTAATATGGTGAACAAGGTGACCACCCACACGTGAACAGATATCACAACTTAACAAAGTATTCATCATGATATTTGGGACAATGACTGATTAACAATGAATAAAGTATGAACAGGCATACACATGCATACACCAGGAGTGATTGTAGTAGTATAATGCTTAGACGTGGTTGAAAAGCGATTCACAGAAGATCGATAAAGCAAAGAAATGACGTTTGTTCAACCCGGAATTGCTCCGTTTGTCAGCTTCGTTTGAAGTCACTACAAAATCGAACAGTTGATATCATTTGTTCAAAGGAATCAGGAACATCCAGGAATCAGAACTTCAGCCTTGACCACTACCATTGGTAATCATTGGGTACTTGGTCTCCAAATTGTTAATCATTTTGAATCGGGAGCTGGCGCACTATGGCGCAGTGATTTGAAGAGCCATGGGGGCTGGCAAGTTAGAGGATACTAATGGATACCAATGTTAGTCACATGCTAATTAATGGAAATTAGCATATACATTCGCTCTCCCGAAAATTCTCCGCAATTCCCAAGTTCTTCATAGAGCAAGTAGCTTCCGAGGCATTGCCACGCACCCTGTATTCGGAAGTTGTGTAACCCCAGAAACCTAACGCCGATCATCACACGCTCGCCTCATGCCACTGGATCACATAGCCAGTGGTACAGCGACAGTTAGATTGGTCGACAGTTGTTCCAACCACTGGGCGACCTTGCCTATCCTCCAAGTGTAGGGTAAATAGAAGCACAATGGTTGAAACCGTGCAGTCATACACTGACTCATTCTACTTCAAAGTGGCAACCTTGCCATACCTTGCATATCCTCCAAAAAATGGGACGCTAAACCCAATTGAAAGATATAGAAAGCACCTGCATTCATCGGCACTCCCATCTTGAATTAGCCAACGGCTCGGGCCATGAACGGGTCCCGCTGCTTTGCCGAAACACCACTTTTGAGGGGTTCATGATTAGAGCACGAGCGACATGCCATAGAGCAATAAGATCATGATGAAATTGGAAAGGGCTGAACTTTGGAATCCTTCGAGAAAACGTTTCATTTGACCTATTTGTGGCCGGAGAAGGGCTGGCAAAATGGAAAGTCAGCTTTAAACCACTTTTTTGTTGACCATTCTGTCGAGGGAGTTTCAACCCGCCGTATATTCCTGTTGCATTGCCCTGGTTGGTGGGTATAGCCCTAGCCTTTTTGGTTAATGAAGCGGCCCTGGTTGGTGGGTATAGCCATAGTTTTTTTGCTTATCAAGGAATGACAGCAGTTAGATGACAGCAGTTTCACAAGGACACCAAGCAGGTAGAAACTGCCAGGTCTCAACAGCTTCCGTGGTGTACTTCGAGTTGCAGGCGCACGAAAACGGTGCTGCGCGGATGTTGCTCTACGAGAACAGCAGATGTCAGGTGGGTGCTGGGGCTGGTGCAGCTGCTGCTGGGGCTGAGCCGTGGGAAGGAGCCATTAATTTACTGTGGAGATGTATGGCTGTGTCGTGCCCGAGATGTATCACGCTGTGAAAGCTATTGTTCCTGGTTCCAAAAAAGAAAAAAATATCATTGACCGTTGTTTTCCTTATCATTGTTGGGGATGATCCCTCATTCATTGGTTGATCAATATTGACCCAGCTCGCCATATAAAACCATGGCCTTCTGGACTTTGATTGCACTCGCCAGCTGCAGGTGGTGATCGGTGAGATACCTCTCCATGAGAGCGCCATGTGTTCTGAGAAGATCGGCATCAACTGCAGCTGCTTCAGCGTGGAGGATTGGAGCAGAAGGATGCAGTGCCGGACATAGAAGGCTTGGCGAAGCCCTTGAATCATGTTGAATCCTCAGATCTTTTGCCATGACATGATCTTTACAAGGTGGGACTGTTCAGAGCCATGGTAGTCCCAATTACTAGCAGCACCCCATTGTTGAGTGCTGGGAAGCCACAGGTACTCTGGAGAGAAATCTGTAGAACGTTCCCAGGAATGGCAGCAATTGACCCGGCGAAGTGATGTTTGTCCTACTGCTGAAAGCAACCTCCACTGTAAGCGGCTCAAGTCGACATGCTATTTTCCAGCCCTACATAAAGCACTTCCCGGTAAGCAAAGAATGTGGCCCACATGTGGGCCATTGTCAGGGATCCAACAGTGGATTGCTGTCGATACCATTAATCATTACATGATATGATATGTATCAATCGGTTGCGAAGAATTGCACACATGATTCATGTTCATCACAAGGGAGCTCGAAGCAATGATAGTGGTTGATGTCAATGGTCATGAATATTTGGCTGGTGATTTTCAACATTATTTTGATTTTCCCAACTGAATTAACAAATGGTTGCTTGCTTGACAAGCATACCATTTTTCATAGGGGTGGTTGAAAAACCAGCCAGATTACAATATCTTATCATTAACCTTTCTTATCCACTATCACACACCATCAAGTTCCCCCCAGGGTGGTTCAACCACCCAGCACTTTAGGTTGCCGTGCCCCGCATGGGTCACCGCAACGGTGCCCGGTAGGACTACCAATTCTCCACCCGAAGCCTGGCCGAGCGGAAACTGTGGCTGCGGGCAACTTGGCTCCCGCGTTGCGGGCGACCGAGGTGTTGTGCCTTGGTCAGGTAACAAGGATACAAGGTGGGCCCCTGAAACGTTAGCTAGCTTGAGTCATGACTAGGGTACCAGTTGCGGTAGATATAACTATGTACTTAAATGGCTTATTAATCAACTTATAACTAGGGGGGCCCACCTTGTAACTACCAAGGTAACTACCAGTTTTGGTTTATAATCGGGGTGATTATCTATCAGTTATGGCAGACAATATTAACTGATATCATCAATAGGGGATTACAATGGTTGACAATAGGGGGTAATCACCAATAATAATGGTTTAACAACTATTATGGTGGTTTCTCATGTCATGGCGACCCAAAAGAAGGTTGGTTTACTACTGCAAATGATGAATAAAGTGGATTAAGAAACTACAGATTATAAGTGGGAGACATGGTGGTTTCTCAAGCCATAGGGGTCCTTCTAGTTATCATCCATGCAGTTGCTTCATCATTTATAATCTGTATTAAGAAACCAACCATCACTTGGGGGTATCCCTATTTTGGGAAACACCCATGTCCTTCTGACATGTTATGACTATTTGCAGCAGTAAATGATACGGAATGATGGGAATTGGGATGTGCAAAAGCTTCGGATCCATGCCGGTGAGGTAGATTCACGGTTTAAACATGTTCAAACCATCTCTACAAAATGCCAAATCTTGGTTTACAATGGTCAACGGTTGATAATCATTAATAAAGAACCATTTGTAAAGGAAGAAATCCTATGTCCTATACCATCCTCTACAGTAATGCCTATCCCGGATTAATAAACCCCCCCCCCTCCCCCCCCTCAAGGTCAACAAGGTCGACAAGGTCTGACCATACCCTCCCAAAAGTGACCACCCCCAAATAAACGCCCTCAATTGTTTTTAAATTGATTTCGATTGTGTTGAAATTGATTTCAATTGTTTTTAAATTGATTTCAATTGTTTTAAATTGATATCAATTGTTTTTAAATTGATATCAATTGTTTTTAAATTGATTTCAATTGTTTTTAATTTGATTTCAATTGTTCTTAATTTGATTTCAATTGTTCTTAATTTGATTTCAATTTTTTAAAATTGATTTCGAAAAGGGGGGTTCCAGGCTTGTGGGGGGTACCCTTTGTGAGCTCCTAAAAAGTTGTTTTTTTAATGGATTTTAAAAGGCGGGTAATAAAGAAAAACACATAGACTTTTTGGGAAATCTAAGCCCACTAGCCATGAGGAGCAATTGGATTGATAAGGGTTTTCAATTAAAACTAATTTAAAACTAAAGGAAAAAGCAAAAAAAAACAACTTGGGATCCAGAGGGGGTTGATTAATTAGGGGGGGTTTTTGGCTGTACCTAACTTATTTGGGGGGGAAATCAGAGCCTAATTAACTTTAGTAAGGACCAGGGTCTGTGGATGAGGAGGAGGTTGATCAATTAGGGGGGTTTTTTTAATCCTACCTTGACATTACCAATATCAATCAGATTGGCCCTCATTGAACCTATGAATCATGTTCTATAACAAAGGTGCTATCGGAAAAGACGGGTCTCGAATCCCATACGTTGGCTGCTGGTAGCCCAACATGCCCTCCTGTTTCACTGCGTGGTGCTAAGGCGATCTCCAACGTTCGCGTTTGGAAGCTCAGGAAGCGAAAAGGAAAACTCGGAGGAGACAGACGCTTCGTTCTGGTTCAGAATGGTTGGCAAGATGGTTAGCAGTTTCTTTAATTATTACTATGATTGTTTATAAATTGTATTAACTAACGGTTTGCAGTTTACCCGATGATGGCATTCCTTCAGTATAAACTTATATAGTTTATCGTATTGGCTCATGAATGGCGATCGGCGATCAATCATTAAGTGTTATAGCTTGATAAGCTGCTGATGAGCTCAGAACCAACTTGCTGGCCAACAATCAAGGTTGGTTGCTTGAAGTGAACATCCCAACACGTCTCATGCTCCTCATTTTTCGGAGCGGTACAGGGTTTGGACCTGCAGCCATTCTCAACGTCTCTGAAGAACTGCTGGGTGTGATGAAGATTACGATCATCCAAACTCATAGGAATACCTGCACTGCATACCGCATACCGGCCATGGCACAAGAGGTTTCGACACCCTTGGAGTTGCAATTCGCTTGGCTTTGTCATGTTTGAGGCATTTTTGGAGAAACCACTCTCATGAGCTTTTAAAATGAGGACTCATCAGGTCAGGTTCGGATTTCGCACAGCCGGTTTGTTTGGCTGCAGACCTGCCCAAAAGTTCAAATTGTTTAATAGAAGTTTGAATAAGACAAGATGATCAAGATGGTTAGTTAGTGATGGACGGTTACCGTAGCCATGTTGAAATGATGGGTTTTCTGAGCAAATCCCATTGAATATGACTGAAGATGTGGTGAGAGATCGGCTGAGCCCAGGTGAAGCTTCAGAACAGTGCGCCAGATCCAACTGAGGCGGCCACCGTGGGGTTCTGGGGCGGATGCAGCTGGGACCTTCCACCACCAACTCGTTGAGCGCTGACGATGGCCACTGGTTACTGGTTGTGAATGTAGGAGGACGGTGGAGCCCTGACGATACTTCCTATGCATTTACTATGCATTTACGATGCGTTTACTATGCGTTTACTATGCGTTTACTGCATCTTGATTCTTACTTCAAATGTTTGAAGTGGCTCAATTGGATCAAGTTTCAGCGAAGAGACTCTGTGAGATACGCTCGACACTCTGATGATCGCAGACAAAAATTCAGCTGGAGCATTTGTCCTTGGTGAACCTCATCGCCTGTTGCGATGATTTGTAGCATACATAATACATATATATATATATATCGGCAGAGTTGTTCAAGCGCAGCACGATGCGTGACAGCCATCCATTGACATTTGTTTGGTCAAAAGTATACCCAGCAGGTCTGCAATTTCAAGCACGTCACTTGGATTTGCATGGCCACTTAGTCCCTGGTTACTGACCAGAGATTGTCATAGTCATTGTGGGTTATAACCGATTCTAACCAACCTTAGTTACCATGGTCCATGGTCATATCCCAGTTATAACACATATCCATGGTTATTCTAAAATGTTACAACCGAGACATAACATGTTATTACCGTTGTTTGGCACGTTATAGCCATGTTCTAACCATTGCTTAATATGGTTATGGTTTATAACCCACCTTAGTCACTTACTATGGTCCATGGCTAATATCCCAGTTGTTTAATATGGTTCTATAACCGACTTACTATGGTCCGTGGTTATATCCCACTTGTAACATGTCATAACCATTGGATCCAAGGCCATTCCATTGGTCAGAGCAGCAGTTTGGCGGTTGGGCAGTTGTCAGGAGGAGCTGCGAGGCTTCCGCGCTGCAATCAAGGCGACGTTGTTCGATGGGCTTTTGGATGGAGATCTGGTGGTTTGATTGGCAGTTTTACTGGGGATCATAGCGGTGAATAGGGGATTATCGCCAACAAATAGTGTTTAAATATGTAGTGGTTGGTGGTTTGATTGGCATTTTTACTGTGGATGATAACCCAGTGGTTGGTGGATCAACTAGTGGTGAATCCCCAGTTTCTGGGTTTGATTGCAATTTAATTGTGATTAAACAACTAGTGGTTGGAGGATCATAGTGGTTAATACTGGGGGATACTGGTGCATAACCATAGAATGACTGGCTGGTGGTTAGATTGACATGTTCTTGCTGAGTAATCAGAGTGGATAAATGCGGATGATAAGCAACAATAATGGTTAAACAGCTAGTGGTTGGTAGTTTGATTGGCATTTTTGTAGGGATCGTAGTGGTGAATAGGAGATGATCACCAACAAATAGTACTTAAACAACTAGTGGTTGGTGATTTGAATCATTTTTATAGGGATCGTAGTGGTGAATTTTAAGGGAATATCACCAACAATAGTGGTTAAACAACTAGTGGTTGGGGAATGTTGGTGGTTTTATTTCCCCCAGTATGTTTTGATAAATGGTTGGTTGACAAACTTATTTTTCATAGGGGTAACCACCAAGATATTGTGATTTGTGGTCCTTTTCTGAAAGTTTTCCTTTGGTATCAAACTGTTGATCCAGACTCACAACTCCCTGTTTTGGAGCTCAGTTTCTTTGGCTAGCTCTTTGCGGTAGATCTAAGCAGGTGTCGATTTTGATTACTGCTAACGGAGCTGACGAAAACCCAGCTAATCAACTAACAACTGTTTGTTAGCTATAGCTGCCTGCTCGTGTTTCTACCACGTTTTCATCCTTTCCCCTCTCTTTGGACTCATCCACACAGCATGTGTCGATATTTGCCCAGGACATAATATGAACCCATGCGATTATCATTGTGTCCCAGTTGTGGTCACCACAAGGACAATCCCATTTAAATGCCATAGAAACAGAATACCCAACTTGTCATGAGGTTATGCTGGAACTTATGCTGGTCATAAAGTTCCAGTTGTTATACTCAACCATTTCACATCCTGCAACACCCACGTACGAATGACTGTAGCGACGCCCTGCTACTCGGCGTTCCCTTGGGGCTCAAGCCGCAGCACTCCTTGGGCCAGGAACATCTCAAGAATATCCGCCCTGCCATCGAGGGTCCAGGTACGGACCGTTGTTGGTTCAACATGCCTGCGGCAAAACGAGATATGGGGCCCATGTGCCAAGCCATGACGGGTAACTACGAAGGCGACCCACCAAAAAGTGATCGTTTTGGAAGGAAACCACTGGTTTTAGGGGTACCACTATCTTGGATTATCTTGGCAAATACCCGTATTCAGGCATGGTTCTATTGCACTTCGAATGATCCAATTCGACATGTGGGCATTGGATCCCAGACAATCCATTCTGAATATGATCCCTCTCACTTTTGGCATCTTCGCGAATCCATGCGAATCCCATGGCCCACCCGAAAGTGCAAACATGGTTCATAAAAACTTATCGCTGAGGTTCCTCTAGGAATCAAAGACGGAATAGAAAAACAGAATCACAATCCTCCGCAGTAGGTGTTGTCCATAAGCGCACAAGATAGATCAAGATAGAATAAGTATCCGTGCAGTTCCCCTGATGACCATATCTTTGGGTCGGAGTTCCACTGTTCGGCGCCGCCAGGTTTCAAATTGAACCCCGCGACTTGGCGAAATTTCGGTGCTTCATTTGTAGTAGGAAAGGCCGTATGGAAGGCGGGCGTGTTCCATGTTTGGTATCCAATTCTTCAGATTTTGAGAATCCATCAGAGGCCACTTTTGCGATTGTGATGATCTTTGGATTGCTGCTGTTGTTGTCGTTGCTGCTGCTGCTGCTGTTGCTGCTGTTGTTGTTGTTGTTGTTGTTGTTGGCTTGTTGGCTTGTTGGATCAATATAAAAAGCGGCAGGTGAGGCTGTCCTTCATGTATGGCTTGTTTTAAAGCCATAGATGACTCAGGCTGAGGTCGACCATGGCAGGACGGTCCTTCATCCACCGAGGTCAATGGCAACAAGTGCCAGGAGCGGTCAGCAAAGTGCTGTGCACAGTGATGGAGATGTTGCTACCCTTTGCCAAATCAACATGGCAAAGGAAAATCCTCAATTTTCTGAGATAAAAAACCTGGGAAATCATCCATTAATGGTGGGATTTTCCATTGCCATGTTAGTTTACCAGAGGGTAACTGCCAACATGATGAGCAGAAGACAAACTTTGAAGATACCCTGAATTTGGGTCTGGGTATCTTGAAGATATCTCCTTCCATATCAACAGGGACGTCGATAATCATCACATGCTGAATGAATAGTCAGGTTGCAAGGTTACACCGGCCCGCAGCAATTGGTTTGGCGGACAAACCATGGCAAACTAGCTAATGGCGAATCAGTCCTTGCACTTCCGCTAATTGAATGGCTGGTGCATGGAGAACACGCCAGCTGAATTCTTGATTTGATTCATTTTGGCATTGTGTTTTTTTTTCTCCATCATGACAAGAGCTGTTATCAATTGTCGCAGGATTCTATAGGTGGACATGTTTTTGTTTGCCTCAGTAATGATGCTTAGTCGCTCCAGCCCGCCACGGGACACAGAAACTCTCACCAGGGAATGCTGGACCCCTTGCTACAACGCTGCCACGTGTTGGGTAGCCTGGGTGACAGGATGGGGCCAGCAGTTTTGTGCAGTCCCAGCTTCTGATGAAGACGTGTTGCATTCATTCAGTTGGCACGTTGGTCATTACTTAATCAACTAGACAATCCTAACAGCAGTGGAACTCTTAAAACTCTTGGTGGTGTTTGGTTGAAGCACTTTGGCATACGTTGGCTATGATGAAGCGGTCGTGAAAGCATGACTATGACTATGCTCGACGCTACCCTTGACCAAAACCAATCCCAATCACTCCTGGATTCATCGTGCCAACCTCAGCGATGGTATCAGGAGTGGTTCATGGCCATCCAACAGGCAGCCATTGGAAGAGTTCGCATTTTGTCCCTTCAATCTGTGGTGCTGAACCGCTCTTGGCCCTTAACTCCCAAGCACTAAACA
>VSDK01012287.1:440071-459058 GCA_009767595.1 Symbiodinium kawagutii
ACCGCTCTTGGCTCTTAACTCCCAAGCACTAAACACATCATGAAAAATCATTAGCCACTTAGCCAATAAACCGCCATAGATATCCATGTCCATATCCATTGTTAACCACTACTAGCCGGCATCATTGCCATCACCATCCACCTATGTGAAGCATCATCGACGGCAAAGCCTTACAGTGCTGAGGCACCGGTCTACCAGAGCCATACCATCCTTGGGCGCACGGCCAATGCCTGGGGTCGCAGTGTGAGGGGGTTCCCGAACTCTGAATGTCGCTCAGATGTTGGTCTTAAGATGTGCTAAGTATCCAGCTGGCATATACAAGGCATATCCTTTTACAATCATGTATTGACAGCTACATATACCCGGCTGCCATTCGAAAGTAGAACCGTGACTGTTTTTTTGTTTTTTTGCTACTGATTTTTTGGTGACCATCGTGAAGCTGCTGCTCGGATGATCTTTCATGAAGCCTTGAGTTTGGAACGATGTGAACAGAAGCCTGAAGGTTTACAGGCGGTTAAATGACAAGGAGCAATTGTTGAGATTGTTTGTTGAGACATGGGCGTTGGATTTTCGCCTGCAGTAAAACTTTGCCAAGGGTTTGTTTACTTGTACTCATCATTTTTGGGATTGTTTGGAGTGGACTGACTGGGTCCAGATGATTGCACAAAAGTGAAATGCGTACAGTATCGGCTTTGGTTTTTATCTTTTATTGTAGGGTTGCCATCGGGGGTGATTTCATTCGGCTTTAGTAGTCCAGTGGGTTTTAGAGGCTACCAGGCTTGCACAAGATCCTTTTGAAATGTGTCAAGATAACTGCAAGTGACATGGTGATATTTACACATGTCTCTTTTGTCGTTCATAGTCCGTCACCATGGAGATTTCTCAGATGAACTTGTGAGGCATCACTAGATTCGCAATACCGCCATTTTTTCACAACATCACATAGAACACATATCCCAAATACCTACCCCTAAATAATCCGTTCATATTCATTTGTATTAGTAAACGTAGCATTTTTGAGGGTCCCTTGTTTTGAGAAACCACCATGATCCACCATGTGTGCAATATCTATAGGATATATTTTCTATCGATTCTCAAGGTCCTGGGTCAGCCGGGGTCCGCCACAAGGAGCGGTGTGGTAGCCTGGAAGGCGGCTTCAGGCGCGCGGAAGTTTGATACAAAGCGTACTACTGGGAGCCTGTGATGTGAAAACATGAAGGGAACTGCCCTCTCTGGTAATGGTCATTATAGTGGTTAAGTAATGTTAAGTAGTGGTCATTAAGATCATGATCATTTGATTGGTGGTTAACTACCCTCTAGTAAACTAACATGGCTGGCTGCAAAATCCACCATTTTGGTGGGAAAAGCCTGGGAAAATATCAATTTACTGTAGATTTTCCATTGCCATGTTAGTTCACCAAAGTTTACTGGTTGGATCTACTGGTTAGGCATTGATGGGCGTAAGATGATAGTAAGATTTCAAAAAATGAGGGTAGAACCTCTCCAGGAATCCAGTTTCACTGTCATTCATGCAAGCATGTGGACATCGCGGGAGCCATTGACTATCGACGTTGAGGACCGCTAGATGGGCGGATGAGTCAGAGAGGTGGGGAATGTCAGGCAACAAACTGTTTTCATTTGGGTGTTTCTCAAGTCATCGGGGTCCCCCCAAATCATCCAAGTCATGAACCGTTTATTTACACTACTAAACCAACTATTTTGGGGGTCCCCTATTTGGAGAAACCATCACGTGTTTTCAATGGCCATACGAATTCATGGCTGTGATTCTCAGAAGCCATGCATCAACATATGGATTGTCTAAACAGATCCAAATCGTGGGATGGGTTAGTTGTGGGCCGCACTGCAGGAACAGAGTTGGAATGCTACATCGATCATTTTCACAATCGGATGCTACCCTGCTACCTTTCTACACAGAAAAAGGGATGACATACCCCTAGATATGATCATGACTAAAAGCTAGGGGAATAAACCAAACATAATCAATCTAATCTAAGTGTGATTTTCCAATGGCCAATGGCATATAAACCATCACTATATAATCATCGCAAAACCAGATGTTATTTTAACACCAGCTTATTTTGCTAGCATTTTATAGCTCTCTATTACAAGCATTAACACTATCAATATATTATATAACTATAATTATATATCTAATAATAACTCTCAGCTGTTGAGGGCTTGTCGTTTTTGCTGGTAATGGCTGGGGGGGGGTCCACGGGGCGACCAGCCGCCTGAACTTTTGCTCCCACGGAGGCGGAAAGAATGCAACGACCGTCGACGGTGTTGCTGAAGAGGGCAGGCGAGCCGAGGGAGCCTGCCTGGTGCAACATGGATCACCATTTCGCTGAAGTTTTAACCAAGGGGCACAGCATTCTACGTGGAGAAACAGCTTGCGAAATGGAGCAGGATAGAAGTGCATGAACGTGTCTCCAATTTTTGCTGAGGATTGAGGCATTTAGCTTGGAGCACGGATGCAGATTATCTAGCCCTGGATTGAGAAGAAGCTGAGGATAGGTAAGGGAGGTCTTGATACATCTATTTCTAATACATACATCTTAGACAAACAACTGAGGCATGCTTGGGGTTGGGTCACCCCGCCCATTTGCCCATGAAGATTCGGTTGATCTTTTTCATCTCTTTAAAAAAATTGCTTCAGATTTATCTCTGAAGCGCGGCCGCAAAAATCGCAAACCATTCCAAGCTTGGAACGCCTGAATTTCTGACACGGCACGGTGATATGATCTTGGTCGCAGATCCAGTTTGCAAGTCATGGTTGTCACGTCTCAAACTTGCATACTCAGCAGTGTGTTGCCGTGGGACGTGCTTTGTGTGTGTGTGTGTGTGTTGCGCACGCGATTGTTTTGTGGCAAGACCTGGCAGGTCGTGAATCACTAGGAACCAATTCCGAGATGTTACATCCCTTCACATATTATATCCTCAGTCATGATTCATGATTTTCAAATTTTAGTCATCTATTCGGAGTAATTATAGTGGAGGCTCATAGATGTTCCGACAAGCGGGATGACAAGCAGCCATGAAGACGTAAAGTCTGACGAACGAAGGGATACGGCCTGTACCATGGAAGGCTGACACCACTGCACCCGCATGCTCGTTGCAGGATCGAACTGCAGTCGATACAGTGGCTGCCTGAGTGAAGGTTGACATCAAATGGCCGAACAACAAGACTAACAATAGGAACAATAGACTAACAATAAGGAACCATATACTAGAAGAACATGCGCCTCTTGAAGAAAGTGACCAACAAAAAGGTAAAGGAAGTGACCAGCAAAGAGTGAATACCAAAAGCAACTGACGAGGACAATGGCAGCGTTGGTACTCGTAGTGCTACCGCTTGCTGTGGTGACCAGTGCCTAAATCTATCTCAACCATTGAAGCAGTTTGATGTCCCGCGATACCCAAATCAACGGCATGTTCATGTCCCCTATGTTGTCAAAGAAAACTTGCTCGTGGTGTCTTCGTTTTTTGGTGAGTGAGCCAATCAAAAGAAGCTCAGATTGCTGTATCAAAATGTATCAAAGGTTTACGTGGGATGGCTATGTTTCGATCATGTATATTTTGTTATATTTTAACGATACAGCCATAATTAACTGGAATTTAGTTTCTCCACTTTGAAAAGTGCTCGCTTGAGCATCTTGCTTTGGACTGGATACTGCGATTATCATACTACCACCCATCGCCGATCGTATACGAAATTGATTTATTTGTTCAGGATCCCTTTTGGTTGTGATACCAACTAATTACCGAATACTCAATGATGTTCTTATGCAGCAAAGACATGACCATTCAAGATAACCATCCAAGAACAACTGGCAACCATTTTCTTCGCAACTCTCCCTGAGAATTCCAATGAAAGTCCATGAAGTCATTCTCCCATCAAAAGATGCTGTAATTTGTGAATATCTCATGGATCTGAACCAAGAAGATCAAGAAGATGGATCTATAGTAGAAATGCTGATGGTTGATGCCCTGGACTCGGCGCTTCGCAACTTCCCATGGGATCTCCCAGCCTCAGCGCCGTGCCCTGCTTCCGAGGTTGGAATTGAACCGTCCTGTGCCCCGAGCGAACGCCAGGTCACCATCTCAAGACCGGGGAAAGGCTTCCCATTGCTGTTGATCTTAAGTGGTTAGATGGTTGAGATTCAGTTTCATGGTCAGTTTGGTCAATTAGGTTGATTTAGTGAATTTGGTCGATTTCATGGTCACTTTTTTGGTCAATACTGGTTGGCAAGATTTGGCAAGTTATTTTCGTTGTTCAATGGTGAATGATGCTTGGTACATGTGGATATGACGGTCATGTATAGTGGTGGATACATCTACTGAGACACTTGAGAATGCTAATCAATGTTTAGTCGTGGATACTGACCCAAACTGACAAACCTACCTTTCAAAGGTTGACGTTGCCACCGGCGTGCTTTGTAAATTCATTTGTGTTGGAACGAATGGGGTAGTCAGTACCCTGCAGTACTCAGTTCTATAGCTCAGTTGTGGTTCTTCGATGTGCTTCGTACTTCTTGCTTCATCGACTACACCCTTTCGTCCCAAGAATTGTTTCGATTCTTGGGCTGATTTCTCGTGTGCGTCACATGTTTGTAGCCGTAGTTCTGCCTTGATCCATTTTTGGGGACCCCAAGTTGTAAGTTGTTGTGGCCAGATCCATGTCGTAACATGTCCATTGCAGACATGTTTTATTGTCTCCGTATTCCGAGGGATGAATTGAAGCCGTCAAGAACAGCCCACTCTCTAGTGGCTTCTGCAGATGTTTTTTTTTGTTCGACCAGAAAACCATCGAAAACCCAAGCTGCAGAAGGGACCAGCAGCTGGGCTGAGCCTTGGAGGTCACGGGAGGTCCCTGTGCTTGCGCAGATGGTGCCGAAGCCAGGCAGGTCCCGGGCCAGTCCCGGAGTACAGCTGGTGGTTGTTGAATGGCTGGTGCCAGAGGGCTAGCTACCCCCAGGTGTCATCCTTCATAGTAATCATTTGGTGGTTTCTCAAGTCATAGGGGTACCCCCATGTCATCCAATATTGACCCTTTATAGTGATAAACCATCCACAATTTAGGGATTAAGAAACCACCATCTATAGGTCAGGTGAACATTGATCAGCCAACCATAATTTTGGAGTACCCCCATTTTTTCAGAACCCCCGCACTTCCACTCCCGCAGAGAGAAGAGTTCCATTGACAAGAATAGCATCATCCAATTGCAAACGTGTCAATTTCCAACTTCTACAGTTCAAAGCTGCAGACTTTTAGTTCCAGGTTCGTTTGACCTGTGAGCCAGTTCTATGTTTGTTTGCGACATGAGTGGCTTGATGGCCCATGAGCAAGTGATTCTTGATCGTTCGCTTGTGTGTGAGTAATTTCTTGAAGTGACGTTGAGATCGGCTATGATACCACAGAAGTGATACATGCTCATGGGTCTATACGTTGAGGTTGCAGAAAACTTGACATTACGCAAGTTGCAGGGAAGAGTTGAGCAAGCTGTGAGGGAGAAAGTAGAAATCCGTGGCCAATGGGATATGCAACTCGACAGATTACTCAAGAGCTCGGACTCTCTTGGTGCCTCTTCAATAGTCAACCTGTGCCGTTTATGGTTCCCTTGTTTTTTGATTGGTCCTCCGAAGCTCGCTTGTATGTGCCCCACCCCAGAGTCCACTGTTCTTAGTTTCTTTCCCCTCAACTCCTGGATCAACTCGTAGATCCCACGCTGGGATGGTGTCATGTTTTTTGCCCGTAAGATGTTTCCCTTGTGAATTTGCATCCCATCCTTTGGATTTTAGGCACAAGACTCGAAATCCACACACAAAATCGATGTTTTTTAAGTGTCACCAAAAAAATCCGAGGATTAAGACATCGATTTCATTTTGATTTAGAGCTATCCAAAGGAATACCAAAACAGCGACATCCAGTGCCGTGTATCGCAGGCGATGGATAGCTCCGGGTCCCCTTTTGGTGATCGCATGTGATCGCCTGGCGCGTTGCCATGTGAGACTGCATGACGGATGGCCGAAACGAAACCATTGTAGGGGATCATAGTGGTTGATACTGGGGGATAATGGTGCATAAGCTTAGAATGACTGGCTGGTGGCTTGATTGACATGTTCTTACTGAGTAATCAGAGTGGATAAATGGAGATGACAAGCTACAAGAATGGTTAAACAACTAGTGGTTGGTGGTTTGAAACATTTTAATAGGGATGATAGTGGTTAATACTGGGGGATAAACACCAAGAATTGTGGTTCAACAACCAGTGGTTGGTGGTTTTAAGCATTTTCTATTTTTTCAGGTGTCTTAACAAATGGTTGGTTGTTTGGTTGACTCATATTCTTCACGGGGGTGGTTCAAACCAACCCATCATTGCCATTAGGTGAAACTGAAAACTGGATCCACTGCCAGCTGTTGCCGTGAGCGGCTTGCTGTCAAAGACGACTGGGTAGATACGCGGTTTTGTTCAGAACAAGATGAGAAGCGGGAGCTGGTATGAGTCCGGTATGAGTTCATTGTGGTCGATATCTACGGTCATGAAGCATCAAAAGCGGGTCATCCAACTGGCCAATGATTGATCAATTGGCAACAATATCTTAATGGTATGCACTGTGTACATGATTTATTGGATGCTCTGTAGTCTCCGTTGATCTGCACAGCGAGCTGTGAGCTCGCCACAAATGCCTGGGCAAAGAACTCGTGGCCCCCCACCAATGTGGTGGATGCACAGTATGGCCATTGGTGGGGAATGACATGTTCCAATGACAAGTGATGCACCACTCACGTATGAACCAGATACCATGTGGAAATTGAGCGCAGAGAAACTTTGACCTCTTGTTTTCGGAAAATAGATATGTCGATTTGTGATGTCAAGTTCTTTGGTTCACTCATTCCCTGCCGTTCGGCAGCTGGCAATGTACAAATCCTCTAATATCCCCTGAGCTCAAAAGGTCTTGCAGCTACGCTGTTCGATCGGGCCAGAGATCTGGTTCCAGGACCGGAGATGTGTTGACAAAGGGGCCAGGCATGGGCCAGGCCATGTGAGCCTCAGACGAGCTAGCTCAACAACAAAGTAGTGAGGCGATTAAAAGATGGACCCCAGGAATGGCTGGTTTACTGTAATGTAATGTTGACCCCGGATTAATGGTAACCCCTGGTTGATTCAAAGCGGGTGTATCCTCCAACAGCCCACTGGTTTCCCATTTAATGGGAACCCCCCCAATCAATCAACATATGTTTCCTTTAATCCGAGGTTCACATTATTTTGATCGTTGATCTTTCTTTGCTGGATGATTTTGATCGTTGATGCTATAATGTTCTATACAATTTCTTTACATGACTTCTTCTGGAAAGTTCATTGACCTAAGTCGGCTTATGACACCGAGAGGTGTCGGAGTGTGCTACGCGCATCTGTTTTTCTCCATTGCCATCACATGTTTTGACACTGAAAATCCACGCCGGGTTCCCACAAAACACTCTGTGACACTAATACCTGCGCACAGGTGCCTGGACAGGTCATGACAACCACTCGTTTCAGCTGTCGGAGTTGATCCAAGTGATTGAGAAATTGATAGCCAACTAGCACCAGTGTCATCGTTGATGCCAGAGGACATGTTTGATTGGAATGACAGCCATCGCAATGCGATCGTTGTCAAAGCCCAAAAATTCCCCTCCCATAGAACCGAGAAGTGCTGTACTTGTTGAGATGCGGTGAAAATATTCATTAGGAGGACACTGAGCAACCATGACTTGGCCAGCAGCAGTTTGGTTATTGTTGATCGTACCTGTTGTTGGCTAAAGGACTAAGCAGTCGTCAATCGCAATCAAATCGCATGCATATCCCAATGAGAGAAAGGCTAAACTCTCCGTAGTTAACTTTAGTCTTCGGCTGGAATATCTTCAGGAAATGGCTCCGGGACCCGTAAAACGATATAGTGGACTCCCTAAACCGAAAACGTAAGAGAACCTAACTTAAGAGATTCAGCCTTTTAAACAATCCAGATTTGTTCTAGAGTACCCAGAGGTTTGGAACGATAAGCAGAACGATAACGAAACGATTGGCGGATTTTCACAAAATGTTTTCTTCTCATGAGTTGCCCATCGGGCTGATCCAGTAATGATGCGTTGAAATCGGTCGTGTGAAAGGCTTATGACCTGAACATAGAAAGTTATATAAATGGAAACAAGTAACGGAGACACAGCAGATGATGACCTGGAAGCATAAAAGTAGTTGACTGCGCATCAAGAGTGTGGTGCGAGGGTATCCAATGTCACCAAACACTGGGAAACGATATAGTGAACTCCCAAAAACGATAACAATTGAGAACATCCCCGATTTCAGGTTTTGTCGCTCGCTCAAATGATTAAAATGATATATAAATCAATGTGAGTCAGTAGCAGGAAAACAGTATGGTTCAAACATGAAGCATGCATGATACGAGATGGGTAATTACTGTTCAATCTTGCCTTCACCTCCAAAGTTTTTAGAACATGGGCCAAAGTCGCCGGGTGGGTCTCGGAAGCTTTAAGCCGTTCGAGCCAAGAAAATAACAGGTCAGGTGATGACATGTAATGACAATCCTCGCAACTACAAGCTCCTATTGAGTTTGAAATCAAGTCAAACCCAGCTTCACCAGGCAAGGTCGTTTTTTGCCAATGAAAGGGTTGAATTGCAAGAGCTCTACTTTCAATCATAACAGGCATTTGCGAATCATTCGACAGTCATCATGGAAGTGGACCGTCGGCCTGCAACTCTGGTGGTGGCTGCGTTAGCTGGAGCCACAGCAGCGCTGTTGGGGCACCTGGATCATCCTGAATTTGATTTGTCAAATAAGAATATTCCAGATTTCCAGGATAGTGACAAACTGATAAAGACATCAACATATTGTGTAACATATTGCAATTAATTCGTCATTATTTTGAACCGGATTGATTTCGACATAGGGGTTAGGGAGGTCAATTCATTGGTCAAAGGGATTGTTTCGTTTTACCATTGATTGGACTCCCTACAACCAACCCTTCTAAGCCTTGTGTTGCCTTTTTTCTTTCGGGTTTCCTGGGTTGACGGCCTCATGATGTTTCTGTACTCATCAGGGAGGATGGCATCCAGTGGTGTCCCGATACTGATGGTGTATTATCGCAACGATGTCGTTGTGAATCAAGATTAATTACCCATGTATACCAATGTTCATTATGCCGGATGTTGCTTAGCCAATATGAAGTGTCCATACGTCGCGGTAGAAGTATAGGGCCAAGCCATCCCATGTCTTTGCACGCGAAAACTACTAAGGTTTTGAGGTACACAATGGCAATGGACAACCAAGTTCGTGGTTTACTTATCATATATCATCATGTTTCCTTTGGAACCATTTCAGGCACACAGTGGTTGACAAGATCGATGATGTTTATTGGCCACTATCAGACTATCAGCCATGATTAACTATCCATTATCGACCGTTAAGAACCACAATAAATAGACAATGATTGATTAATCATGATTAGCTATTTACAATATTTTACGCTCACTATAAGCCTCGTTTAATCGTTATCAATCACAACTAGCCACTGACCTTTCACAGCCATCCATCATTGACCACTCACCTGGGGTTTCAGTATGGTTCATGGTCGGTTGTAGCTGTTCATAAGCTATGATGGAACCAATAGTTCTTATTAGAAAGTAGATCTACCATTGCCCGTTCGCTCGAGAATTAGTTGACTGATTCTCATTCACCTTGGAGGGGCCGCAGACATAGAAATGTAGTCGACGTTGCTTTCTTATTGCAGTAATTTCCTATTGGATAGTCGATCAAGAGCGTTTAGTATGAGCATTTGGAGAGTCTAACAAGCTTTCCTGCTGGCAGCTTCTCGGGGTACTCGTAAGGTGTGATCAACTCCAATCCTAAAAGAAAACATATGCTGCAGCACATCACTTAGCGTCAGATAGCTAGGGACATTGCATCCGATCGCTGAGTCCTGGTTCAACTCCGGGCTCAGGTTGTGGTGGAAGTGGAGATCAGCCAGAGGCGCTGCCACCGGGCAGGGCCAGGAGCCCAATGTAGTTCCTTCGGTACAAAGCATTGGTTGGAACTACAAGGGGGCTCCGATAGGCCTGGTTGATTCATGTTGATTCCACCCTGGCAAACTGGCATCCAACATGGGAAATGCCTCGTTGATTGCAAGATGTTCGTTCTAACAGAGGTTGATTCAGCATGAATGAGGCGTGACCAGAGCTCCCAGGGTCCCAGCTGCACACGGATTCAAATGTCTAGGGCCGCAGGGCCTCCCATGGGAGACCCAAAGGTTGAGGTCGGGTCCCAATGGGACGTGACGTCCAGATGGCAACCACCCATGTGTCCTACTGCTCTACATTATGTGGCACACAAACCACATATCATTGACATATCATCTATACTTGGTGGAGGATCCTCAATCTTTGTGGCAATCCGCGAAGCATTGACCGATCCATTGTAGTCAGAGGTTGGCAATGGCTAAGGCCCTGGATATCCCAGGGTGCTGGCGGGGTGAAGCTCCCACGGTCAGTCCAAAGCTTTTGTTGATACTTGTAACATCCTTCGCTTTACTCGTATGGATCGTATGGACCACTCAAAAACAGGCTTGAGAATGCTTCAGGGATATCACCCATATATATATATATATATATATATGGTGGTTTCTCAAAATAGAGGTTTATTACTTTAAATGGTTCCTAAACTGGATGATAACTGGGTGTACCCCTATTTCGAGGAGAAACCGCCATATCTATATCCATATCTACTGTTCAGGAGGCTGGGATGGGCGTGACCGGACCTGTGAGGTGTGGAAAGTCAGAAAGGAGTTGTGAATGGTGGCCCGTCCACGCCCCCAAGGCGCACTAGCACATTCTGCGGGGCTGCAGGGAGTCTTGAGCTGGGCATTTGAGCTCAGTTTCACAGTATGATGTGGGGTTATATATGGCTAATAATACGGAATAATGACCAGCAATTATGCCCAATCAACTACTAGTTGGTGGTTTGTTTGTCATATATGTTAATAATTCCCCTGTATTTAGCAATGATTGGTTGCTTGACTCATATTTTTTGCAGAGGTGGTTCAACCACCGAAGAGTATTGAAAGTGAACTATGTCAGCTATGTTCGACTGATTCATCTTGATTTTCTGTAATTTCCTTGCCTTCCTACATCGCAATCAAAGAATGCGACTCATGTTCCGGGCATTGTTATTGGTAAGAAAATATGTTTAAACTTGAGGCTTCTTGCTCGTTTTACTAAAGAAAGTGAACTAGGCAGGGGCCACTTGCTGAGCAATTTGTGGAAATAACAGATTCTTGACTCTTCAAACATTGGGCAGTCCACACACTCATCACCGGCATGTTGACCAGTTCCAGCTTTCATTCTTTTTTGAGGTGCAGCCTACACCTGTGTGGGTGTTTCTCAACATAGGGGACCCCCCAAATCATCCAATCTTCGGGGCTTCCCTCTTTTAACCATCCATTTAGGGGTTCCTATTTCAAGAGCCCACCATCTGAGTCCCAGCCTTTTCAGGGGTGCCAGGGCGAGCCCGACAGATAGTGCCCGGCCAATCGCCTCCGGAATCCGCACGAAGGCAGGGAGGAACGTTGTGGACATTTGCTTGTGAAGTTGCTGGACTGGGGAAACATAGCATAGCGCAGGTCTTCATAGTTGGGGCACTATTATGACCCCGTGCTTTCAGTTTTAAATTGACGAGGTGCGAAAATGCCGAAATGGAGCTTTCACTCGAAAAAAGGATAAAGGGAAAAAACGATAACAAATGTACAGGTATGAATCATGGCGGGTGTCTAGCCGGAGTGTTTAGGTACAGGACCAAAACGATAACAAAAAGGATAACAATTGAAGCAAAAATGTCTCCAGGTGAGACCCCATCCCACTTTTCTTCGCCAAGCTCCTGATTCGAGCAGCAAATCCGAGCTGTAGTGCTTGGTTGTGGAATTGTTTGTATTTATTTATCATTCTCTATGTATATGATTATATATATTACATGTGTTTTCTATTTCTATAGACAGCTAAGTAATATATGTTAATTTTTTCAAATATATTCAAAATTAAATATGCACACACAGAGATGTATATCTAGATTTATACTATATTTGTTTGCATATCAAAGATGAAGACAGCTGGCAGATGGAAAAACGATAAGAGGAAAAAAAACGATAACGTCATTTGGTGAGTAAGAAAAAGACACGGGGTTTTTATACAACCCCAGTTGGTTTAAGATGATATATATACATTTGTATACAAGCTGTTTATGATGGTTCATAGTTGGTAGTGCTAAAAACCATTGCGAAATGATAGCTGATGATATGATACCGTATCTTACCGTATCATCCCATTTGATGAATCGAATTGGGAGGTGATGCCGAAGTCAGGGTTCGCGAATGCAGACACAACCTCGCACAAAGTTGGTGGACACATCATAGCTCTATCATGGCTACGTGGGAACTCTTGCCCTGACCTGTGGGTAGACGATCACGATGATGAGCTGCTACTACTACTACTGCTACTGCTACTGCTACTGCTACTGCTACTGCTACTCCTACTACTCCTACGTATGTGAACCGTGGGTGTGCAGGTGACAGAGGCTTTACAGCCTCAGCATCTTCTGATCCATGATGATTCTGCTGCGCATCGGGGGCATGCAGGCCGGTTTCATGGGAAAGGATCTTGGAGATTGACAGAGGATGTTTTTTGAATCTGCTAAAATTCAACACCACAAACATTTTTTGAGTCGCCATCAACTATAGGGGTTTATCATGGCTTATCTTGGCTCTGAATATAGATCTCCATTCAGGGAATATCTTGTGGTACAGATTCTGAAATGTCGGTTGTTCCAATTCCTGAGACCCAACGAGCTTTGATGGATGAGCCACGGTATAGCCACGGTGGTTGGAAATAGCTACAGCATGCTACAACTTCCAGCACCTACAGCCAGCCAGTCGAACCATAGTGATCGACCATCGACTTTGACCGCTTGGGGTTTGGACAACTGATCATGTCAGATCAACACAGCATGTGACTGACCAATCCTGAATCACCATTATTTTGACGATTAACCAATTTTGCAGGGTTAGAACTGTTTGATATTTACCACTGCTATTCAAGGAACATTGAGGCCCAGGCGAAGTGCCAGACATCCTTTCTTAGAGGTTGGGCGAGCGTCCAACTTCAGACCTGGAACTGGAGCATGTTCCATGCGTTCAGGGATCGAGAAACGGATGTAGTCCCAGGTCTACAACGGGTGTCCATCTCCGCTAAGAGTTGAGGATCCAGTTGTCGGCTGTAGGGACTACCTGCTGGGGATCCAGGATGGGACAAGGCTACACAGGTTTGTACCTGGTTCTGTATAATGAGTAAGCATGTAATCCGCCGCCAACTACCGGGCAGTTCAATTTGAGGCCCAGATGCTCAATATATTGGGAATGATAAGATGGCTCAGCTATTCAGCTGACGTCTAATGATTAAGAATTGTCTATGAAAACTGATAATGATTTATTCCTAAGGATTATTGATTAATGAATTGTGTATTGCTTTGTTCACAATGATTTATGACAGTTTATTGGTTGATTGATTCATAATGATCATACACAGAACACCAGGCTAAGCATCATTATATAACCGTTGTCAATCAGGCATCATGCTGGTTATGTCGTGATGGTCAATTAGCATCAATTTGCTCTAGTAAGCCCTTACTATACCTCGATTTTAGGATTCAGCTCATTTATGGCTCAGTTGTGCAGGAGTGGCTGGCTCACAAATTGCTGAAACTCACTTCCGAGTAGAGGCGCTGTGGCATTCTGCAGATGGCAATTTGCATTGTTGGTCTTGATATCTAATTCAGGGGTGTCACTTCAGAACAAAAACGCGTGATTCGTTCATATGTGGTTACAACTGTTTTTTGTGATTACTCCTGGTTACAACAGCGGTCATAACTTCATAACAATTTTGTGATTACTCTTGGTTATCACCGAATTGGTACATTACTGCTGGTAGGGATCCCTATGATGGTGAACTGATTTTTGTCACCACATTGGTGCTTGCAAGCCACAATGGGGAGTTCTGCCGGGGTTATATATTTTCATTCACAATATCACCCAAGAGAATCGCCTATGCGGTTTTTATGCTGCCAAGACAGGGTGATGAACATTCCAATGCTGTCCAATAATATTCTGTCCAGCTTTGAAAGAGTGAAACAGCGAGATGAGCAGATTGTTGGATCAACTCAACATGTTCCGATTTTCTAAGTTTATTAGATATTGATATCGTGTCTAGGAGAAATAAGGCAAGAGTGGCCAACCACTGCGTAAATTCTGCTCATTTCTGCCCTATCCTATAGATATCATTATGCTCCTGCTCTGAAATGTTCTGAATAGCTGACAATGATGACATCAAAATAGATTACAGTAGACATGCTCACAATAATGATGGTTACAATTCTACCCACAAATAGCTTACCAAACTGTTCTGTAGCATGCTCGCCCTTCCACTGATCTTCCAAACATGGCGAGCTTTGCAGGATTTCGACCCTTGAAGCCACGAAAGCAACTGTTCAACATCCCATCATATGACCATATGACCTGTGATTTGCAGGTTCTGCTGTGCGCAGTGATGCTAACGCTGATTCACTTTTGGCCCACCTTTGAACAGCACGTTTAGGAGCTGTCTACAGATGGTGCTTACTTTTGAACCACCCAAAGGAGAAATGAACGTTGTCACATGTTATCACATTTTAAGTCAGCAGTACCATTGTGTACTATCACCAATCATCATTGATCATCAGTAATCATCATTGATTGAGTATCATTTACCATCATTAGCCATCATTAGCCATCATTAGCCATCATTAGCCATCCTTATACCATATTACCATCATTAATCATCATCAATTGGGTATCATTTACCATCATTAGCCATCCTTATACCCTTGGGTACTGGTCCTTCATGGATTCCCCTTGGTTGGGAGGCCGGCCAGGTCGTGTCTTCGGCCTTCGAAGGTGTCAGCAAAGTCCAGCGCCAACGACTGGTGCAGGACCAGCGAGAGGGGCAGTGGTCTGTTGACGACTTGCTGGTAAATAATGGCTAATAATGGTTGATAAGCATGTTTTTTTAGATGTAATATGGCTAATAATGGTTGATAAGAAAGGATAAGAACCACCAGTACTGGTTAGATAACTACCAGTTTGTGGTTTTTCACATTGTTATTTGCCCAAGCATTTGCAATGGTTGGTTGATGAATTCATACTGTAATTTCGAGGGGTTAAAACCACCAACCAGGCTGCCAACTCTCTGCCATCATCGATGGTGTGATTAGACCGTTCACTAGTGGCTATAAGCATCATGTGAGGTACTTAGCAATCAGTAGCGAATCACAATTGGAGGTTCGGAATGTGAAGTTAGGATGCCCATTTGAAGATGTCATGTTGTGAACGGTATATGTCGGGATCGGTCAGGAATGGCATCAATAAGGTGTCTCGGTTCACCATAAACCACATTCATAGCAGGATATGAGCATATCAAACAGCAACGTGACGAGAATGTATCTGTTTTGGGTTGAGAATTTACAGCAGACTTTGGGATTCAAGGAGCCGCTAAGAGGGGTTGCAGCCGTAAGATATGACCTGTATTCCAGACAAGAATCAATTTGGTAGCTGGTTTGTGCTGGCTGAATGCAGGATACCTGGTCAGACCAATTGGTTGCTTGGTTGGGATGCGAGCAACTTACTATGTGATTCCATTGTGCATGAGGGGTTCCTTGCATACCAGTTCATTTCCCAGAAGTTGCTTGAGACTCTTCTTACTCTAGTTGGCTAATGGACAGTCCACTTCTGTTAAGACGAGCCCCTCTCCTCAGAAACTCAGGTTGCGGTGGAATCTCTTGATACTTTGGGAGGGGGGCTATTCGGAAATCTGAGTGGGAAACAATGCGAAGGGATCAAACTCCGATGGTTTTGCTAGTGAAAAATAAGCGTACTTGGGGCCAACGACTTGGATAAAGCTAAAGCTCATAAGATGTCATAAGATGTCATAAGATGTCATAAGATGTCATAAGATGTCATAAGATGTCATAAGATGTCATAAGATGTCATAGGTCCCAAGCACTGTCATATTGGGCAGCTTAATGTCGCAACATTAACTTCAATCGATTTGTGTCGCGTTTGCCAGGTTGGTTATACCTCTGTGCTGGGAATTGGCAGCTCAGGTGGTAACCACGAGTTTGAAGGGTCACAATCCTATGCGGATGTTGGGATCATTCGGGATCCATGGTGCCAAGCGTTAGCTCCGATCCGCGCTTGTGGAAACATTTGGGAGTTGGACGGTTGCTACCTCGGATCCCTTCACTTTTTAAACCTGCCATTCTCATAAGTACTACAGTGATTCTTATTGTTTCGTTGTGATTTGTTTGTTGTTGCTGTTGCTGACAGCCATGAAGTTGGGATATTGGCACAGTTTAGCTGACAAGCCATGAATGTTGCTGAAGCAGAGAGGCTTCGCCGGGAAACAAATGTGGATTTGGTCACACCTTCAGCTTCTCTCCAGGCCATACGTATTGATTCTGAAAGGATCGGCTTGTTGTCAAGAGCCTGGTGGTGCCTTTTCCGGCCACCAGCTGAACGAAAAAGACACGGGTCAGCAGCAGTAACACCAACAACCAATGGAACCGGGGTAACCGCGGGGGTGAATGAATGGTCTAATGTCAATGATAATACGTACCATTATGGTGAACAACGGTCAACAAAGGTCAACAATGGTGAAGAATAGTGTGGAAAAGTGAATGATCAGTTGTTAGCCGCTGATCAAGCACAATGGAAGATGACACTTTCCTTGCAAGACACCATCACAGACACCATCACCCACCGCACAATCAACCGATGTGATGACTACTTGGGTGTTTCTCAACATAGGGGGCCCCCCAAATCATCCATTAGTAATGATCTTTAATAATAAACCAACCTTAACTTTGGGTGCCCTATGGCTTGAGAAACACCCAAACAAATAGGAATGAGGCCTATTTTGGTAAACCCTTAACCCTAAACAGTAATTTGAGAAACACCAACTATTCAATTAATTAATAACCGCTATTTTGGTAAACCCCTATTAACAAGTACTTTTAGTAACAACCCCCCTATTAACAGTTATTTTCTAGTGATAAACCCCTATGACTTTTCGCAACGTCCACGTCGGCTCCTTGGTTGTATCGCCATTTCGCTCCAGGATCTGCTGAAAGCAGAGTTTGCAGCGGGACTTCATGCCTTGGACCGGGGGCCCGGAAGGCAGCCAAATGGTAGGTTCTTAAGTCAGAGTGGTATCCCAAAATGGTTGGTTGGTGACACTGGGGTTCATGTTGGCTGAGTCGTAAGGCAGCCAAATGGTGGTTTCATAGTCCATATATAGGGGTTTATGTTGGCTAATGACTAAAGATTATCATGAACGGATGATAACTCAGAGGTTTTAATAGCTGCGGGTACCCACGAATCATCCAAAAGCAACCGTTACTAGTTTTAAACCAGCCAATTTTTGGGGTCCCCTATTCTGAGAAACCACCAAATAGCTCTGGTTCACAAGTGCCTCTTCCGGTAGACGGACCAGAACATTAAAACCATGACCTGCCCTTCCAATGATTCAAATGGTTTATATCTTGGATAGATCTTTAGGTCCCTCAGTATATACCATCCAGTTCTATCTCCGGTATCTTGGATATCGATATACCATCAAAACCATCTTCCATCAAATGATCATCTTGGTATATCATTTGGTAGACCTTTAGGTCCAGGATCTCAATGGATTCGTACCATGTTGATCGCCAAGCTTGGACGCCAACAACGACTCTTCTGCGCTTGGGATGTTCACCCACCCGTCTCATCTACCTTCAAATCCAACACACAAAGTTAATGGTGTTAAGATATTATGGGATTGGCATTAAGGTAAATCCTATTAAGTGGTATGGACCTGTAAGTAATGCAAAATCTCCGCAATCCACGTTCTCTGCCAATCCAGAAAATGTGGTTGACAATCCGAAGCGCCGTGAACTTGCCGGTAATTGGACTCTCTCTTCCGGGAATGACAGGTAATCACCACTCAGTGACAAATGCATTGCAGAAAAGAAGGAACACATTCGACATATTCAGCCTTAAAGCCGCCAACATTTCAAATGTGAAAGCTGTCTCGCTAGGAGCTCACATGTCGCACTCCAGCTGAATATTCCAAAATAATGAATAGGTAACCCAAAGAGGACCACCTTCAGAAGAAAGAGGACCACGTTCAGAAGAAAAAATATAATATATAAGCTACATTTTTTTCAAAATCAATTTTCTACACAAGAGGAGGGGGATATAACTTATTTCGCGAAGGCATTTTCTTAAATTTTGACCATATACAAAGGCCCGCAAAAATATTTACATAGGACATATATTTTAAATTATTATAAAAGTGTTTTTAAAAGTCATATAATTAATAATATTAATATAAATTGAATATTATATCTATTTTATAAAAGGTTTAATTAATATTTTGAATTTTATCAAAATAATTTTATGAAATTTTAAATATAGTATATTTTTGGTATTTTATTTAATATAATTTTTAATATTTATTTATCTAATTTTAGAAATTATATTTGGTTTATTTTTTTAAATAGGAATTAAAATTCGGTAATATATATTGGGTATAAATAATTATAATTATTATTAATAAATAAAAAATAAATTTAAATAATTAAATTTTGGTAATAAATATTTTGTGTAAATAGGTATAATTAAAATTCGGAAAAAAAAAAAAAAAAAAAACATAAATAATTGGGAATAATTAAAATTAATATTTAATAATAAATATTAAATATATTTAATATAAATTAAAAATTAAAAATAAATATTAAATATTAAAATAAATTTATAAATAAAATATATAAATATTTTTATTAAATTTAATATAAATA
>VSDK01012287.1:465404-491445 GCA_009767595.1 Symbiodinium kawagutii
TCAATTTGCAAATGCAAGGGCCTGCAAGGGGGTACCCTTTGGGGACCTGATTTTTGTTTTTTTTGAAGGATGTTCAAAGAAAACAAATGTTTTGAACAAGGTATTTTTTTGAGTTTGTAGAGGTTTGCTTTGCCCAAAAATGCTTTTGACAAAAGACAACAATTGACAACAGGTAATTACTACTTTTGAGCTGGCTTTCTGGATCAATACTAAATTGAAATTACCCCTTTTACACTTAAGTACGGGAAATCTGATAATTTTGGAATTCCCTGAAAATTATATGTAGCTATTTTGAATGTTGCACTATTATTGCAGCTGCTCTGGGCCAAGCTGGCATTCGGTAGTTTAAAGTCAATATACAAAGGCTAAATTTGGATTTTTAATAAGGGCTGAAAAATCAGATTCTGAAAAAAAGTTGCTATTGCAAGCGCTTCACTGTTGGGTGTACAACATTATAAAGATTTCCAGCGCTTACAACCACCAAGAGATTCAAGTATTCACGGCGTCAATTTGGAATAAACTTTGCATTCCGGTACATAGTGTATGGAAGTTGACCCCGAGATGGAAACGATATCATCATAGATCATCTAATCTCATCACGATATTCACCACAGAAACAACTTAATTGAGCCCATGGTTCTGTATGATGCTGTTCATTCCTCTCGCACCGCCATCATGCATGACTGAAGGGTAATGTATTGTTTCCATTCCCCTTCAAAAATCATCATTTCAGGGGTATGTAGAAAAAACCAGGTTTTTTTAAAAAAACCTGGTTTTTTTGCCTTCGACCAGAAAAACCTGGTTTTTATTTTTTGACCAAAAAAAAGTAGGTTAAACGTTCCCAAGGTATTTAAAAAATACGGGAACCCTTCGCTACGCATTCGGGAAAAATATCATGCTGTCTGATCTGATATGCAAATCTATTAACTACAGACCCCATTGTATATCTCTTTGTGATTGTCAGCCAAAAGCTTGGATGTCACCATGGAAAGTCGGAGTGCGACCAACCACCAGCAATCAGGGCATCAACAACCAGCGCCTGATTCTTCACCTTCCAAGAGGGGACTAAACCAAAAGACCGATGATGCTTCCAGCAAACACCACCACCCCACAAAAATCAACAACCACTTTTCACCACCTTTCCATCGGTCGATTTTCCTCTGAAATCATGTGTGGTGAACTGCAGAGAACAACTTCACCAAGTGAACAACTTGGTCTCAGAATGACTCTGAATAACTGGGAATAGCGCGGAATATTTCCATCCATATTCCATCTTTGATCATTCCAGCAGGGAACATGGAATCCATCCACAATGAATTGACTATTGCATATTACCACATATTGTTTCTATCATTATTGTTGCTACTGTCATTATTCTTATTAACATTATCATTATCGTACCGATTACCGCCATTATCATTGGCAATTGGTATTGGTATTGTTCTTCCGTACCTGTGGATAATCATGGATAATCCCATAAACACACATATCATATACAAAATCATTCATCATTCAAACTATTCAACTTATTCAACCTATTCCATACCTTTGGATTTTCTTCACTTGGCTCCAGCGAGCAACTGGAGCCACCCGCCAAGTAGAGCTGGTCCTCCGCAACCGCCACGGCGAAGTCCGAGCGCGCTGCCCAGGGGGCGTCGCCCATCAGCTGCCAGGACTGACCATCCGTGGAGGACCAAACCTGGTGAGCAGCGGATGGTCCCATGGACCGCAACCAACCAGGGCGTGGCGCACAGTTTTGGTGAGTTGATGTGAGTTGATGTGAGTTGACTCATTGATTTAGTTGAAGGATGTGAATACCTTGGTTACCCATACCCTGAGAAACGCAGTTCACCAAATCCGCCAAGTTCTTTGAAGCGATAGTTTTTGAACAGGTTGGATTAGAGGAGTACATGACTACTTTTGGCTGCTTCATATGCCCTGAATTCTTTGCCTTGAAGGTTTCAACTCCAAATATGCTTGGCACGTTCTCAGGTCTTGGAGGAGGACAAGTGAACTTGGCGAGGGTCCATCTGGTGGGTCTTTTTGGGTTCATCTGGACGCTCCGGCAGGATTTCTGGATCCTCAATCTCGAGGATGTCATTCACCATCTAGTACGAGCTATGAAAACATGGATCCAAAATGCTTCTGTTTCTGTGGAAGTATGGGCAAAGGACAACTCCTATACTACACCCTAGCATCGTGAAAGATTATGACAGTACGTTTGCTTGCTCTATGTGGGAGTGGTTTCGGATGGCCCAGACTCTCGGGACTTTCGGCAATCCAAAGAATCACGTTGATCACTCCACAGTGGGCCAAAGATATGACAAAATCAAAATCAACTAACTAAGAACAAATGGCATCGATATTGATCACGCAAACCATTCGGAACGCGAGCAAATGGCAAACCCTCAAGAGCCACATACAGAAAAAGTCGGCTTGGCTACTCCAAGTCCCAGAACACTTTTTTGCAAACGTGAACTGAAGCAAATTAAGACAACTGACATCGAAGATCTGGAGGAGACGTCCCAACCTTTGCGATGATATGTTCAGAGCCGGTAGTAGCTGACAAATCAAAACACCCTCTTTCGCAGGAAAGTGACATCGTTGACTTCCCCAGAGCCAAAATCGATTTTTCCACCTCGGTGTCGTGCACTGCTATTTGGTTGTGGTTTTGCCGTGCTGGTGTGAGCCATGCCCTCCGAAAACAAGCGTAGCTAAAGGATTCCCCCATTTCAGTGGCTGATGCTCAAGGGAAAGACTCTCTTACTGTGGCTGGTAAGTTGGTGTAGCCATCGGCACTGTCATACGATATCCATTGACATCCCCAATACCCTGGAATCCAACTCCTGAACCGAAGAAAAGCAACACAAGTGTCTGTCGAATCCGACTGGCGTGTTCCTATCCAAAGCGTCTTGCCTTCGCAGCAACAGCAGTGCCGGGTTTCAAAACACTTTCCGCTTTCCATGTTGCTTTTCATGACGAGGAGGCATCCATGACAGGTAGGACACCTTTTCTGAGTGCTTGGGCTATCGGATATCAGTTGCATTTTGGCGTTGCTAAGCCCCTTGTAAGGCACAACAGGGTTGGAGGCCCGACTTGCATCCCCAGCCCGCACAACCTTACTGCTGACCGTGCCCAAATTCTGCAGAGCTTCTGCCGACAAAACCAACATCAACCCCCTACGTGGACGAGTGTTGGAAACCGCGGTTTGCTGCTGAGATACCCCGGACCACGAGAGGGTACCAGTAGTTTGCTGAGAGTTTACATGATTTGTGGCAGACTCACTCGCAAAGTGGCCGAACTTCATCCACAATTTCTGAATGCAGCAGCTCTTCTATCGTGTTTTGTTTCAGTAAACTTTGGCATTTCTATCAGCTGCTGCACGAGAGCACAAATTGTGTGCTGGCCGATGCTGACTTTGACCAGAAGGTTAGTCTGAGTATGTATTCTTGTCACTGTTGTCTCCCACCATTGCTTAGTTAAATTGCGAGCTGCAACCTGTCTCTGTTTAGGGCTGACAATATCTCTACGATGTCACACTCATACATTCCACAATGATTGTACTGGTTGGTGTCACAATGACATATCCACTTTCACTCGACAATGGCCACATGGTACTGACTAAAATGGAGATTTACTGATGTACCTAGATCAATGTGCACACATATGGCGCATAAATATGCATGCACTTTTATTTGCCGCATAGATGTGTAGAGCCGTATGGTATAGACCTGTATACGAAATTTGGCAAACACATAAAAATGCGACACGCAAATGTACACAAATGGTTGCTTCCCAAAATATCAGTACCAAAAAAACGGATGATTGATTACTTACTTCTCTTAATTGTTTAAAATTGATATTGGATGATTCGGGGAGTCCCCTATTTTGAGGAACACCCGATTCAATCTTGTGTTTTGTTGCAAATGTGTCTTGTTGCAAAATACTTACAGGCGGTATGTTCATGAATGCTTCATTCCAGCTGCGTCTAGTGGCCCATGATCAGCAACTGATCCTTGATGGCCGCGGCTCCAAAGCCCCAACGACCCGACCACGGGGCAGCCGCCACCAACTCAGTCCACTGCTGGCCATCCTTGGGTTGCATCGGTCACAGGGCCCCCAAGGGCAAGATGTAAATGGCTTCTTCAAAAAATGCGCAGTTTAGTAAGTTGAATATACATCAATTTTGTTGCATTTTCGCCAAGAAATATGTCTCAGAGAACTATTCGCCAAGCAGCTTGAGAGTATTCACGGCCTCTTGAGAGCAAGGAAACATTCATGGCTACGCTACATAATGTCCTAAGGAAATTCGTGCTCATGTTTGAAATGTTGCATAATGTTAAAACAGGAAATTCTAACATTGCTTCAAAAAAAACGTTTCAAAACAAGCACTCATGTTGTACCGCCGCAATATACTGCTACTATTGCTGCAAAAGCAAAGCCTAACTAGAACACCGCAAACAAATACAAAAAAGGCTTTGCAAGGGAGACGCTCAAAGTCGACACAGGCAGGCGGTGTGGCTTTGTTGATTTCATACGGCTTCCAAACATGCATTTCTTCCTGTTTCTCCTTTCCAGTAACTATACAATCAGATTGCTTGCCTGAAAAGGTCAGAACAAACACCCGTGCTGCTGGCTACTGCGCAAACAGGGGTCCGGGTCCGATTGGCACGTGCTTGTTCGTACAAACGCTCTTCAGATTTGCAAGATAGTCTTCAGCTTTCCGACTGCCACACCAAATTTCACTGCATTGTTATTTTTGATTCGTCGCTTTTGTTTTAGCACCTACTGACTACTGTCACAAAGCAACTTTCAGAATACCGTCGACATCCGTGATTACAAGTGCAATTTCGACTTTTGCAAAATGATTCATCCGTCCCTCAAGTAAAGCACAAAGCATCTCTGTACAGGCACTCCCATTCTAAGTGTTTCCCAAACACATGTGTGCATACACCCTGCACGTGTTCCAGCATGGAAGTGTAGGCAAACGAAAACAGCGATATGCCGATATGCGCGAATGTGTCCCGGTGAAATGAAACAAGCAAAACCTTCTACAGATTAATATGGCAGTCTTACTGTTCGCCGAAGACTCCATTCAGGGTCACTGTGAGGCTTTTCAAAGAAAACCCAGCCGCACAAATGATCCAAGATTCTGATGATGACCACACGTCGTTCAAGTAGGTGTTTGACTCAGAAACTCCGCCCATTACCTTGGTATCCCCAGGTATCCCCAGGTATCCCCAGGATCAAGTCATAGCCAAGCTCCTGGCATCACCCAACATTCATCCCTACGGTAGGGACTACACATGACCGCACCATATACCTCAGCTCGTGCTATGGCAAGCACGGGCTGTATGTATGTACATTGCATGTCATGCATGGTTCCGCATTGCACAACAATTATCACATTTTTCGATTTTTGTGATCAATCCAAAAATCTTTGCGTCTGGCACTAGATATCCCTAGATTACCCCTAGCCGGGTAGCACTAGATATCCCTAGGTTACCCTAGATTCATGAACACACTCTGAGACTCTCATTCCTGCCGTGATGCCAACAGCTTGGAGTTGAACGTGGCCGCTGCTGCGCTTGTTCGCTTGCACCAAGGAGCCTTTTTCGTTACCGGTTCCCAGTCCTTTCCATCTCGTGAAGTCCAAACGTCATTGAAAAACACGCTTTCACCTCAAATGCCAAGCGAATCAATAACCAGCACATCACATTGTGGAGAGGTCGGAAAGTGAATCAATCTCATATCACCATAGCAGGTTTTACATACATGGTTCCTGCTCAGTTGTGAACTAAGGCGGCTTCATGGCCAACTATTTGAGGCCCAGGTTTGCACAAAAGCCTGAAGCAACCTTCGAAACATCTTTGTGCCAAATTAAGCAGCCGTTGTCCTCATACATGACTGATCATGCTCATCATCACTGTTGGCCATTGGCGGTACAATATACCTTCAATCATTGCTAGGTGTTTTGGCCCAACGAAGTGGGGACTTGGTGGCGTATTTCAAAAGTCATGGGAGCCATGCCTAGCTTCTGGAGGCTTCACTGATGAGAATCTGTATACGCAGCATGGATCAAAAACCAAGGAGCTGATCTGTCCCCCCAGTATCAGCCCCAAATTCACATAGATTCCCCACTGTGACCCAAGGGATGCCAAGCAAATTCAATGGGGGAGATGGATCACTTCGCCAGCTTTGCCGTTTCCACCACGGCTTCTACCACCAACCAACTGATCACCGTGCCCCTTGGTCCGGTGCAAGCGCTGCAGCCCAAGTGCCGATAGGACTGTTCTCACCCGCCAAAATCCAAAGGTTCTCGTCGAAGCTGACCATGGCATGACCAGATCGCGCTGTCCAGCTGGCATGCGGAGTTACTTGGCGCCAAGTGATCCCATCCTGCCGCAACATGTGTCATTTTAAGGGATGTTCATTAAGGGATGTTCATCAGTCCATAAGGGATGTTCATCAGTTCATCGTGGTTGACGTGACTGGAATCTGAGGGCAAACAAATGGAGCTGGATTGGCCATGGCCTCTGATGACCAAACATCATTCCTTGGCGAACTGGCGGTGGCTCACAAATGAGATCGCGGCAACCCCATCGGATGCCCGAAGCAAAAGGATCCGAAGTTTTCCAAGCTAGAAGTTCTAAGATTTTAAAATCACCAAAGGGTACGAGAAACAGCAATGATGTGCTTGCAACGGGCAACTGCTGAGAGTGCCCTTGCTGGCTCACTGCATGGTGTATGGTGGATTTGAAAGTGCCGATCGCGTGTGGTACTTCCCGATTCATTACGGGACAGCGGCCTTGTAATTTTTTGTTTTGCCTCAAATCCAAATAATGCAGCAGTTTTTTCCCTGACAGCTACCAACTTCTACCGATCTTGCGTAGCAGCAGCCATAGCAATTGCAGCGACGATTGCAGCATCAATAAACAACAACGCAGCCGCCTAATGGCACATTCGATAGAGGTTTCTGGACTATTTGTTTCAAATCCTCATCCCTCCCACAGAGTTCGAAACACTTCAAAACCGGTTTGCACAGCAAGGCGCAAGTGGATGTGATAATCGTAGCCTCAGCTTGTGTGGCGTGGGGTGTCAGTCAAGTCAGCTGCATAATTTTGCAACCTTGCACGCCTAGATTGCTGAAGGATCATGCAATGCAGCCTACGAAGATATTTTGTTCAAACCATGCAACTCAACTCTAATAGGTTGACAGGGAGTTCGGCCACCGACAGGAATCCAAAATTGTCGCTTGTGCTGGGGTATCTGATGGCGCTTCCTGTGCATTTCATTCTCAATGCCTCTCAGTGACCACAGCAAGACTTATTTCACCTTGTTTCTAATGATTTTCTATATCTTGCCTACCCTGGCACAACAAACTCATTGCTGGTTCTATCACTCGGTTGGTGAAATGGGAACATCTATCTTGGATTTTTTTCTTTTATGTTTTTGTCTATATATATAGATATTATATACAATTGAAAAGGGTTTCTGTAGCTTTTCCCATGAGCCGTTCCTGGAATTCTACCAACAACCTGGGCTCACCGTAAGTTCCATGCCCAGCAGCCACCTGTCAGGAAGGTGCGGCCATTCAACACGGCAGCCGCCGCGCGATCTCGCGCGCTCCATGCTGCAGACGAAGTCAACAACGTCCAGCTGTCCGGCTCGGCAGTGACCTTCACACCGTCAAACCACACATGCACTGCACCACAATTCTGTACCTACAGACCTACAATAAGTCTACAAATGCCATTGGTCCCGGTATCAGAACAGCATATTTGCCAGTTGCTGTAACAGCTTGAAAGAACCAGCAGCAAAACATCAACATGCCGTAAATCTTTTGCTACATTGTGTCTTGAAGTCTTGTCAACACTGTCCAAAAGCTGAAAACAACACGGACATAAACTTTAAATCACAGTCTGGCTGCCATCATCATCACCAAGAATCCTTAGATTCCGAGTCAAGTTTGCGCAGCCATTTCAAAACGGTACATCAGGCATGTCACCGACGCTTCAGTGCAAAGAAAAAGCTCAAGCAGTTGCTGTCAAACCAGTTTGGGCATATTGCGCCATCAACGTTCAGGAGGCAAAATTGTTCCCTCCTTTCCATGTTCCATCGTATGCCAACATTGAATAGAGCCCCTGTGATCTCTGGTTGATGCTCGGCATTGATCACTAAAACCACTCAAGCAACATGGCAGTTTACTCACAGTGACGCGAGACGGTGCTGGATCAACAAATGCAAGCTCGTAGAAGGACCAAGCAGAGTGCACATACACCTTTACATCTAAAAGATGGTATGACAAATGCAAAAGTAAATAAACCCGAACAAAAATACTACGTGTTTGTAATGTTCGTATGTATGCCTGTTAACTGGTCGGCGGGGGGCATTTTGATTTCAGAGTGCCAAAATGTGCCAAACATATTTGAACAAAACTACGCAGTCTTTCGGCTGTAATCGCTGGGGAGATGCAGTAACGACATGATATTGTTGGGATGCGCCAGTTCTTGACACACTTTCCAGGGTGGAGGGCTCTGGATGGTAAGCCAAAGTTTCGGACAATTCGAATCATCGTTGGCACCATTAAAAACGCCGCTGCAAACGCGCAATGGCCAGCGGCTGGAGACTTGAGACTGAAGCTGAGACACATGCTATATCCAGGTGTTTGGCGATGGGCAATCTTGTAACAGCCTAATATGTTCGAACATCTTCCAACTTATCCCGGGAATGTCGCTTTCCCACAGTTGACACAATTTAGAAGCCCTGCTGAACAAATACCGTAATACAATGGAACTCAAATCTGAAGAAACCACAATCACTCCTTCCCTACATTGTCGACCTATGTCGACATCAACCATCGTCATATCCATCGTCATGATCACATTGCAGCACCACCAGCCGGCGCCGCTGCTTGCTTTACCAACACTACCACCACAACTACACCAACATCATTGTCATTACGAACAACTCCTCCTCCTGCCCTTATCATCATCATCAACATCATCATCATCATCACCATCATCATCATCATCAAAGCTGTCAACATCAATAGGACTTGTCATTGCCCTGATCATTATACTCGTCAACCAAATCATGGGCACCACCATCATCATCAGCATCGTGGCTCTGAGAGGCTGGGCTCTACCTGACCGCTCCGTGAAACAAGACATTTTTTGACAAACAGTGGACTAGTTATAAGGGTTATAAAATCTTTACAAAGCCCAAATGTATCCAAAGGGGAATTCCAAAGGTAAAACTGTATAAAACTTTCAGAATCATCTGGGTCTCCTGCATCAGCCCTTTCAAACTCCCTTGTCGTTTTTTTTTCGCGCTGCAGTGCTACTGTTCCATGCTCCCGGTAGCGCCGGGAAAAGCATCCTGCCTCCAGAGCTGCAAACTGCAGCAGCTCCACTAAATGTGAGGCACCCGCCCGCAGCTAGGGCCATCTCTGTTTTGCCCAAAAAAAGCAATCTCTTCCTGCGACTTCCCAGCGAAGCTCCGGTCACAACAGGACACTTTTACACACTACAGGGGTCTGACACATCGAGCGATATCTAATTTATTCAAAGTTGCGCTTTGCACGTTCTTATGCATTTATTGGCTTCCCTATAGGCTGACACATGAAAAGTGGAAATAAATGGAAATATGTATTCCATGATATTCCATGTATTCTGCCAGCTTCATGCAAAAAAACATTGGCGTGCCAACATGCGTTGGTTGTCAGAGAACTACCGTGAAGGATTTCCAGTACAAAAACCAAATCCACAACTCGAAATGATATCAGTGAATTTGCATAACTTTATCATACTTTACCTATTGATGAAAGTGGGGGTGAATCTATTCAATGGGGAGCTTGTGTATGTGGGGTCGGCATGATTCAAATCATGGAACCCGGAGCCACGCGGTGTCACTGTACCATGCGCCGGTCAAGTCCAGGGTCCGATCAACTGCAATCCCAAGGGCATCCCAAAGCTATGGGTTTCAATGGAACCGACCATGCGTCAACCATGTGTGAAGCAAAACATCTTGGAAATTCAGGTGCAAGTGATGCACACCACCATCATTGATGTCAACCATGTACATCTTGGAAATTCAAATGAAAAAACACGGAAGGCTTGCTTGTGCATCACTTAGTCCGTACTGATGAACCAAAACTTGACAATCAACTGTAGATTTCTGCCCGAAACATGTTCTCATTAAACACCACGAAATGAAGGCTTTGTCTGTAACGAATGAACAAGCGCAAAAGCTTTTCCAAGGTGATTGATAAGACCCACACAACTAACAATTGATTTGATTTCATCGCAGGCTGGGCCATTTCGGCAGATTTCATTGGCATCTATTGGCGTTTCCAGATGCTTCTAAGTATAGGCAAAATAGAAGCTTGCAATTCAAAGAGAAAAGGACCAAAATCAGCCCAAACGTAGTTCTGATCTGTTTCATTACGCTTATATATGTTTTCCACTGATTTTTCCACGTTCGAATGGGAAATGGATTCGCCAGGATCTAGGTAGTTACGCATTCATTTCCAACCCCTTCAGGGCCACCTGCGGTGAGTCAAAGCCACTTGCACAAGAAAACTTGTCCAAAAATATCCGAATAATCTACAAAAATCTCGCCTCAGCTGTCTCAGCTCTTTGTTTTCAAACTTGATGCATTTGTGGCCACTTCCGGGCATCTCAAGTGGTTACAAATGGCTGTGGTTTGGAATTCAAAAATGCTCCGGTGGCACAACCAAGGAAAAATCCTACGAACAAATCGTGAAGGTTGGGAGCCTGGGCACATTCTGGGCCGGACAACAGCAGTGTTTCCACACCGGACCCTGGCACCCCCGGTGTTTCACAAATTCGACGCAGCCTTGCGACGATGATGTCGGAGCCGGGGCGAGCCACGGTGGCGGAGCGGTGAAATCGTTGTGCTTGGAACCGTCTGCGAGGTTACAGCACTTGGTGTTTAACTCCCATCACGTGAAAATCTCAGCCAATCATGCCACACACGTGAAAAATAGTGGGGAGCCACTGGGCCACCACTGAAGATCAACTGAATCAAATGGGACATGTCAGAATTGATCCAGTTGAAGCGTTGTAAGTGGAGTTGCTGAGGGGCGCCCGTTGTAGTGAACTGCTTGGAAATCAGGCACGTACCGCATGCAGGAGTGAAACGGGCACGTATCTATTGGGTCCAAATTGATACTGTGAGATCACCTCATGCAACACGGCAACGTGTACTTAGAGTTAGTTTCAAAGATATAGCTTAAGATAGCTTGAGCACGGTTGAAGAACCGCAAATTTCAAACTTTGTGTTTATTATTGCCCTTGTGGAGGAAGTTTGCTCCCAAGCTCCCGGTGAGTCCGGGCCCGGGCTCGTGTCGGCTGAAAGGCGTCGGCGTCTTCCGCGCACCAAGCGGTTCGCTCCCACGAAGTTCGCCACGGTGTCAAACCAGTGGTCCATCACAGTGTAAGCGGCATCTTTTTAGGTACGTAAGCATGATTGAATATGCACCTATATAAGTCTATATAAATATATATATATATAGAAATAAATAGGCTATATAATATTATAGTGGAAATCCATGGAAATTTGGCAGCCAATGGAAATCAATATCAGAAGGCCTTATGCCCCGCTCAAGAGAAGAAATCAGATTCATAACTATTCAATTATTCAGAGGTGGGGAGTAATTATGAGCATGCATTAGTGGGGCGTAGTATTGTTGGGCATGAGACCTTATACACATCAAATGATAAACTCCAATATATTTTCATTCTTGGCTGCATATGGCAAACCGCACAAATATACAATACAGGCATTCGTGTCTGATAATGCGGTTACGTAGCAAGCATTCTGTATGATCACACACGTGCTGATTTACAAATATTTAGACTAGAGTTTTGCGCATTGACATCTACAAGTGCGATGTAAAAAAAAATCTTAAGTGACGTCTGGCGATGCCGAGATATGCCGAGGCTAGCCAATCCAAGGCTGCTATGTCTATGACGTGGGATTGAGCCATCATTCTTTTCTGGCTGCTATGCTGGAAAAAGCAGAGGACGGACCTCCTATTTGATCATTGTCTTTCGAGCAACGCCTTGCTCGTCTGATCATTGAAAGGGAGCCAAATGCAAACTTGTGGCAGCAAGCTGCTTGACGCGTCTTAGCTCTACGCGGGCTCGCTCAAGTGGAGCATGACACTGGCAAAACCGAAAGGAGAGAGACGAGTCGGAAAACAACAAACACTCATAGAGCAAAGGGGTCATGGCTGGCCCGCTCTGCTCCAAAAACAAAGCAGGGCCTGAATAATCAGTGGAATAAGCAAAGAATGAAGCATGCCGATGGCAATCCCAAGTGGTTCAAGCCATGGTTGCAAAACTGTTGCTTGCTCAGTTTCATACCGGATTGGGGCAGTCATGGATCAACACACTAGCTGAACCTCCCACCATTGACTCTTCGCTTCGTTTTTACACGGGATATTCAGCTCGGCAACATGCATAGCCATATCTGTTGAAAAACCCGCCACACATTTGGCACATCATTTCAGGAATGAACCCAGCAGCTGCAGCACTGGGGCTTTCTCTCTGGTTGCGAGTCTTGAGTAAGGTGTCTACCCCTCACAACAAGGGTAATTAGATGTAACATAGTAACCCTTGGGCGCCCACCAGCAAAATGAAGCTCTATTAACAGATGTTAACAGCTAGACCTGCCCTCACACCATAGACAAATTCCGGTTGTTGTGGTGTCCCGTCTCTCCCCCTTGGCCGTTCTGAACGCTGGAGTTCCGAAATGGTGGCGAAACACTTCCATCATCTTCCATCAATGCACTTCAAACGAAAGGTGCACAAGCTTTCCGAGCACGAAGGTAAGGGAACTCCAATCTGCAAACGCATATACAGTATGCCCATGAAACAAGTATCTTGGATTCATGGGAAATCATGCCTTTCCTGGCTCTGTGAACAATGGATGAGTACCCCCCCCCTCCCATAAGGGCCAATGTTATACTTGGAAATAATCACAGAATCATGATGAAGCCTTCCTTGGCGACAGTCCGTTCATGTCATGAAGATTCATATCAATCAATTTTCAGGAAGTTCTATGACACCAATGCATTCTGAACCTCAGTACCTGAAGCCTGTGTTGGCAGGAAGGCTGCGATTTGTTCTATCTCTCTTTCACCCCAGGCAATCGAAAATTCCGCGCCGCCCCATTCCAGAACTCAAGCATCAAAAAATAAAACGAACCCATCGGAACCCACTGCCGCGGTGGAGGGTTCGGAACAGCAAAGTCACAGGATGGGTACAGCAAAGCTGCAACATCAGGGTACAGCACTGTACAGCACAAGATGTGAAAAAACCCTTCACCTTCACAACAATGACCTTGATTCAGAGCACGTGTGACATCGTGTGAGTCTAGGCATTTTTGAGGTGCGAGGCCTTGTGGTCAAGCTGTCGTCCGATGGGTAAAAATGCGAGAGTATGCAAGAAGTAAATATCAAGCAAAAACAATATCAGGTATCGTGCATATTTGCGCCAAATGCAGTCACATTGCCGTGGGTAGAAAATTATGTGTCAATTTAAGCACCCCCAAATTGAAATATTGAATATAGACACACACACACACACACATATATATATATATGAATATACACTTCAATCCTTATTGACTGAAATTATATACTTGTTTCTACTATCGCCATCCCACTGTAGTTATATGTATCAATATCAATTAAACTCCAATAGTCTGTTGCACTCTTTTGCGATTGTTGTTGTGCTCGGTGGTTGAAGAAAAACTTGCTGCAACATTTTGCACCCACACCGTGCCACAACCATAGGCACACGAACACATGTCTGCATAGGCATTTTGTGCATTAGAAGTGGCACTGATGGATGAGCACTTGAAGCGTTCATCAATGTCCAACTGCAGCGGCCAAGAGCAGTCTGACCCATGGCATGTGACTTTGCAAAGATTCAGTGGCACGTCTGAGGCAGCGCCCACATCTGCGAAACGACGTTTCACGTAACGTTTGACTGACTCGTTTCGTGGCTGAAAGTGATGGAAACAGCTTCCAAATTGAAGGGGTTCCTACTTTATCCTACTTTGTTTTTCGTTCTGAGTGTTTTTTTTTGCCTAGGTTTTGCGCAATCAACATCCAAGCTTGAATCAACCCCATGGCCCATGGGATGCAAATGTGGGATGCAATTGCATACAATAGCTGGATCTAGCGAGCATAATCAGCAAAATGGATTCCACCGGTTCACCTGTTGCTTTTGCACCAGGAGCTCTGGTTCTGGATACCCAATGATGAAGGACAAAATCAGGATATGATAAAATGGGTTTACAATGTTCGCAAGAGAGTAAAACAGAATATACCAAAATATTCCGCAATGATATGCATACTATGGCCATTGCATTCAATTCCAACTCTTCTTTTCTCGTTTTTGTATCCTGTACTTGCCATCACTGCAGCCACAAACTGCTGGATTTGAGCCGGAGCCAGCCAGCTCCGCTGTGCAGCAGCAAGCTAAAAACGAAGATGGGCGTCCACTTCCACCTTCGTCCAGCTATCCAACCCTGATGATACTTGCAGATTACATCTCCATCAGAAACGACACAGCTGGATAGGTTCCGACCAAGCGCTATCCCTGATAGCTCTTGCAACCAATGGCTTCTCAATTCAATCACCTGCATCGGTACTTGAGACCACCTAATTTCACCATCGGAGTAACAATGTGGCAGTCTTGAATGCTACATGCTTGGCTGTATGTGACTGGTTGTTGTTCATTGCTTGTGACATTGCCGGTCTCAGGTTCTCAAAAATAGCCGGGGACCCCTCCAGATCCTCCAGTGCGGTGACCCTTCCCTCAACATGCCTTCAACCAAGCCATGTTTTTTTGGATGCTCCCCGAGGCACTGCAGCTATACCCAGGCTAAGCAACAGCTGGCTCCTCCTCTAGCGAAAATAATTTTGGAAAGGAACTGCAATAGGTCCTCCCCTGAAAACAACTAGCGCTTCCAGTAGACATGAAAAAACATCATGCTCAAAGCTTGTAAACGTACATGATGCAAATATATTGTTATATCATATATACAATCTGCAACATGTAATCATGTAGAAAGAAACATCAGTAAATAAATAAACACATTAGATGAATAAATTGACAAAAAAATAAAACACGCACGCACATATATATATATATATACACACATATATATATATATAAATATATAAATATATATATTTATAAATTTATTTATCAATATGAAAAAAGGCTATGAAAATGTGAATATGTAAACCATCTGTAATCTTTCCGATTCTTTCCGATCTCCTTCCAATCCTTCCATCCCTGCCCTGCAACGAGTTGTGGATGGCTTGCCCACCTCCGCCATGACGGGTTTCGCTGCTTCAGCCGCTGGGAAAATCGTCGGCCTCCTCGCTGACCTCGATGGGAGACTCGCTCGCAGCGAAGGCTCCTGCGGGGACCAACGGGATCAACAGGTGAAGGTGGAACAAGTAGTGGTGGTTAACAACCAACCAACCAATGGTTAACTAGCTGGTTATATATGGTTAATAATAGGGGATAACAACTAGCAACTATAGGGGATATATACCAATTATTTGGCTGTGGGTCAATATCCGCCAACCAATAGTGGGGGATAACCACCAACAAAACTATAGGGAAAACAATGGCTAATGATAGGGGAACCAGGGGTACGGAGTTTTGACCCATAGCCATTTGATTGAACATCATGGAACATATTTGCAGCTACCGCAGAAAAAATCCAGCATGAAAGATTCTCACTAAACAGCACACATGACTTGTCATTACCATGCTTTACCAGTGCAATACAGTGACCAAATGTAACCATCGTTTAACCATGTTTAACCAGTAACATCCAGCAACCAGTGTAACCAAACCACTGCTGACACCTGACAAACATCACCAGCTCCAAGACCGCTGCTCAGCCGCTGCTCCTGATCTTTGGGCAGCTCGCATGCCAGCATAGGCGCTCTCGTGGGTATCACGGATGTCAGCAGCAAAGGACACCTCCTAAGCAGCCGCAGGCTTCACACGAGATTCCCCGGGCAGCTTAGATCTTTTGCACATGGAAAATCGATGAAAGATCCATAGTACCAAGCCAAAATCATCCAAAATCATGGCATCTTAGATCATCCCACTTTCATTTGAAGGAAAATAAATGTAAATCACAAGCGGTTTAAAGTAAACTGTGGGTGGTTTACTGATACGGATCTACGATGAAATTGGTTGATGCCCTGGCATATGCCTACCTGGCCTACTCCCCGCCATTCATCCCCATACCACGTTTTGCATACAAGGCTCTCGAACCACTTCTCTCATCTTCGCGGAAGCGGCCTAAAAATGCACCCGAAATGTTTAATGGCAACTTTGTGGCCAGCATGTTTGCGTGGAAAAACAAAATTAAAGCTTATACAATGGGTAAACGCAGGAGGCAAACCATTCAAAACAATGCAAGAAAAAGCAAGTATGTCAGTATGTCTACATCACAAGTCGATTCACTTGAGGTCTGCCGGTGTGAACCCCAGACTCTCAAGTACAGTGCTTTCTTGCCGCCGAGCCGCATGATGATCTGAACTGTACTTCCTGCACAGCTGTTCCAAGTCCGACCAAAACACGCCGTACCTGAGCCACCATGGGTGAAAGCTTCCTCCTTTGTCAAAACTGATGCTGAAGCAGCATGGCTTGTCAGCCAGTTCTATGAAACGCATTGAAATGCACCCCGAACATTCTACAAGTGTACATCGCCATGTGAAACATGCGTAGGCCCTAGCGCGAATACATACAGCTAAGTACCACCTCAACTAAATCAAAATAAGCACAATTGAAATGACCATACTTGTCGGATTGTCGGATGCTCTTGAAAATTCCGAGGTGAAGTTGGGACAAACTCGAAACCATTTGTGCCAAACAAAATGTTTTCACATCCATCCCGCACACATATATTGATCTACGACATTCTACGGACTCAGCATCCCCCAGGATGACCATTGATTCCAAGCGACTCCTTCATTCGCTGTCCAAAGCGCTCCTTCAATTTGGGTGTGCTGGACGCGAAGCTCACCAAGCGTTCGGCATGCTCCTGTCCAGTGCAGCGATCGTATGATGATGATGATGATGATGATGATGATGATGATGATGATGATGATGATGGTGCTGGTGGTGGTGGTGATGATGAGATGTTTCGTGGAACGCAGCACGTGGCGCGTTAACCATTTCAAATGGAGAGAGTTCACTCATCTTTCAGGCAAATGAATCCAGCGTTCCAATCAGTTTCTATAGCTCCAGGAGATGGGTTGAGCTATCTTGAGAGTAACTTATCCAAAGCCTGAAGTCACATGAAGAATTTGTGTATCGAACAAGCAACGTTAATCCGAAAGAACATGTTCATGTCTCATCTGCTCAGTGCTGACAAAATCCATATAACCTCAAGCTCAAATGTGCGCTCGGAAAACCGCGTCAATAAGACCTTACCGCAGCAGTGTCCAAACCCCATCAAGGTCTGGTTCCACTGGGTCATTCAGAAGGCTACCAACGATGCAGTACTTCATGATGGTTCCTCACTAAACCACACACACACACCAACGATACTAGACCAACGCTTTGAGAAACTGCTCACCGCCGGATGTTGCTGCAAAAAACTGAAAGACATTGACACCAACTGAGGGTTGTTCAAAATCCTTTCTCATTTCAATTCCGATAAATCCGATAATCCCCAATGCCAAACAAGTCAATTCAACGCGCTCAACTGATGTCAGCTCCATGTCTCCAATTTCTCCCACCTTCATCTGACCGAGCTTTTGCACCTGGGGGAAGCCATGCTTGCAAAAAAAGCACCCACAAAATTGCACGTATTCAGAGCACGTCATCAACCATACGGGTGTTTCTCAAAATGGGGGTACCCAAAAAATGGTGGGTTTAATATGGTTTAATACTGTAAATGACTACTAATGGATGATTGGGGGGTACCCCTATTCTTAGAAACCACCGTACAAGGTTTGTGTACCTAAGCACAGAATTGGGAACAATGATGAACAATGGCACCAAAGCGCCAAAACTGAATAATTAGTCGCGATCCAAACTATCCAAACCATACTGTATGCCATGCCGGTTGGGTCCCTGTCCTGCTAGAAGCCCAACAAAAAATCAACATCATTCAACTTCCGTAACAAAACAACTGGAGCTGAGCTGTCCAACTCACGGCAACCAAAACCCCCTCCAGGGCTCGGACTGTGCCATCCATATTGGCCCAAAAGACATAGCCTCAGATCGGGAAGCATGAGCTGAGGGTACGCAATCCCACAAGATCAACACAGGTCACAGGTTCTTTCATTATCCTTCCAAAAGGATGATTGACACCAGCGGGCAGCTGCGTATCTGAGGCAAACGAAGCAAAGGAAGCAAGAATCGTGCTTGCCTCCGAGGGATTCTTGGCGTGACGTTGCAACCAAGTTCCCCTGCAGAGTTGCACAGGTTGAAAAAGCAAGGCTGTCCATGTGGTACCCTGAGGAAATCTAAGGATTTGTAAGGATATTTAAGGAATCTCCCTCCAGCAAATCAAACCATCTGCTCCCCCCACTCCTGCAGTCAAGGTGCATCCCTCAAGGATTGAATCCACTCGCCTCAACTCGTTCAAGGCCCGCAGCAGCTGTTTCGAGCTGCTTGCCGCCTGTTCCGCAGCTGCCTGCAAAGAGCATGTCTCAAGAAACCAAACCTCTGGTCACTCTAGCCAGGGATTTCTGATGTCTACTGTTATACTCCAATGATTGAACACTCAATTAGAACATATTTAAACTATAACTCTTATACAATGAGCTGAATGCTATCTACTCCATCTACTCCAGTTTCTTTCCATCCCCAAATGAATCCGTTTGTCGCCGGCCTTGGCATCTGCACCATTGCCAGGTTGGTATGGCACCTGGGTGGATCTGAAATGCTGCACATAGCTGCCACTCAAGTCATGATGGGGACAACTGGCCAGTCATCCTCTGCAACCAAGGCTCCAGGGCCATGTCCGAGCTATTGAACTCAGAGCTGCTGGGAAGCCAGTTGGACACCTTGGTATGTTGCAACAGATTCCTCTGGCATGTTGGATTGGGCAAAGGGAAGGTCAGCTCAGCATCACATTATCCCGGATCCCTCGAACATGGTACTATCGCAGTACTGTGGGTCATCTCCACCATGACCCAAATAAAAACAAGAACAAACAAAGACACGATTGGGCAAAGAGTGGATTTCGAGCAAGTGCATCAATGGGGCAAGTGCCCACAATGGAAACGTAGTGAAATCCCCGCTCTGCAGCAGTGAAATCCTCCCCTTCGCTTCCATGGGGCCACGGGAGCCGAGCCGCGCTGCTTTCGAAGTTGACCAAACTGCTTTCCACCATCGAATCCACCGACACTCCCGGAGTTCGCTCTGCGTCCGAGGCAGCCCGGTCCGTCCGTGTGGCCACCTGGTGATCGATGAGGATGCCCCGCGAGGTGGGTTGGTCCATGACATGTCCTCCCAACCATGGTAAAACCTGATGAACATGAATGAACATCACAATTGTATCACAAATTTTAGGGGGCACAACTTGAGGAGAATCCCATGTGGTTGAACTGTCTGCACCCGTTTGTCAATCATCCTTCGCCCTAAAAATGAAAATGATCGGGACAAGATGAGACCAACTCATATCAACTCATAACATGACAAGAGAAACGCATGCCCGCACAGGAATGAAAAGTAGGAGCACCATGCACATGTATGACGTATCTCCCTCGCATGAACACCATGTCAAACGTTCACAAAACAGGTGCACATCAATGTATACGCATTTTTGCCGTGGTCTGCTGAATATCCAAATAATTGAATGCGATTTTCACAATCCAAATAATTGAATCTTATATTGACTATCACCCTGAACATGTACAGTAGATGCTGCTGCAACACATGCGAATTCATTGCACACCGATGCACTCCCTGTGCCCCCACTCTCCAAGGGCCCCAGCCTGGAATTGTGGCTCTCCCTGAGGAAACGTACCTCAGAGTTAGGATGGTTGGTACAGCCTGTGCCAATGATTTCAAGGAGTCCAACCGAAAAATGATAAATACACTTGTTTTAGGTTTTCTCTGAGGCTGAGGTGGGTTGCCTCCAACCATCAAGCAATATGTTTCGATTGCATGAGCCGTGTCTCCGCTTTGCATCGTTGAAACAGATTTGCAACTCTCAGTGCTATGAAGTGATACAAGTAGCCTGCTTAAAACGAAGTGCATGGCATGAATGCCAAAACTGGAAAGCCCAGCTTGAGAATGCCCCTTGGAAATCAACCAAACACCATATCCAACCACAAAGGGCATGTAATACTGCGTTTTGGGCGCATGATTTTCAGTTTTCCTCATGGTTCTGAAAGAAACCTGGCGATTGGCCATCTGGGGTGCTGTGTTCTTATGTTTTTCACATTCTGCATGTTGCGCTAATTCCATCACGGAGATTCTGAATGTCTCTCCCAAGAAATCATGGTACCATCAAGCACATAAGCATTTAAGACCATAGATAGTGTATAGATGTGAATCCTTATATATATATATATACTCTTAAAACTACTTAAATATATTGAAAGAAAAAAATCAATCCAAACAAATAAACAAATAAATACATAAATGCATATATATATATATTTATTTATACAATTCCTTTGTTTGATGCCACAGGTGGGGCCACATGTTGCATGCCCTCAGGTGCACAGGCCCAGGGGCAGCTTCCCTTGTCGGTGGCGTTGCCTCTTGACATCATGGCCTGGCTGCGGAGGATAGCTGCCAGTAGACGAGAACCCTGGAGAGAGTGACCACAAAGAACCAGGGTTTGTGCAAGCTTCCAGGCAAAGCTTTGATAGGGATCCCATTTGTTGTTCATCATCCCCTGTGATCACTAAGAACCAGGGACAAAAAAGATTCCCATGCTCTATGCCTTTGGCAGTTTGAGTTTGAAAATAAGCAAAAAAAAAAGTATTGACATCGGACCCTTTTCATTGCTCCAGTTGCTTTGAAGGCCACTTGCCAGGACCTGAAAAAAATCAAGAAATACATTGGCTGATGATGGATCTTGAGGAGAACAGCGGCGCAATGGCCTCCTGCACGTTGGCCACAGCCTGCGCCAACTTCACATCCGCTTGCTGCTTGCTCTGCAATGCACGGTCTGCCAAGGAAACGATGGTGCTCTGCCTCAGCTGTGGTGCCGACAGAAATCTGCTGGCTTTTTCTGATCGGTGGTTGAACTACCCCTCTGAAAAAGATTCAATCAACTCATGATTCCATATATAGTGAAAATGCATTTGCCTGAAAAAATATGGGGGGCAAGGTTGTACCAGGATTTTATCCAGCTGAAGCTCTGGACCCATACCTATCAGCAAACCAAACAGATCAGGGTCTTTCAATATCTTGTGTGCTGCATGGTGACAAGTCCTATCTTTCAGAACACACTTGGTGAGGAAAGCTGTCAAGGTCAGGTCCATGAGTCCCTCATCTGGCATTGCTGGAGATGGCACTGGACAAGGTTTACCTCCCCGGTCCGAGGCCTGAAAGAACAACCATCAAGTCACCAAGGCTGAACGCCACATGGCATGCAGCTATCCCCAAGCAAATTGGGCATTCTCACAGGGATTGCTATACGAGCTGGCCCAACTCACACTGAAAATTTCTGAAAATAGTTTCGTTGTGTGATCACTGGGTCCCACTCTGGCTGTGCCAAGGGATGCCACGGGATGCCGAGGGTCAGAGCTCCGTAGTTGGTCCGGATGACATCGCTGTCTTTTTTCATATCCTGCGCAGCAGGATTTTGATCCAAGCAAGGAAGCCATGTATCCGACCGATTCATGCTCAGCAACTTATCTAATTAGATACATCGGAACCATGCTCAGCAAGCACAAACGGAATAATGCTCTGTACGAATTCGTTTGTATTTGTTGACTCCCCACTTTGGTTCACACTGCTCAGCATGCTGTCCGTGACCCACTTCTTCACCATCTCCAAAAGGCTCTCAGCAAAGGCGGGCTCCTGGTCGCTGTCGCACCATTCTCTCCAAACGCTTTTGAGCCCGTGGGTTTGCCCTACACTGTATACGTATGGTGGTTTCTCAAAATAGGGGTCCCCCAAATCATCCATTCATAGTCATTTATGGTCATAAACCAACCATTTTTGGGGCTCCCCATTTTGAGAAACCACCGTATACGTATTGAACCAGGATGCGCAAGGCAACTTGACTTCGTTCCTGGGACCCCGAAACTTGGCTTCAAGTTGGCATGGTGACACATCAATTTCCGCGATGCCAAACCTCCCTCCACTGGTGCCTGCTCGTCCACAGCTAACTGAAGGTCAGGCAGCACAGAGCCACTGACTTGTCGAGCCACCTTGGTGGATGTAACCAGGAAACCGTATTTGAGCGTGGCCAGACGTTGACTGCCAGGGTGGGCCCTTGATTCCATTGACTTCAATCATCCAGGCCTCGGCATAGCCGCTCACCACTTCTGCCGCATGCTTAAAGAGCTCGCGTGCCTGGAGGTAGGCGATGCCGTTGGGTGGCTTCCGACCCCAAAGACTGAGAACGTGAGAGATCATGTATGTTACACCCCAACGGCTTAGAAGTTTGGGATTTCAAGAAACGCCCATCATCGGAGCCTTCCACCTATCTTGGCACAGCTCATCAGCCATTCACATCGAAAACATCTAAGGTTGGAACACGTGGCTGGACTGGAAAGGTTTCTGGTTGCTATACCTTGGCCAGTGGTTACACCAGCATACACCAGCTATGGACAAGAAGTGGTTGCAGTGGAAAACCTGCTAGTGACCAGCTCCCAAAGACCACCTGCCGGCTACCAGCAGCTCCCAGCAGCTCCCAGCTACCTGCTGATAGGCGTGACGGGTCGCTTCCGCCAGCTCGGTGTCAACGTTGCGCACTGCGAGATTCGCCATCTCCAGTGAGCCTGGTGCCGAGAGCCATGGCTGTGTGTAGTTTGGAACATGTACAGCTTGGGATTCTGAAAGATCTCTTGGTGAGCTTGGGGTCTTCAGCATTGATTAAGCATTGCTTGGGGTTGAGCACTGCTTGAGCCTATTGAGCTTGGGCAGCGCGCTCCAAAAAAAGCCCTGGCCGCCCCTCCTGCGATGGAGATCTGCAGTTTCAACAACTCCGTCAACCGAAAAAGGCTTCCTGATTGCCTGAGCAAAGGGGACCGAGGCTTGGCCACAAAAGCATTGAACATGACATGTTGAACCCTCTGTTGAATGCATGCACTGTATGAAAACACTTGAACAACTGCCTGCAGAACTTAGCATCCCACAGAAGGCAACAAAATTCAGCTTACTATCAGAATCACGTCTGCATATCCATGACTATCCATGTTCAAGTTTTCTACCACGGCTTCATCTGCTCAACTGAATATCAAATTGTGTCTCCTGGGCGTGGGAGCATGAGCACGCTCTTGCGGCTGGTCACCTATGGGTGGTGTTTTCTCAAATGGATATTGATATGCCCACGAACCATCCCAAAACCAACAGTTTCGGTGTCAACAAGATTATTCGCGAATTTGAGGGTCCCGATTACATATCCAGTACATTCGGCAACGATGTATGTTTCCAAGGTTTCCAAGCACGGCCAACTTGAAGCACTCCAGAATTTGGCAATGTCATCCAAAACAATGCACTGAAAGCCAGCGTGAAGCACTCAGTCTGCAGGCTGGGAGCTGGTATGGATCTTTGGACCCTCCATCCAGTAGCAATGTATCCTTGGCCGGCAGCGATTGGCTGCACGCATGCGGTTGTCTGCGGTCACAGAGGGTGTCCATGGACCAACCAGCCATTTTCGCAACAAACCAGCCAGCAAATGCCACCTGGCGCCAGCATCACTCACCAACTGCCTTTCCCACGGTGATTGTTCTCTGCCAAAAGTCATCAGGCCGGTCCAATCCAGCGAAGTAGAAGAAGGGTGACTGGTCCAAAGCAGCCAACAAGTTCTTCTCCTCTCCTATCCGCTGGGCGCCGCGCGGGCCCCGGAGCTACAAGCTTCATCCGGCCGGAGGCAGGCAGCCACCAACATCAACAGCAGCAACAGCAAACAAAGAAAACACCACACGAATCAAAAAACACAATCAAAAGGAATATATATATATATATAACAAGAACATACAAGAACAAAATAAGAAAACCAACAGGGACCAAATCAGCAACAACATGCAACAAAACAACTGATAAACATGACACTTCGACCATCGAACCATCGAACTATAACAGAAACAATAACAACCATCGAATCATCCCGTCTCTCCCACGCTACCCACATTTCCCAGAAACCGCGCCTTCGACGCTCAGGTTGTTGAAATCAGTGGGCTTCTCCAAGCTGGGCCGATTCATCATATGCACCTGCGAGCGCTGGGCTGATCGGAGTTGAGGACACCGTGAACTCAAAGGTATTCTAAGACATGCCTGATCACAGCAATCAATACTTGCTCCATATAGAGAAACAAACATGTTCTTCAGACAATTAAATGAGTTTATGTGAGTACATAAAAAAGACAAATACATATTGATTATCTATATTTATATATATATATATTTATCTATTTATCTATTTGTTTACTTGTTCATTTACACGCATATAATACATCAAGCCAAACAGCCAATCCTTGACGGCATGTTCAATATATTGCATCAAAATCAACCAAGCGATAAATTTCAAAGAGGTTGTGGAGAAAGCATCGAGGTCAAGGACCAAAAACATCAAAAGCAATCATGTCAACCTGTCAATTCTCGCAAACATATTCTCTCCAAATGGATCGATCCTTGCTAAATATGTTTCTTACATGTTCTTACCAACTTGACCGTTTAGAAGCTCATAAGAAGAACCAACCTCGAGGGGCTCCCCATGCTACCCCTCACACAATGCTGGGCACCGCCCCCAATTACTCAACACCCTTTGGCCTCATTAGTGTCATAGGGGAGAACAAAAGTAAGGAGAGAAATGGTGAAGAACACGAGAAAGGGAATGGACGAAAATCACTAAGAATAAAGCATGCATAAAGCGGAAGGAAATTAAAAAAAGAAATGAGAAAGGTCATGAGAGAGAAAGAGCGAAAGGGAACAAAAGAAATAAATGGAAAGAGAAAGGTATTATTATAAAGAATAACACCAACAGACATGAAGGCAAAGAAAACATCAAGAGAAAATTAAAGGCCGGAGAAACGAGATAAACAGAAACGGAAGGAAAGAGAAAGGGAAAGGGAAAAGGAAAGAGAAAGGCAAAGAACAACGTTGCACAAAGAGAAATTAACAGCGAAGGGAGAGTATGTAGGAAGAGAGAGAGGTCGGCAAAGAGACACTGAAAGAGAAGGGGAGACATAAAGAGGAGTTAACAAAAGTTAAAGAGAAATGAATGGGATACATATGACTATGACTATGACTCTGAGTGACTGCTGATCAATTGGGAAGTTCTGAGAGAAAATGAACAAGTTGTTCAGAGATCGTCGAGATAGTCGAGATTGAGGGGGAGGGACACTGTTATATTCGGGGTTGACATCACCAACAGTAATCAACCAACTATAACACCACCAACAACCAATCAAAACCAAAGCAACATTGGAAATCAACTTCGGCTCGGCCTCTGCAGGCAAAAGCTTCTCGCGAGGATCCCGCTGTGAGATGCGTTGAGCGCCCCAGAACAAGATGGCTGACACCAACAAAAGCGCCCACCACCGGCGGCCGCGCATATCTTTTCCTTAGTGTCAGGGTCGCATGAAACAGCCAAATTTGGTGGACAAACAGTGTGAGGACGGGAACCTCGTTGAGGGAAAGGTCCGTGCTCTGCTTTAGCCACTCTATCTCTCTCTCTCTCTCTATCTATCTCTCGTTACGCTTGGCGGTCCATCCATCCATCCATCCATCCATCCATCCATCCATCCATCCATCCATCCATCCATCCATCCATCCATCCATCCATCCATCCATCCATCCATCCATCCCTCCCTCTCTACATCCATTTT
>VSDK01012287.1:491540-517191 GCA_009767595.1 Symbiodinium kawagutii
CCCATCCATCCATCCATCCATCCATCCATCCATCCATCCATCCATCCATCCATCCATCCATCCATCCATCCATCCATCCATCCCTCTCCCTCCAAAAACCTTTTTCGATGTATATCGTATCGTTTCCTCTTTCTTGTTCTTTTTTGTTCCCTCTCTTTTCCTATCTCTTTCTCTCTCTTATTCTCTCACTCTCTCCATCTCCAAATTTAGGCACATGAAAATGGGCTGCAAACAATTCAGTAGCAGGTGAACTTTGAATGCGCATCTGATCCAATCTAATCCCACATTATCCCACCGTACAGCTTGGCTCAGCTTGGCTCAGCTCGTCTTAAAAGTCTCAACCGCCTCCCTGGTTCGCCACCAAGCAGCTCCAAAAAAAGGACATCGCTGCGACTCCAAAGGGAGCCAAATTCAGTGAGCCCTGGGGCAACAGCGGAGCCATGAAAAATCACACCCCGCCGCTGTCTTAGGTGGTCAGGTGGCTGTTTGACTGGCTGACCAGTAAGGGTCTCAGAATCGTCAATTCGTCCTTGGGTTGGTTGTTTGGAGGGAGATGTACCAGGAAACTTGAGTGGCATTCCAGGCATGTCATGCCATTGCTGAAGGACAATCATCCCAGAAACATTGGCGAGCTCACAATGGCTATGCTGAGACACCCAACAGCTGGGAACAAGAATGATGAAGCTGTGGGAGGCACCTAAGCCTCGTGTGGTCCAGTGGCTGCAGTGGCTGGGGCCTACCTTTTGGGGCTGTTTAATCCGCAAGTTATATGAAGTGAACTTGGGTGAACGCTGCAAACACGCTCGAAGATATGGGATTTGAAGATTGAAACCAGCAAAGGTACATATAGGAACTACTCAAACGTCTGCCTGCTAGGCCCTCTGAATCTCTTCAAATCGGTTTTTCCGCTCAGCTGCACCTGCTTCGAATCATTTTCCGGGCTCTTTGGAGAACTGACCTCGGAAGTGGCTCATCTTCAACAGCGGGGTGGGACATGGTTTTCCGAGCCTCAACTGGAGGAGATACAAGCAGGGCATTGCGACTCGAGACCGTCCACATTTGACTAATGACCAAGGGAAAATTTACACATGGATGGTTCTATATAATATTTCCACGACAGGCTTGGAAATCTTGTATCGCAAACTTGCTGTTCCTTCTCAAAGAGTGAAGTGATTTGGGAGGTGTTTGGGTTAGAAACGGTCATAATCTGCACGCTCAGCTGGTGGATCCACAATGCCTCCGCGGAATTGTTCACAAATTTGCAAGTACTGTAAATATGCGCAGTTGTGCACTAAGGACATGTGCTCATGTCAATATGCTTGGCCCAAGCTTGGCTGGGCAGTTAGAAAGATCTAGAAAGTACAAGTGAGCTTGCTGAATGCTGCGCATGCCTCCAGCCCACTGCTTTCTGCCAGTGGCTTTTTGGCCAGAAGCTACGCGACTACAACTCTTCCCAACGTCGGAATCCGAAACGCTGCAGCAACTTGTAGATGCGGCACGTCTTGGTGGCAGTGTGGCTGCAAATAATGCAGAATCCAGCATGTGCATCTAGTAGAAACTTATAACTTGGTGTTGGATTTTTTGGGCATATTTATCTTACGCCAAATCACTTGATGTGGGTATCTACTCGTCTTAAGCGCAATCAAAGGATTCTGTACTCCACGACATGGGCAAAGGTAGATTGATAGCTTCTCCAACCAACTGCCATTGCCCACAGTGGACTCAGAACCCCAACAAGCCCGATGATTAACACCTCCTGCGGCGTATTTCACCAAGGGGCTCAGTTCGTTCAGCCTCTGTCTCGCCCGAAACCACCTCCTGACCGCTTGGCGTGTGGTAATTCTGATCATCAATGCGCAGCACCATGCGAATCAAGAATGAAACCCATGCGAATGCCCCTGGCGTTTCCATGGTCGTAGACTGCATGAGAAATGCCGTTGCAAGATGTTCCAAGCCTGCCCTTACAAAGAAATCACAACCGGGCGGAACAACCCGTGATTCTGTGCTCCTTGGAGAGGTGAAGTCCGTGTTCAGCGATGGCTGCCATGGGCCGTTCCACAGGTGCGCCCTTGACCAGGGCAGGGCATCAGTTCAAGGGGTACATATGGATGTATCTGCAGTTGCCCTTGTGATATCCATTGATATCCCTTGATCATCTTGATCCTGACTGATTGGATGATGATAATGTTTGATTATGTCGAATTTGACCCTTTTTACAGTTAGGATGGGGAGATGGTTGCCCCCCAAGAGCGCTACAAGGGTCAAAAACTGACAAGCCAATGCATCATCATCTTTGTGACCGGCAGCCGGGGGAGCAAGTCCGGGAACATGGGGCAATGCATGGGATGCTGAACATGGACATAGCAGTCAACGAAAGGTGCCCATTGGGGCCCGGTCCTCAACTGAAGTCAAACCAAACTGTGCTGCATGGGAATTGCTAGACGGAAAATTCATAGAAATACAGAGGCAGGAGATTTTGCAAGCACAGTATATACGCAAAAAGCTTTCAAGACAAAGGCACAGCGACTGGGGCATTAGCGGCTTAAGTCGTTACAAAGTGGCAAAGACTCGTCATGAAATTGAATAGAAAACCTAGACTGCGGTAGCTCACGTGTTCATCCATGTTGGATTTCTGGGATCTGTCCAACCACTCCAGGTTTTCAGCGAGAATGAGTTGACTTAATGTCGAGGTTCCATCATCCTGTAGCGGGGGATCATGAATGTTATGGCTGTCAAAGGACAAACCATCACTGGATTCCCACCATACAAATTTTAACATTAGAACCACTTTGGAAATCTGCAACTGGACGAATCCCTAACCATCAGTGAAGCAGGACTGGTTGACGGTCAGCCTCTGGGCCCATCATGCAGCCCAGCATCCCATTTCGCAGGAACCGCTAAATTCGCTGCGGGCATCAACTGTGTCTTGGGCACCATTGGCTGTCCAGTGACCCACGGATGAGTCAAGCACTCCTCCAGTGAGAGCCTCCCAAAAGCGACGAAACCCATCACACTTCGACAAAAAGTACTGAGGACTTCAGCGAATGCGATCTGTTCGCCCCTCCAACAAGTCTCAATCTAAGACTTTCACTGATCAACCGTGTCAACCGTGTCGGTGCTCTTCCAGGCGTGGCCGAGCCGAAGCCTTTCCCATCCCTTTCCGTTGCCTGTCCACGGGGTTGACCCGAAGAAGTCCACGAACCAAACTCTTGGCGGCTTCCGAAATGCCTCTCCACCGCGAGCCTGTGCCGGGCAGCATGGGGCACATCACTGGGCAGGCAGAACACCTTGTAATTTTGGGGCTTAAAAAAAAACGGCAGTGACCATAGGAGTTGAGCGGTAAAGCTTGGCATTTGATATGATTGGCACTGATTGAATTTGATAGAATTAAGCTCCATTAAGCTCCCAAATTCTGCGCGACAAGTTTGACCCTGAAATCCTCTGGCAATCACGGAGGCTGGAACTTCGGGGTGCTTGTTCAGAAGCTTCTTAGCTGCTGGGAATGTGGATCCCAGAAAGCATTCCTCTTGAGGTCCTTCACGCCCATTCATAGTAATTTGCCCATATCACATAATGCAACCGATCGTGGCAATGCACCCACATCTGTTGGCAAATCACTGGCTATGTGTGTCCAAACTGGTGGTGGATGAGTAATTTGGATATCATGGTCATTCGAATTGACCTCATCGTTCAAACAACGATTGCCTTCTCCATGGATCGACGACGTCGCGCCTGACATGCAATAAGATGCGGTGCGAATCTGATCATCCAGTGGTTGCTTCTGCCCATCGAAGGGGTACCGTCCACACAGCATTACCTCAGCGCCGCGGCGTTCACGAAACCAGTGCTCAAGACGTAGAGCTGCGACAAAATCACCATAGGGGTCTCCAAGGTCATTGCATCTTCACCCACGGATGTGCATCCCCTATTGCAGCCCGCCAGGAATCCACGTAATGTCAAGCTGATATGCTGCTTGGGTTTAAGTTTCGCAAGTTCTAGATGCATCATCAACATTGACATTCACCAAGCTTCATCTACAGATGTCTACAGGGGCTTATGGGGTTGCTGTCAGTTCGGCATAGGAGGTCCGCATCCGAGCCGCGAAGAGGACAGCCCCCAGGCCCCAAAAATCCGCTGCTTGGTCGTAAGAACCACCCCTCTTCTGCACGTCAAGCACCTGGCCCAGTGAATCCCTTGGAGATCTGAACAGCCGCACTGGTTGGAAGTCCTTCAGATTGGAAGAGGCTTGAAACTTGTGTAGAATAAATGCATATAAACAATATGTATATGTGAGATGTGTGTATCTGAATCAAGGGGAGTGAAGGTGATCACAGTAGATACCAGCAAACATGTGCCAAAGCGTGTGCTTATTTGGCAGTATGCGCTTATTCAATCTGCAATCCGCAGTTCGTCACACCTGAGATATCCCAAGTCGTTCCAAGGTGACTCTGTATCACCATGGTGCATCTGCTCCCGACCAGAACCAGGCCCCAAGGGGGAAACTTTCGTCCTTACATTTGGATCATTGGGAAACAATTCTTTGGGAAACTATTCTCCAACATTGCTTTCAACATCGCTGATGGTACTTAATAAATTGCACATGACTAAGGCATATTTATAATTCCTATAGTAAGATAGTTCATGATCATTACTACGTAGATCTTAGTGGTGGCAACAACTAAACATACGTACGTTACTTTGTCGGATGACTGGTTGGTGATTGGAGAACCCCTATGGAAAAATATGTTTATCAACAAACCGTTTGCTAATACCGGCTAGGAAAAAAACATGTTTGAAACCACCAGCCAGGTTACTTGATTGGTAGGACAAGGCCTGTTTCATGATCCTTTTAAGGCCCTGACTCAAGTCCCATCTCCCGCCTCTGGTGCCCAGTATTGAGGTGTTCCCACGCGGGTGCGGGCCAAAGAAGCGCCACCGCCAATGGCCTTGGTTTCTGTGAGGAAGCCGATGAAGATAGCATGGCCGGCTGAGTTCATAGCTGTCAATCCTTGTATGGAAATATTTTTTGAAGACATCACTACATCTCTTACATGAACAAACATTAACCATGAGGTGCATGTGTGCAGTTGTCACTGTGCTGAGATTGAGAGCCGCCAAAGTCAAAGCTTTACTTGGAATTACTTGGATAGGTCTAGCAGCTAGCAGTGCTACAAATCCCAGAATAGGATGTTGGACAATGATCCTTGCTGCACAAAGCTAAGCAACCCTCCCTATCCTGTGACCGGTCCATGCCACTATGGGGCGTGACTCTCAAAGGGGCAAGTTGCTCCATGTGCACTTGCCTTGTTTCCTCTTGGAGCATTTTCTCAAGAACCCAGCTATGGTTCCATAGTCATCACCGCAACCATCCCATGGCTCGCCCCAAATTCAAATCTGTTTCCCCCTGAAATCCCATGGCTTTGGGAACAGGATGGAGCCCGTGGCTTATCTTGCTATCCACCACAGCTGCGGCGGTCGGCCTTGGAGAGCCCGAAGTCCGCAATCTTCACATCATGCAGTTGGCCATCCTCATGCGACCTCCGGGTGATGTTTGCCAAGCCTTTAAACAAATTGCAGCTAGGCAAAGAGGGCCAAACATCCAACCATTCCATCCAACCCGTTTGCCCTTCAGTGGGGTGCTGACCGGACAGCAAAGACCAGCATTACACACACACACATGCACCAAGAAACAGCACCACAAGGTCCTACCATGGCAGCAGGATTGATGCACCAATCTGATGCCAGCTCTTGGACAAGATAAGCAACCACAGCCACGAGATGCCACAAGGCATTTTGATCACTGCCAAGCCTTGAGCTGGCCACTAGGATGTTTTCCGGCTTCAAGTCACGATGGATAACACCTCCCAACAGTGGATGGATAGGACGGGTGTTGCGTCGGCTTGGGCATGGCTCAGGTCTATCCGCAGGAACTGAGAAGCCTGGTACTACCACAGCCTCGACGTATCAGCAAAGTGGCAACTGTCCAACTCCAATTATTGAGGAGGTTCCGTCTTGCAACTGACCACTCATAATGATTTGGAACATTCACGAACATTCATAGTTGAAGAAAACACATGATCCTTAACGACGATTGGTTGATGATGATGATTGGTGATCAATGATCCTTAGTGGATGTCGATGGCTGGTATGATTGGCAACCACGAACTGCAATGGTTGGTGGGTCGCCATTCACCGCTGTCAGTGCCTCTCGAGTGCATGTAGCCGACACCCTCCAAGAGCTGCAGAAAGATGTGCCCTGGGAGCCCAAAAGTCACATGGTCATAGCTGACTCGTGTCAGAACTGTCAGAGGTTGCCAACCAGCAAGCAGAATGGTACTGTTTGAAGGCATGGCTGAGCTCAGAGCAAATGCTATCAAATGCTCATTGATGCTCTGTACAACACTGTCAAGACTAGGCTATCAGCGATATCCCCTGCAACTTGTTCCAAACATACCTCGTTAACACTAGGGCCATTTCAATGTACGCACGGGTGCTGCCAAACTCCAAAACGCGGATGGTTCAACGAGTCAGTGCTGCAAATGATTGCAATCCCACACATGCCCACATCCCACTTTCCCCTCATTCGGCACTAGTTCTTTCCAGAACACATGACAGTTGAGACATTACCCATGCACTAACCCATGGACACCTTTTCTGTTGTTCCAAGTGGCTTGCTTCCATCTCATTCAGGGATTTCTGACGGACGATGACGTCGAAGAGTTCCCCTCCGCCAACTAATTCCATGACCAAAAAATACCACTTCTCGGTCCTGGGCGTCTGGGCATTCAGCAAAGGTCCAAACGAACACACTTCCAACAGCCCGCTCAGGCGAAATCACTGGGGTTCGGTGATGGTTATACAAATGTTTTCCGCAAACCCAGCACCCTAACAACTTGGGAGGGGTTCCATTGAATATGAATACTCCTTGTGCCACTTGTCAGCACGAAGGCAGCAACAAGGTGGCCGCGTATGAATGCAGCTGAGTTGCTTGTGGAAGCCTTGCAAATTCACAATTCTCTCCTCAGGTGAAAGTTGGAAAAGCATGGAAAAATTAGTTTGAACACCAAGTGATAAATATACGCGTAAAAACACGTCCTGTTGCTGGAAGCGTGGCTTTGTGTGTGCATCAGGGTGACCGATAACCAACTGGTTTGAAGTCCGGATTGGAAATTAAGCGAACACCGCCACCGCCATAAACCTGGGTAGAAAATGGGTAACTTTTGGTTTGGCCTGTCTTGGTCAGTGGCATGGTGATATCAGTTTTGACCTATGGCGAGCCCGTGCCCAAAATCGACAAATCTCATTCAAGGCCAGCCAGGATGGGCTAATATCAGGTATGGAATGATTCTTAGGAGCCAAATCGTTTCCAAACTTCATGCAGAATAGGAGATCGCCATAAACCAGCAAAGTAAATCTTCTGATTTCCTTTGCTGCATAGAGCCACTACAATTAACAGCATTCCTGAGGGGCCATATGTTCAGCTCCCAGCAATCCTGTTGTGGCAGGCCAGCGGGACAATGCTTCCCTCCCAATGTCACGCTTTCAGCCCCCTCTTGGAAAAAATGATCCAAAAAAGTTATTCAGAATTGGCTGATACTGATGCGAACCACATTATCCTGGTGGCTCAATGTTAGGGGAAGAACAGTGAAAGGAATCATTTCCCATTCCGAGGCGTAAGCACATTTTTGCACAGCACATGGCTTCCAGTGGCCTGTGCTCCAAAGGCTCGCTCGGCATTAGATTTCAAGGAGCCCGATTGACAACGTGCTGCCGAGTTGCATGATGGAGTTCCTGCAGAATCCCCACCTGGAATCGAAATATCTGGCCCAGTACAATTTGGGTTGGGGATTAGGTAACCTCTCCGAAACACCTAGGGCACATCATCAAACAGTTGAAGTGGGAATGGAATTGTATCATACGTTGTGACTCAATACTGTAAGTAATCTGCGTTCTCATAGTCCAACCAAAAAACCTCTGCGGCAACAGCAACAGTAAAGGCAGTAGCCACAGCACAATGACAAGAAACCAAACAACAGCAAAAACAAAAAACATAATAAAAACAAAAAAAAACACATCTACAACTACATTGTTGCCTCCAAAATCAGAGGCTTCAAAAAGTCACCTGAGGTTTGAAATGGCTCTTGGATTGGGGGTCGCCCTCAAGTAGCACCCTGCCCATCAGCACCAGCTGTTGTCGTCCGACCTCGCCATCAAGGCGTGCGAGCTGCTCCTGCATGTCCCCCAGCAGGCCTTAGTGCAATCATGGGTTGCCCGGTGCCCCTTCAGAGTGGCCTGAACCGCCCCTTGGGAAAATTCTGGTCCAAAAAACACACAATATTGGCGCAGGTTACTGTACATTTTATGTTTCTATGTTGGCTAAGTCTTGTCCAGTCCACACCAAAAAAGAATTTGAGCAACCTTGCGATGCCCAATGGCCCAGTCCATGCTCATAGCTGTCGCGGACGGTCAGGTATGCCTGGAATTAAAGAGAAGTCTTTAGCTAAAGATCACGTATGAAATGTCAACCCCCAAAGTGCCTGTATATCGATGAAGCAACTGAACGAGAGCCTATATCAAAAATACTGTCTAATTAATATGTTTAATCGTCCACCAATCTTCGCTGGATCGTGTCAGTTGTGGAACAAAAGGTATGGGCACCACCAATGCGATCTTCCTCCGTACCAAACTGATCCATTGGCTATTAGATTACGTTTTGTTGGATGTTTGTGCCGAGCACGGGATGATTTGGAAACTCGGGTCAACAAATGGTCAAAATGAGCATCCAAGCATGAGAAGACCCATCTCAAGAGCTAAGCTCTTGGCCTTTTGGGGAGCTTGGCCATTGATCCATCACCAACCATCACCAACCATCCTACTGTATCATTTGGTTTGGCCTCTGCTTGTAGCTCCAAGTCGCTCCTCCTTTAACGAGCTAGGGCAGGGCAGGATCCCCTTGGGCTCCTGGCCTTGCTCCCTAGCCACCAACCAACCACCACCACCAACCACCACCCCAGCTCCGCAACCATGGCGCTCAGCCGTCGCAGGTCCACCGTCTTCACAGCCAGCTCCTCCCCATCTCGGAGGCGCCTGCGAAGCCGCTGCCATGCCAATGCTTGGTGGTTTCAACCCAGCAAGAAACTGGGAGCTCTAGAAAATGGCGACCGAAAAATGGTTAGACATGTAAACAAAAGGTGATTTAGAGGTAATCCTATGACTTGAGAAGCACCATTTTGCAGCTATCATCTATTTATGTGTGAGGCTATGTGTGTATATTGGTCTTTGGTGCAAACAGTGTGAAAATGTAGTGTAAACATGCATACAAACAATGGCACCTGCATGAGTGCTCGTGAAGTCATGTATGATGTCAGCGTGCGTGTCTGCATGACGCATAGGCACACTTTGTCCGTGCGTACCGGATATTGTACATAATTACGAGTTTCCCAAGTGTCCACTGCATTCTTGGAAGCATTTACGGTATAGTTTTTGCATCAATTGCAGCAGCAATACAAAATGAAAAACTGATTGTGGCAGTATAGGAACGACAAGAAAATTCTTTCCTTCAGGATTTGCATTCAATGCAATAAGATGCAAATGGCAAAGCCAGGTCCATAAGATGCGCAAGGGCGGGAACAATGTGAATCCGAACTTCTAAGCGGATCGATCGATCGATTTATTTGAATGCAGTGGCAAAAAAACCTGAGTAGTAAAGAAGGATCAACTTGTTGACAACTGGGCTTTTGGGTAAGGCCCTCAACATTCAATTTGTGCCGCAGTCAGCAGTGGACAGCGACCTGTAGGAAGGGATCAAAACATACCAGCAGTAGAACAAACTCCTGGTGCCCACTGGTTCATTCCAACACGGGTGAGTTGCAAAAAGCAACTAAGGTAATCTGACAGGGATGGTCGGCCCATGGGGCGCTACAATGATATCTCGACATGACCAACTTTTTACTCAAGCAATCGGCGACCGCCTGCAGGAAAAGACTTGGGAAGCGGCACCATGACCTAGTTGTTTTCCAATTTCATACCTGACAAGCAGCGCTGATCCGGAACCATTGTGGAAAAATTACATGATGGATGAATTCGTCCATTCTTGGCTCGATGGATCATTGAGTGATTGGATCTTTGAACCCCTGGGAGTTTGAACAATGGTTCGACCAAAAAGGAAGACAAAACAGCTGAAACAACAACTGAACAGTGGCGGAGCATGGGGCGAAAATATGTGAGACTACCCGGAGCGAAAGCCCCCAGCCTTGATTGCGGTGGAACTGATTTCTCCGGTGCATTGTAAATATGTATCTGGCTTTGGAAGGCACATCTAATTGCAACTGACTCCTGGGTGACTCCTGGCATCCATATCCGCTTCTTGCCTATCCCCCTATCATGAAGAGTGTCGCAAATGTTTGAGGCGGTGGGACCTGTGGCTTTGGGGCTTTCTTGCGCTCTTCAATCCTCAAACCAACCATCAGGCATGGTCAGGTCAATACTTGCCGGCCTCATTGGTTCTACAACAAGGTTCACTGTCATGGGACTCAATGGGAAGAAGTGCATCTTTAAATATACGGTTGATCGGTTCGAGCACAAATGGCTAGTGACTATCACAAATGGTTAGTGACTATCACAAATGGCTAGTGAGTACAACGCAAAGCCTATTGAATCTAAATTTTATTCACACCCATTTAATTGCGAAAATAGGCGCCTATCCCAGTGAGGTGGTAGAGTAACGGGGGCAAAATGCACCACAGTGCTGGGTTGTCGGTGTGAAAACAACCAAATCTGTCTGGATTCCTAGTAGGGAATCTGCGGAATCCTACCAATGGAATCCCATACACTTCAAGGGGGAGCCATGGGAAGCCACCAGGGTATCTGGCACAAGAGATTCGTGGATATTCGTGGGCTGGATCCCCTACCTTTGCAACGCCCACTTGGAATCGCGAAGGATTGGTTCTGCTGCCTGGCCAAAAGAGAGTACCATAGATTTCTACCATAAAGAATCAATGAAGAAAACACCTAAAAAACAACATGGTAGAACCATTTCTGAGGAGCCAATGAACCAAGGGGGTTTTGACACTCCACCTCCCGACTAGGCCACAGAAGTGGAGTTCCTGCCAAATTGCTGGTCATCCGGTGGTCCAAAGCGTGCGCCAGCCGCTATCTCTGAAGACGGCGAGGAATCTGCCATCACCCGCTCTTGCCCGTCAACTGCAGCAGTGATGGCAAACCTCAAAGGGTGCCAAAGCGGTCACTGGGCTTGGCCGATAAATTGACCCAATGTTAGCATTCAGGTGATCATTCTTCTGCCTGAACGTTTAGACCAACTGGGGCGAAGCTAAATCAGAAATCTTGAATTGAGTGTCACCAATGGAACAATGGGGGCAATCCGAAGCCTACAGCATCTCATGAGACAAGGAAAATGCTGCCATCACTACATACCTTTACGATGCAAAATCCCTATGTAGAGGGGACAGGAAGAACTTTGAGACGGGGATGAGGATGCCCAGTATGAAAGTTGTGCACCACAGAGTCCGCCTTTTTCCAGGGCTGGACACGGCATGAATGGACTGCACCAATGTCTCAATTTTCCATCATCAGCTGGCCCGGTCGGACTTGATGGTTCCGTTCAAAAGTTAGCAGCAAGCAGCAGCCGGACCGACTCAAGTCGGGTGCACCTATGCTGCCCTTTGGTTCAGGAAACCTTGGGATATGCATTCCGCATATAGGTCCGCAAAGGCTGGGTTGCTTTCCAACAGTGTCGAAAGCTCTGCTTCGGCGATTCCGCATCGAAGACGTTGAAGTACTCGGGTGCGAAAATCTTGGAAATGCGGTTTCTTGCTGAAACGCAAAGTTGCTTCCCATTGGCGTTGTACTGCTGGGCTGCTCATCAAAATTTCAGGCATTTTCATCTCGACCAATTTCTCAAAAGCAGGAAGCAGTTCTGGATCTGTTAGATTGGAGAGTCCAAATGATCCTGCCTGGACAACGCGCTGATAGAACATCGCCCCCAAAGGATCCTCAGTCAAATACTGAACAATCTGCTGGTCGCTTGCTGTTTGGGATTGTGACTTGACTTTCTTTTCCTGTAGATTCAAATTCTTCCGCCTGACCTGTACCTGCTTCAACTCAGCATCAGTTTTTACTTGGACAACGTATCGGGATTCATCACCTCCACCTGCATTGGGCACTCCCTCGACAACGACTCCCTCACATCCATTCAAGTACCCACTGCCAGTCAAGCCGTGAAATGTCACGATGTCTCCTGGCTCAAGAATCTGGTCGCTACATCTTTGTTGCTCCGCTTTGATGTAGCTGGTCATCTCCGCCAGTGTTAGTAACTGAGACTTGGGATGGCTTGTCGCTATGAGCTTTTCTGGCAAAACCTGTATTTTCTCGCCACTTTCCAGCTCTACACCCACTCTGTCATCCGCAACGCAAATGACACGAGCATGGCAGCCATTTAGCTGCGGCCTCTTCACTATACCGCTCAATGCAACCTGAACATGCCCTGGTCGCCCATCTCCCAAGGCATGAGAAATTGCCCACTGCGTTAGGGTGGCAACAAGTCCCGCCTGAATTTCTTGTGGGCAACCAATCCTTTCCTGCATAACGTCCACAGGGGTCACCTCCAAACTCAGCTTCTCTTGGGCAAACGGCGGAAATCCAACAGGCATGTGAACACAGCGACCTGGGTTCTTCTTTCCTAAATGGGTCATTGTAAATTTATGTCCATAATCCTTTTGAACAGGATGCGGCCGCAACTCAACTTGTTCCATGACCACCGAGAAAACCGGTGAACGGTAGCCAGCAAGGGTGCGCTCATAGTCGTGCAGTCCATATGCTGGGCCACAAAGATCGAAATGCACCATGCTCTTATCATCCAATTCGAAGCAACTCCACCAGTGCATCACGTAGCTATCGTCTGGAATACCTAGATGCTTTGCAACCTTCTTGGCGTTCTTGATCTCTGCTTCCGAATTCATTGGCAGCGCTGGGTCGGTGAACCACCTCTGCACCGAACTTGGAAAAGAGGCCAAGTCTGACCCATGTTTGATTGTGCTGAGCATATTGGTGGTGTAGGTTTTTTGCGTGGCCGGGTCATCCACCGAGAGTTGAGTTTCAGTCAATGAGCTCGCGTTGACGGGCCCGTTCACCGCATAGAAATTCATCACCTTGGCGTCCTTGAACGCTAATGTCAATCCTCGTTTTGCCAAACAGGCGCATACACTCAGAAACGCAGTCGAAACTCCCTGGCAGTCATATGCCCGGTGCAGTTTCCAGAACAGGTTTTCGTCATCACAGGCCAAGGAATCCACTGTAAAGTTCTTTGGCGATGGTGATCCCTGACGTGATTCCACTATCTTGAAGCCTCCCGGTGCAGTATTGTAAACGTAATGAAATGTTTTTTTCTCAAGGTACTTCCAGGAGACTTCAGCAGCAATGGCGCGAATGTCCACTGGGAGATCCTTTTCTTTAGCCACATTTGACATTGGAGCCAGCATCACTGCACTTGCCAAACTCCAATGAGGGAAGCCATAGCAACAAGCAAAAAAATGGGCCAAGCACTGATAGTCCTGCAAAGAGTTTGTTGAGAACAGTGATTCCTCAATGAACTCTCTGCATTTCATGTTTTCGCCTTTTTAAATAGAGCTCTGGAATTCTGGAACTTTTTATCGTCAGTCTGCTTTTTAAATTGCTAAACTTGAAGAAGCTTGAAAACGGCATGGCAATTCTCACGCGCTCCCCTCCTGTGCAAATAAGCGGATTGCAGAGCAATGATTGGCAAAATAGGGTAGTATGGCATCTGATGAAGTTCAACAAATTGAGTATGTTATGGAATTAGTCCTTGATCGTGTTTCCGTCTTCGTTTTTATTAACCGAGATTTCCCCTTGCAATGACTGTACCTGAGAAATGATTGATAATTTAGGGGGAAGCTTTTCTAATTGGAGGGGCATGTGCGGGCGCATAGGAATTTGTGGACCATTGTGGGCCATTCAATTTGTCACTTGTGTCAACCTTGGCATCGTGCAAGTATACAGGGCCACATGTTCCCAGACCGCTTTCCAAACAGCAAAAGCCACAACTGATTGGCGCTGCAACATCCTCGTCAATCATCCGCCGAAAATGTGGTGCAAACTGGTTGACGGCCCCGTGGAGATGGTAGAATGCATGCTTCAAACCAACAGCACAGCCAAACAACATGATGAGGACCTACTACCACCTCGGGCAACTACCTTCAGTCTGTTTTTGGAGCCTTGCCTGCACACCTGTGACAACAACATGGAAACACATGATATCAAAGACTTCAGATGACTGCGACACTTTGCGCACAAGAACTCACATATGTGCCATCTTACATGGTTGACCACCCCTTTTGAAAAAAGTGCTTGTCAAACAGCCAACCATTAAGTACCGAAGTTAGGAATATGAAAAAAATGCTTGAAACCACCAATCACTAGTTTACCCACCCTTGTTGATGATTATCCCCTAATATTAACCACTTTAACCATCTTCAACCACTGTTCGCGATTATCCCACAGGCCATCACAACCAACCAGACTACCGGCGCCAAGCAGCTCTCAGAAGCAGGGCCCAGGTGAGTGCGGCTGCAGAGTCCTAGCAGCTATCATGGTTCACCCTTGCCGTCTCGAAGTTGAGCTAGGTATGGTTGAGCTGGTTGTGGGATGTTCATCCATCAAGGGATGTTTACCATTGCCCCGTATATGATGTTTATCATGTATTATTTCTATCTGCTTGCAAATCATTACATCCACAGCGGATGAAAAATATGTGAATCATGATATGAAGCATTTTGTGAGCTACCTCTTCTACGTTGATCCCCGGACGTGCGAGTATACAGTGCAAGCTGCAGGCAGCACATGGTTTGTCACGATTCCACTTGCGCCCCTACCAACGCCGTACAGAAGACTTCCTTTCTCACTATTTGCGGCGATTCATTACAAGAAAGCTGTTGCTGATGTCAAATTAAACTAGTGGTGCCGGTCTGTCAATAAAATAGGACCCTTCATCCTGGCTTGTAAGCAAAAAACAAATGTGCCACAGCAAATGCTCCGTCTTGGTCACGACATGCAAGTAGGGTTGTTTACACTCATTTGTTGAAACATTTTACATGCAACAAAATATTTGCCATTAGGAATGTATAGATCCCTGTCAACATCCTTTTTTTTGGCTGTGCAGCAATATCCGAGCAAAAAATGATGCTGGAAACACGGGATTAAACAAATGCCATGCAGTTAGATTTCCCGGTAGAAAACAAAAAAACCTCCAAACCCACTGGTGCGACACACTTGTTGGATGGTTTGGAGAGGTCCATTCAAAAATCCCCTGTCGAAGAACAAAGTTACTGCACACCATAAATGGATGATTTCTCAGGGTTTTCCTGACAAAATGGTGGATTTTCCACTGCCATGTTAGTTTACCAAAGGGTGGCCACTAACACGGCATCGCAGCGAAAGTCTGTCCTATGTGGTGCGGCCTTCAGGGCTTGTCAAGTCACTGGTCTAACTCTTCTTTTTCAGCTGCCCCTTTCCTTGTTGGAAATCAACTTCGGCTGAAATTTAATGGCTAAAGAGCTCAAGTTAGGTTGGTGAACCATTACTTTGATGTTTCCGCATGTAGCGGGGTTTTCATGTGATTTGGCGACATGGTTGTTGGAGATAGGGTTACGGTAGCGAGATAAAAGCTTGAAGGTAGAGTTGTGTTTGTGGCTGGGGCCAAGGACCACAGGGTGATCTAGGTAGCACATAGCTCCACCAAAGCAAACAACATGTATTACCTTGAGCCAAAAATCCTCACCAGTCGCAGCTATGGCAGAAATACGTCTATGAGTGCGCCCGTCTGCAAACACAAAGCTCTCCAACAGGACTGGCTGGCCTGGAAACATCAAACTGCAGTTGGAACCCGACTGCAAAGCAACTTATACTGTACTTTTAGGTAACCAAAATCGAGTCATTTGCATAAAGAAGCGAGAAAGGAAAGAACCTCAGCTAGTTCTTGCACAATTTTCATCAGCATTGTCATTGTTCAATTGAGGGGGAGAGTTCAGTTCAAACTCATGACTTAGGGTCTGCGGAGTACACCGTATTCCATCGTGTTCAATCATCAATCTTCCGTGTTCATCTAGTGTTGACACTAGCGCTTTCAGTGTCAAAGAACACCGCTCATCAAGGTTCTACAGGTGCTCTTGCGCACAGACTTGTCATGTCATTTCTGCTGCAACTGCATTTCTGGGTGGTAGTTGCCAGGCGCGGGCAACAAGAGGCCTGATGAGACATGTGATCTCTCCCTCTCTCTCCATGAGACATGTGATATTTTGTATGATTTTATGGTATTCATGTTGCTATGACATCTTTCCGAGTGACGAAGCATTACTTCTGTAGGGAAGCAACATTGAATTGGCTCTGCTTCACGGCACGCTCATCTTTTCTGATTCATGTGGGTCATCATTTGCCATCTTTGTGGCCTCAAGTGCTGCACATCTCAGGTGGAAATGTAATAAATGTTAAAAAGGTTTCAAAAAAACTTGCGAAACAAGGACATCAAACCCCCCAAGAGAACAAGTGCATCCATAATCTACCACCACTTTGTGTTTGGATCTTACACCCTGAGAACCGGTGTCATGGTGTGCAATGACAGGCACATCCAAGGTTGCTCGAAGGACTGCTTGCTGACATTGCTGGAGAACCTCACCACCAATATCATGATCTGAGAGCTGCACTGATGTGAGGGGCCTCAGTCCGACAACTCAAACTAAGGGAGACATAACGCTGATTGATGCCTCTTGCATCTTCTTACAACCTTTGGTTGCCAAGATCAGTGCTAGGGCCCAGCACCCCAAGTATGTCTCGCTAAAGAGGTTCCACAAAGCAATACCTCGTTGCAGCGGCCATGCGGAGGCTTCGTGCTGAAGACAACTCTGCTGAAGCTAGCTAATGGGTCATCAGAAGAAACAAAAGGTCGATAAAAGACATGAACATGCAAACTTTGCCAGGCAAGAACTCAAGTGATTCATGCTTGGCCATTCAAAAGTTGTAGCACCAGTGGTCGTGTCTAGGGGCTACCCCATTCTGTAGACACATTCGGGATTTCAGATCTTGATTTACCGGTTCAAAAATAATGAGTGCTGACCGTACCAGAAATGCCGTGTTCTGACTGACCAAACCCAACTGAAATGGCAATGGTTCGACCTTGCAAACGAGGGTATGAACTACGACCATCCTCTCAAAACCCATCCATCTTTGGGGTCTATGATCTTGATCCCAAGCAACCCGCTCACCCTTGGTCAGAAACCACGAGGGGGATAAGGGGATCAACATGGATGAATGGATCAACCCAATTATTGCACAAGCAGTCTCACAGTCTATTAGTGACATGCCAGCAACCACTGCTTTTCATCATGAAGCACCAATCATCATCCACCACGAGCCATGTGGGGACTATGAACCGTTGCTGACACTATCAACCCTCTCAAAATATTAAGTAGACGGTTGTGGGTCCGGTCACCCTGTAACGGCTGTTCGCTTCCCAGAATTGACCAAACTAGCCCGGCTGTTGTGATGCTCGCCCATATTCTGGGTCATTGGTGATCAGCCACATCCAACGACTGATGGTTACCTTATATAATGGCTGGCTATTACCCTCTACTACTAACATCTACTAACCATATTCAAACCAATGAGGATGACCCACATTGACCCATCCTCAAGCATCACTCCATGGTAGGGAAATCTGCCATGGAGATCCAGCACTAGGCACCCCCACGCCCATCAGCGCCGCCGCTGGCAAAGCGGCCCTGCTTCTCCTCGAAGCCGACGCACAGCACCTGGGGAACGGCCAGCCATGGGGGAATCACCTGGGAAGGTCACCAAGATGCAAAGGTGGTATTGTGCAAAAGTGGTTGGGAATGATGGTTAATTAATACTAACCCACCAATCATGGTGGATAATAACCAACAAACTATAGGGAAAATCATGGATAATGTTGGTTTCTGATTAGTGTAACCCCCCCTAGTATGTAATGAAAATAGGCATGAAACCAACAGGTAGATACAAGTCTCAGAGACCAACATTAGTGGTTGGATGTGGTTGGTAATGATGGTTAATAATAGGGGATATGGCTCTTGCTTTGCATGGATCTGTTCTCTGTGATGCTCTGTGCAAGTGATGGTTCATGATCGAACTCGCCAAAATAATCATCAAGGGCTGAATGCCTTGAACATCCTTAAACGGTACCCTGTACACTCAACGAAAAAAAACGGATTGACTCCCCTTGTTTTCTCTTCCATTTGCTGGCTCAGCCTCCCAGGAGCTTGGGCGCTTGCCAACCTTTCCCAGCACAGCTGTTGGGCACGGCTTCCAAGCTCCCAACGGCATCGTCATGACAAACCAAGCGGTTCAAGGACTTGGCAGTCCTTGGTCGTCACGGCACCCCATGGTGAAGCAGCAACGTTTCCCACGTGCTGCTGGTTTATCATGATAGCCCACCACTTGTTTCTATGGTAGTTTCTGAAATAGGGGAGCCCCCGATTCATGTAGTTCATCTAGTTTCTGAACCATTTATAATGATAACCAACCATTTTGAGGGTCCTCTAGTTTGAGAACACCCAATACCATTGCTAGGCAATGACTTTAACCAAACCCATGAGTTCACCGTTCTTCAAACTGTAAATGCAAAGGGTGTAAGGCCCAAGGCGTTGTGGCGGTCAACCGTTGTCACCATGAGGGCATCAGTCACCACAGCCATGCACCCCTGAGCTCAGCGACTTCCCATCGAATAGCTCAACACGCCGATCCCAACCTCGAGGTCACAATGATCTATGTTAACTATCTCAATACATAAGTGAAATAGCAATAGAACTAGACATAAGTGTAGTAAGGCTGGACTATAGTGATCTTCTCTGTGTGAAATCAACTTTCTTTGCAAATCTTTTAATTCAAGGTGGTGAAGCTGCATGTATCTTAATCCAACAAGGGATGAACACATAGTGGTTAGCAATAGCACTTAGTGAAATGAAGGCAATATTGATCCCTGGTTGGTTTCAACATGATTGAGCTGTTCTAGGTGGTCAGCATGAATTCGTTCATGGGAATGATCAACGCCACTATGATGTTCAAAAGCCAAATCAATGGTCGCGAGATGCTTTGAGAGAACGTAGCCACGCGATTGGTTGAAGGTATCAAATTGAACATCGCAAGTTCACGGGCTTCCTGCCACACAGCTGAAAGACCATTTTTGATCAAGCAGGATAGTCTGTCCTCTCTCTGTAGCAATCTGCCCTTCCTCAGTAGCAAGTGGCCTAAAAGCCCTGATTGATAGTAAACCACCTGATTCTGGATACCCTTCTAGGGACTTTGTACATGCTTCAGGGCGGGCAGGTACTACAATCATGGCCACCCGCCAGTCCTTTGCCAAATCCAAGAAGAAAAAATCCAGTTCCATCCTGTATCCCTTGGTCGGTTCTACCAACACATCAGTGTGACCTACTACTGACTTAACCATTCTTTACCGGAAAGTGAGAAAAATGAAAAATATATCAACCATCATCAAGACATATTAAGCATATCAACCATCATTATCAACCATCATTAAGACACATATATTTATAATATGATTATATTTTTTTCCATCGCTTTCCCGGAGGTAAAAATATGTGTATACCTATAAAACTAAAAATGAATATAAATACATATAAACATATATATATATATAAAGAAATATATATCAAAAAATAAATAAACCTTAAGAATCCCAGCCATCATTCTCCACCATAGCCCCGGGCGCCATGGGACCCTGCGGCCAACTTGGCACCCGCACGGGCGGCAGCAACGAGGCGCAGGTCTGGCCTGAGCCAAATTTCAGGGAGAAACAGGCGAGGCATTGATGGTTAACCAGGTGGTTGATTAACTAGCTGATAAATAAACCATTAACCTGGTTAATCAACCACCATTAAATGGTTAATCAATGGTTAGTAACCTGATAAACCATTAACCAGCTTATTAACCAGGTTACTAACTAGCTGATAAGCCATTAAAACCAGGCTCATCAACAGGCTAACGATGGTTATTTCGGTGGTTGATTAGCTGGTTAATGGTTTGTTTCAGTGGTTAATTAGCTGGCTAATGGTTGATTAGCTTGTTGATTTTGGTGGTTGATTGACATGATAGCTATTGGTTGGTTGAGGTGATTAGCTCTTGATTGAAAAACACCATTTCATCCATTTCGGCGGACAATGGTTGGTTAAGGATGTTGGCGATAGATTGAAACATGATGGTTATTTCGGTGGTTAAGTAGCTTTTTGATGATTCATTAAGTGCTTAATTATTAATGGTTAATTAGCTTTTGATTGTTTGATTAAGGATGATGGCTGATGATTAAAAATGATGGCTAATGATTCTGGATGAGGATGATGCTTAGAACATGTTTCAAAAGCTGTGAATAACGGTATGGCTAATAAGCTCCTCAAGAGGTAGTAGGGGAAAATGACCAACAACAGTAGGGGATATGCCAACAATAGTAATGATGGTTGAGGATGGTCAATGGTGGACAGTGATTAGTGGTAATTCAACTGTCAATATCTTAGGTATGGTCAAGAATGCTTGATTTGAACATAACGTGTCGTAACGGTTCATATCGGTCTGACATTGTGGGATAAGAACAGTCATAACATTGATTGTCACCTCTCTGGATTTGTAGATCGGAAAATCGACAGGACACACTGCCCTTTGCCATCAAAAGTTTCCAACGCGGAAATGCTTCATCAAGAAGCTCTTAGGGTTATGTAAACAAATCAGATTGTACATTGGGTCCAAATGGCGATGTCTCAATATAAACCATCCAGGGCTGGTGAACCTAGTTTGGCTGGACAGGGGCCCTTGACAGCTATGGAGCCGTTACCAGGCAGTGGAGCCCTGGAACAAGGCCGGGCCCAGGGCCCAGGTCGCCTTACTGCCATAGCATTGATGCCTCGCCTGAGGCCAACGATGAACAAGCCACAGTACTGTAATTGTCCATAGAGTTTCCTGAAAAGTGACTCAAAGAATGTCCTGCTTAATCAATGAGATTGATCCATATGCCGTATACGTATTCAGAATTCAACTCATATCTAACTTTTTTTTGGCCAGAACTAACAAATGCTTTTGCCATAGCTAACGAATGTTTATCAATTAAATCAGTTGATCGGCAGTGGTTAGAGATGCTACTGTTCCCGCAGCTCTGAAATTCTAATTGACACACACCCGTATCCACCCATGACCTGTGGCTTCGCTACCAAGGCAAAGCAGTTTGACTTCCACTCATTTTGGCAGCCACCAAAACTCTTTTCATGAACCCGGGAAGGTTGAACAAGTCTGATCATAACTTAATTTTGGTATAAAGCGAGGAATAAGTCAACATATGTCAGATGAATTCGCGAACTGACAGCGATGACAGATCCTTTACCTCAAGAGTGGTGCCTTGTGACTGAGCTTGCCACATTTCACATGTGACCCAATGCCGGTCGAACGACCAATCCGCACTCGCTTTTTTGGTTGCGACAGTGGCAAATCAAAACATGCAAAGTCAAAACCGTCAAGGACTAGGGCTATGGGAGGACGGTTCTGGGCCAATTATAATGGCAGCCAGCTCGGTTTATGTAAGTTGCACTACGCCATAGCAATGATGCACTTTGTGGTGCAGTCAAATTATTTAGCATTTTATGTGTAGTGCGTGTATATCAAAATGTGGTATATCGGGTGTGCGTCTCGTATTGCAGCTATGTGCAGCTTCTGAATGCTGAGGTTATCTGGTCTCATGTTCACTTCATTCCAAGGCTCTTCCTCGGTGTCCATCCCTCCAGGTCCAAAATGCAACAGTGTACAGTACAGCTTTGCGTGCGATGCTCATCGGCGAATCGCACAAACTGGTCCGAAAATAGCTCTCTCGATCGAGGTTGGCGGCGCAGTCTTGCGTGTCATGCATCCGCACTACGATCAGAGCGATTCCAGCAGGATCATTGGTGATATTCCAAAGATGGGGTACCCCTAGAGTCACCAGCTGTTATTGCCTTGGAAACACTATTCCTGGATATCCTGAGCAATCCAATTTGGGGTACCCCGTCCGTATATGCATAGCATTAGTTTTCATTGACCTTTCGTCATTCATAGCACTTCGTGCTTTTTCGCGCACTCTCATTCAGAAGCCTTAGAAAAGTGCAGGGAAATCTGAATGGGTATGGGCATGCAGGACAACAGAGTCCATCGCTAGGTTGGGAAATGCATGAAAACCCTGGCCCTAGCTACAGTTCCTTTCATTTCGTGACTCGAGTCCTATATGTCAATTTGTGTCAGTCCTACAAGCGGCCCAACTCACATCATGCGTTTTGCAAGTAGCCCGCAAGTACAACCAATAAAACATCACAGCACTCGGGGAATCCGCATGGAACTTTGCTGCTTGCCGCAGCAACCAAGTTTGCAAACACCCCCCATGGCAGCATGCTTGCTTTAAACAATGGCTGTGTCTCGGCGCGGATGAATCGCCAACATCCACGATACTGGTACTACAATCCCCACGCTTATGAATCACAAGAAGTAGGAACGACTACTACAGTGTCTAGCCGGTTCACGACTAGAACCGGATGTGCTACTGTGATCGAGAAGGAAGGGTTGTCATTGTCCTTTTTGAGCATTGCCAGGGGTCCCTGCCATACCAAGGTACGAGTACCGTGTTGGAGCCCAGTCTGGCCATGCGTTGTGATGAAGTGGCACCCTGTCAACAGGTGTTTCCATCTTGGGAGCAGGTAGTGGTGTGCTTCTTTTTCAGCACTCACATCTTCTGGCAATTGAGCCATGGTTCGACCACCATGATAAACAATAGAATGCAAATACTAGATATAGATATACATATGGATGCATGGATGGATGGATGGATGGATGGATGGATGGATGGATGGATGGATGGATGGATAGATGGGTCGATAGATGGATAGATAGATAGACTGTAGAATACTTTTATGCATTTATACAGGCATTTTATACCCTGACGCTACTCAACATTCCCAAATGAACTTAGAGCCTACAAAGCCGCTCCAAAGCCCCTCCAGTGGCACTCCGACGCCATGCTCCACCAAGCCGCTCATGACTCGCAAGTGTCCAAATTTTCCACAGACCACTTGCTGGAATATTCTTGCAATGCCGGCTCGATCAGGTGCAACCTCTCCTCGTGGCGAAGATCGTGTCGATCCTCTGTCAAGCTAATGGCTTTGAGACAACCAATGGCTTCGAATCGCACTAGATCCACATGTAGCGATCAATCAGATATCAAAAACACATTGTGGCTTTTTTTGTTGCATATGGCTGAATACTGAACGATTTCATTGTAGTTCACTCGCGGTGCTTGGGGTTGGATCTTCCATTCCTCCATCACCGGCTGATAGCAAAATGCTTTCAATTGGCTTGGGAAGAATCACCGCATATTCGGACCTCCAAAGGGCCCAAGCACTAGTTCCACTTGTGCAGTTTCCCTGCCGCGCATTGTGGATTGATGCCAGCGGTTGGCCATTCAGAAACATTCAGTATCCACAAAAAATCCATCAATGTTCCACACGAAACATGTCTCATATTCACCTGAACTTTGAACCCCCTCACGAACTTCACCCTGGACAGCCAGATTTCCAACCAAACAGCCACTTTTGTTGGTTCTTTCTGTCTGTCTCTCTCCAGAATGGCTGCCCATTAAATGATATCCACCTCACTCAATCTGCATAGCCAACCCTTACCCTTCTCCATCATCAACCCTAGAAGCTGATCACCCTCAACCTGGCATCTCGGTGATGGTGATACGAGGGTGGTCCATGGCGATAGCATCCTGTATCCATATCATCCCATGTCAATTGCTGGCTCCCATTATTTCACAGCCACGTCAACCCTTAGGTGTCCACCCTTGGTATGGCCGCTGCCCAAGGTGGCTTCAGCGCCCAAGGTTGGGGCAGGTGCCCTCCAAGCGTCTTTCAGATTCGCTTGGTTCAAACCCCGGCGACTGTCTTTGGCAGTAGCCCCGGTGATGTTGCGACCCCAAGCGTAGAGGGAATCCATGGCACGGCGCAAATTCTTCATACCTCAAGTGGTTCCCCTGCTGGGTGGTTGGATGTCCAAATTGGCAAGCTAGCTGGAGAAATGGCCATGTCCCTATAGGGATCACAATCAAATAAGGGTTCACATGTCAAAAAATGCCAATCCGGGTTTTCGCAGGTTTTTGCCGCGCATCCTACCTACTGGTCCATAAAAGCGTCTTATTGATGGCTTGTGACGGCTATAGTTGCGTCCCGACACGGCAATACCACTTAGGATCTCTTAGGTATCTTTCTTACACCATGCTTCATGTAAGATTGAGTTGAGGTGTCGAGCGTTTTGCTCAGGAAAAGAACAAAACACGAGCATTCCGAAACAACAACTGGACCGAACTCGGAAAGGCTCACAGCAATCATTTCCCTTGATTCAAGTGTGAAGGTTTTCTACTTTGCATAGTGAATATTGCTCGTACGGTATACTCCCCGCACTGTGGCAGAATTCGCGAATCTAGAAGGACAAGGAATGTCAGAAACAAAAAGTGGGCACAGTTCAGTCACAGTGACAGTTTGGTACTGAATGATCGATGTCGATGTTGATAGCAAATGATAGCTAGTCACCAACATTGGTCTTGCGCTCGAACTAAGGCATGACCAAATGCCAAGCAGCCCAAGACTATCTGATATTTTGACATCATACTATTTGATAATTTGATCGCCCAGGACTATCATTTCTTTGTTTACTGAGCACATATCATATCTTATTACCACCTCCCTCAAGGTTGCCATGGCCACCCAGCCAAGCAGCTGGGGTGATTCACAGGATCCCACTTCTTGTCGGCATCGTCCACTGCCTTGGCCATGTCCTCATCCATCAGACGACGAGTGCCGACGCCGGTGCCGTGGGGGCGGCGCACGGTCTCGGCATAGGTCAACTCGTCAAAGCCGGGGAGGTGCAAACCACTCTGAATGATCTCCTTAGCGAGATCCCATGGAAAACTTCTTCAGTTGTAGGACATCACCCGAAAAATATCACTTCATTTTGCTGCTTGCTGAGATCATCAGAAATTAAGGATGTAACAGAGTGACGGCGGTGGCGGAAGTTTCCAACAAGATGAAGCCCACGAACCCGAATGCTCACACTCTTGGTCGGACTCTCTTGGTAAGACACTCTTGGTGAGACACTCTTGGCAAGACACTCTTGGTGAGACACTCTTGGTGGGACACTCTTTGTAAGACACTCTTTGTGTGACACAAATTGTAAGACACTCTGGCAAGACACTCTTGGTGAGACACTCTTGGTGGGACACTCTGGGCGAGACACTCTTTGTGAGACACAAATTGTAAGACACTCTTGCAAGACACTCTTGGTGAGACACTCTTGGTAAGACACTCTTGGTGGGACAGTCTTGGTGAGACACTCCTGGTAAGACACTCTGAGTAAAACACTCTTGCAAAACACTCTTGGTGAGACACTCTTGGTAAGACACTCTTGGTGGGACAGTCTTGGTGAGACACTCCTGGTAAGACACTTTGAGTAAGACACTCTTGGTGAGACACGCTTGGTGGGACACTCTTGGTGAGACACTCTTGGCAAG
>VSDK01012287.1:535508-557284 GCA_009767595.1 Symbiodinium kawagutii
ACCCACCATTTCTGCCAAGGTCTCTGCGTTCACGGAGCACGCGAAAGTGGAGATGTCGTTGCGCGGCTCCGGGCAGGTTCGGACCTGAGCCGCAACACCCCAAGCAACTCCAGCAACCCTTCGGAGAGCAAAGGGAAGGGATAAAGCGAACTTTTTGATACAGTAAACCTGAGGGATCCTCAGTGAACCTCATAAATCCTAAGGGACAAAACAACGAAGGTCGACACCAAATACTTCTTGTCCTGTCTTGGCCAACCTTCAAACCTTAAGGCATGTTTCAATTATTGTGTTCAGAGAGATTCGAAATATGAACCCGTCGTAAAACCGTTGGACACAAGCAAAGGGCAAAAGGATGCAAAAGGGGCAGTCTAGAGTCTAGGTCATTCTTTCAGTCTATTCAGATTGCACTCTGGCAAGGTCAAGGACGCCGCTATGCCCCACTTTTGGTCGATAACGAAGACATGGGAAGGAACTGGTTCTGCACTGTGCTTGCCACCTACCCACTTGGATCTGGCGGACATGTCCCTGGAACCATCCGCTGGATCGACAAGGCACCAATCCATCGATGTCAATGCCTGTGCCACCCAGGCTGTCCACGGTCTCTTGCACGTTGAAAACGCAGAAGGCCTGCCTGAAGTCACCTGAGGCACGAATCAAGCAGTGTGAATATCTGGTTGGTGGTTCCAACCCCCAGGAAAAATATTTGTCAACCAACCATTTGTTAATGATCACTAGGGAAAATAAGAATTGTTATTTCTTTTTAACGCCAACCAAATAATTGTTGATGAATGCCGGTTCCTATGCTTAATTATGGTTAGTCATGATTAACCCTGGCCAACGACATGAGAATGTTTCCAGGTTTGGATCTGTCCCAAGTGCCAACCGGGGATACCGACTGTTGACTTGCGTGCCCAGTCAGCTTGAAACCTCGTATATACCAACAGAACCCGCCTTTAGAAAATACTGTACATGAAAAACTAATGTGGAAACACTTGGAGTTGTAAACATCTACTGAAAATTGTTTGCACTGATTGGTTGAAAGGAAATTTTCTCTCAAAGTTGCGGCAATTCCGAATAAGGGCCTACCATGGATTTACAGCGTCCGAAAGCCTGGCCACAATTGACTCAACACCTGTTGCAAAGAAGCGATTCTTTTCGAATACCAGGGCAATTATTGCACATCTTGCCCCATTCAGCGTTTTCAAGCGATCAACCGACTGACCAAAATTTGCTTGACCCTTCCCTTGCGGATCGTCTGCGAAGAAGACCAAATGCAACGTTCTTTACTGGTTGGTCTACTCAACCCTATGAACAATATAAGTCAACCAGCCAGGTATTAATACCTACTGAGAAAAAATGAAACCTCCGACCACTAGTTGTTTGACCACTCTTGTTGGTGACAATCCCCTAGTATGAACCACTATAATCCCCAATAAAAATATTTTAAAACAACCTACCAGTTTCGACCACAACTTGCACCAGTGGATCCATGCTGCCTGGACCGGCCCAAGGCACGTGCACGTTGAACCTTTTTTCCGCCCCAGTACCTGGCTTTCCTCAGTGGCATCACATGGCATGTTGGTTGATGTTGAGGGCCTTGGGGTAACCAATGGTAACCATCTGGTTAAGCTGATGTTGGTCATCATAACCCATGGCATGTTGGTTGATGTAAGTTGGTTAAAGTGATGATGACCAAGCTGTTTGATATAAGGTCGTAATTGTGCATTGCTCGCTGAGAGACAAACTCATAACATGACAGGGTCAGGTAGTGGTAAAGTGAAATGATGAGCTGCTCAGTCTGGGATCCCCTTCATCGAAACCTGCTTCAATATTTAAAATTGCAAATGCCACCCGGACCAACCAATCAATCAGTCATGATCAATTGCTTTACATGAAGAAAACGCGACCATCATACCAGCACTTCCCCTGCCCCAGTATTAAGCCCACCACGGCCCTCTCTACAATAAAAAGAACCTGCAAAACCACGCCCGGCTTCGCGCTGTCGTACTGGCTGGTTGGGTAAGCAGTCCCAGCGCTTATAAACATGCCCGCCGGAGCACAACCATCTAACATGACAAACCTGCTCCTTGCACTACATCACTAGGTTCAAGTGATTCTTTTTTGGACTGCGCCCTCCCATAGGACTAGTAGCGGCGTCATTACCAGCCAAACCCATATTAGATCTGGCGGCGCATGCATTTCAACCTGACTCCAGAGCAGGGGCTATCGGCCAACCCACTCCATAACTAAAGGTTGAGCATTCTCCAAAAACACTCCATAGATTTAACGATGCTTCACAAACAATATTTTTGGCCCACAGAGCCCAGTGCACCTTCCCGGAGGTTCAGCTACAATTGATAGTTCTATTGTTGAATTCATCTTATAAACACCCTGCTGTACTAATGAACCAACAAATCTTGGCTCAGAAAAGCTTCTCAAGAGCCGTCCACTTGATGTCCTTCACTTCCGCCTTTCGCGCTTCGACGGCCAGCTTCCTGGGTGGCACTGGCTCTGCGCTGTATCGCAAGGTCAATGAATTCACCATTGGATTCTCCCAAAACTGCCATCAACATGAGTCATTCATGAATCCAAATACTGCGAGTGAAATCTGAATCAAAAGAAGAGATAGGAGTGATAGAGAGAAACAAAAACATGATACATCTCAGACATCTCATTTGTGGCGTGCATACTGCATCAAACAAGGAAATGAATCAACTTTGACACCGCGGAAACATGAAAGAACTGCGGTCCGAGGATCTCAGCATGGAAAAAGTCTCCGAGGCGGGCGGGGTCCGAAGAGGCTTCCATTTGACCTCAGTTTTTGGACCAGCACCGCGCCGAGCCCTGAATGGTGAAATGGCAATACGTTGTTAAACAAAATAAGGTTGCTAAACAATGACTGTGAGGATGTATCGCTGATATCGGCCAAACACCTTGTCATCAAACCTACGGCAAATGATTCATCATCGTTAAGTGATCAACCACAGAAATACCTGGATGCATCTGGACAAGCTTCGACTTGGGGCACACAATACCACGTCTAGCAACAATTCTTGGCCCACAAGCCCCTCGGCATCAACTGGCAGGTCGATGGTTCCCAGGATGGGTTTGGGAACGTTCCCGTGGGAACGCCTGGGACATAAATCAAACGCTTGCCATTGCAGCATCAATGAGGCCTCGAAGATCCCCGAAGCCAAGCACAGCAAAGCAGCAAGCAGCAAGCGGCAAGGATTTGGTCAACTAATGTCAAGTATGGTTGACTGCTCATACTTTTCGTGCGGAACCCAAGGTGTCCTGCCAGCCAAACACAACAATCATAACACAAGTTTGAGGCACCGTACTCATGTGGGTTGTCCATTCATGAGCTGGTTTTTGCTCAGAGGGTTTGCCCGTTCACGGTTGCCATGAGCTGGTTGGTTACCCGATGAGTACCAGCCATGGGGTTGAGCCAGGAGTTACTACCATGACTAATAGACAAACCCGTGTGCAGCAAAGGATGATGGATCGCTGCAACTGGTTGGAACTCTCCTCCAAGGCACGAATGACGGGCGGCAACCCTTCCAACTTCTGAGTCTTGTGGTGCCTTAGCTATCTTCGTTGCCGTGACGAAGAAAGGATAGGTGCCAGTAGTGCTTTCGAGATGAGCAATGTCATGTGCCATAAGTTTTGGACATGCGGAGTCTGCAAGAATTTTGATTGCACATTCTGTGTGAACTATACTGCAATAAATAAATAAATACATTTATATTAATGCTTGCATAAGTATACCTGGTTCCGATTCCCGTTGAGTATCCCTGAGTGATCCGTGGCTTCTCACAGGAATACCATCATGCACAGTGAATTTCAGTGACATGCAGTCTGCTCCTGTGGCAGCCGCCTTCGCTCAAGTTACATCAAGTGCATTGGATGTCCAGAACCCTTGGTTCTACTGAAAATGGTTGTTGAATGTTGTTGATAAGCTATGGGATGAATTCGGGGCACCCCTATTTTGGGAAACACCCAAACGTTTCATGCCCAGCTTCTCAATGCGCTCTTCTTTGGCCTGTCGAACTGGGTGAGCTGAGGGGTCACTTGGCTGAAAAGCTGGTGGGTTCAAATGGGTTCAGAAGCACCTATCCATGGGATTCCAGGGGTATGGATGGTACGGTGTGAGAGGCCATGTGTGCTGAAAGCCTCAGCTACCCGGAAATGATCGTATTTCAAAATGATACCAAGATATTTACCAAGAACGGCCACCAATTTCCAGGGGTGCTGCGCTGCTCTCTGGGCCTTGCGCATTGCCTCCGCCACCATCCTGGGCTTGGGTCATGGCTTTCGTCGGAGGATGCCATCAAAAATCATGCAGCCATGGCCCCAATATGCTTTAGCTCATGAATAAGGCATCTAATGAGGCATCACAAAAGGCATTAAAAGAATCAAGGGTGTAGTAAAGCTATCAATGAGCCGGAAGTGGAGTTGCATCAGCCGGTCACCGTGGCAGGACGCTTTTGCGACATTGTCACACTGCCTACTTTTCCAACTCAACTGATCAGCCAAATGTAACCAGGCACAGCACTGCTGCCATGTCGCTTATCGGCATCGGCACGGGAAGTGATTGACTTCAAGTGACGCGAGGCTGCTTCGAGCTGTTTCACCTCCATCAGCCTGGACGGAAGTCGAGGCAAGACTTGAGCATTTGAAACCATGACCAACCAAAATATGGATGTTGAATGATGCTGGAAGCTTAAAGGCAATTTTGGCCGTCTGATGTTCTATATAAGTTCTAATTGGCCGAGCTTATAGCCCAAGTGCAGCCAGGGCGAAAAGTATCACATTGCTGGTGGTCCCACAATGCTTGCCTACTGCTTAAGCACAACCCCACATTTCTTTTCGAATGGCCTGATCAGCTTCGGTATCACTGCACTTCTTGTCCGTCCACGGGCAGGGCATGTCATGAAAATTCATGGAATATCTCAGCCATTTATGAACCTTGAACCCCGGCTGGCCCATGATCTGACGCCCAGATGCTCCGTGTTGGAGCCGGAGAAGAACTTCAAGGGAGAACGGCACGGATCCGCGAAGAAGAACACCACAGCGCCGACCATCAGCAAACCAAAGCTGAGGCCACCAACCTTGGAGGCCAGGTGCGCCCCCAAAAAAATCATCTTGGAGACTTTTTCGTGAAGGGGAATCAACTGGTGCAATTGGACTCCGGGGTATGGTTCATTTGCAAGGCAGCTTGCAGGGACAATGGAGGAAAAATTGGAGAAGCTCTTGGATTTCCTTGGTGTTCAACCGGGGGTCTGTCACTCAACCCGGGTCAATGCTACAAGATGTAATGGCTGGCCTTGTATCGGAAGTTCTTCTGCTGGTTGGCTGCGTGCTGATTGAGTTCCATCAAGTCGTCAGAACTGTTGCCATCCTGGCAGGGCTTGATCGGCGCAAACTGAGAGGTGTAAATCAAATTGAGTTGTTGGTCTCCGCGTCAACTTCCCTGTCCGAAAGCCACTTACAAAATCACGTTGTTTGTGAAACCCGCCGAGTTTAGGCCATTTTGCAGTCAGAGTTTTGACATGGCTCAGTTGGATACAAAACAAATACGAATACAAACGATACAAATGCGTGCAGCTGATAAGCATCAGCTGATTCATGGACGTTGTGTGCATGCGCCTTTGCAAAATGCCAGTGCTCTAGCTCCGTGCGTAGGTTGACATGAAATCCCCCTTTTCTGTTGACCCCAGCCTCCCAAACCGCAATCAACTGGTCTTTTCCTCAAGCATAGCTCCAATGATCAATGGGATTCAATGCGCAACACCCGACCTATGCACAAGTCCGTAAACGAACAAACCGACCAATTTGAACAAGTCCTCATCCAATGGATTCTCCCAGGGTTCCAGGCAGCGCCTCAATCTCCCTGACCAACATGGCTTCACGTGACGTTCCCGCGACGGCTGCTGGGTCAGTCACACTCACCTTGCCATAGTCCTCAGCACAAGCGGTGGGAATCATCAATCAACATGGGTACCACCAGTCACCTGCTGAAGAACCAAACATACCTCGAGCGTGCAAAGTAAATGCTCAACGTCTCATCCCATGTAGAAATGCAGCGGTGCCAGTGAAAGATCAGCAATTTTGATCTTTCTGCGGGAATTCCCAAATTGCAGCGGGTGGAATGAACACCAGCCAGTGGAGCTGAGTCCCTGCACAAAAATGGAACTTACTTTTTTCAGAGGCATGCGGGATCCGGTCTGCAAATTGGTGTTTCTCAACAGAGGGGCACCCCCAAATAATCTTCTATACTATATCAACCATTCAACCATTCAAACATAATAAGCCAACCATTTTTCGGGTTCCCAAGTTTAAGAAACCTCCAAATGGTTTCACTGGTCCATCATTGTTGGTGTAGCTTCTGCTCAGGGCTTTTCGAGACCCAGTTCACCACTCGAATTCAACCAAGGGTCCGCCATTCTGTCCAGCAACTGTTGCTGGGTCGCTCGAACGCACGATTGTGCGTGGGAAGTTGCTTAGCACAAAAAACGGCACCTTGAAAGGAGCCTGCAAGTACCAAACATGAAAAATTGTGCATACCGTGAGAATTGTGAAAATGCGATGGGTCATTTGAGCGGACTCTCGCGCGGCCGGGAGCAAAAGGTCTGAAGATGCGGCGGTCGCAACAGGATTGACAAGTCTCAAATGTGATGGAGCCATTTCCACCAGATCATCTCATGCAAAAACCCAGCAAATCGTAATGCCTGCAGCTTTTGGCCAGCTATGTCTCAAATGGCGGCTTTCCAAAAAGAAAACTAAGTGTCACCACCTCTGACGATCAAAAGGAAGATTCCTGTCTATTATTTGTCATTTGTTGATCTCACTTTGAAAAAGCAACACAAGCTGTGGAAAAAAAATTGTGCTTTGGACACAGCATCGCAACTGTGAAACACTGCTGTTACTGGGTCTGGGGCTTTTCAGCCTGATAGTTGGCCTCGCGGGAATGCCTCAGCTTCGCACTGGCCTGGAGCCGGAAAATCCTTCTATCCACACATGTACTAGGGACCGGGGCACCCAAACGCTAGCGCCAAGGAGTATTTCTATAGCATATAAACAATTAACGCTAAATCGTTTCTTTGTGGTCCTTGAAAGTGTGTACTGGTCATGACTACATAGAGGGCAACCTCTTCCAACTCTAGTTTGGTCATCTTGTAAAGATGCCCCGCAAGCCACCATCCCAGTAGCAACCAAGAAAACTTGCGCCATCTAAGGTCGCAACTCTTTGTATGGAGCATCTGCCTGCAGAAGCTGGACATGTTCAGAACTCAAAGGTGTCATCCAAGTTTTTGGCCCGATGCCACTTGCAACCATATTTCCCCTTCACATATGTGTTTGTTCAATACATTTCATGTCCTGTTACATCTGCACACTCGCACATTAACACGCACCCATATGCATGTGTAAGCATACTATGAGTACAGGATCTGATGATTGTTGTTTTCGGTGTGTTTGTCTCTTCCTCTTGTGAAACAAGATGGGCCCTGTGAGGATAGCAATGGATCTTAGACGCTTCCGGGTTATCTTACACGCTCTCCTGGGGTCTCCAAGGCTATGCTGTGTGTCTTAAGGCCAACAAAGGACTGATCCTCCCTGGCGCACCACTTGGACCGAAGTACCGCTTGCTTGCAGGCCACCTGAGTGCCAGCAAAACCTCATATTAAAAGTGATCATCACCAGCAGTGGGGATTATCGACTATATAAACGATAAGTATGATGATGGATGCTGGTTGCTGTGTGTTGTTGAGACCATCCACAAGTAATCGCATATCATTTTGTTCATATCAAGGGCTTGAGTCCATCGGTGGTTATATTCAAGTACTTTACCACGATTTGCGTGAAGCGAGAGAACAAGCCTGGGGACCCTGTGTTCACTAAAAGGACTCCTTACTGTCACCTCGTGCTTTCAGTTGCTGGTGTGCACTTGTGATATGGTGCCTGCCCAGCAATGCCAAACGTTGTAAAAACAAAACAGAAAAATTGCAAGTGGCCCTAACGTGTCATAGCTCAGTGCCAATATGAATACAAAAACCTGACGCATATAATGACACAATATGACACATCAAAATCTAATGACACTATACAAACAAATTTGGTTAAAATCGACATCGGGTTATTAGTCCTGGTGTCTTCAAGCTGAGGTGTCATGGCGCTTCCTTGGTTTTTTTTCGCCGTCGACTGCAAGCACTAGCGCGTACCACGAGTCACTGAAGGCCTTCAGTGTCCACTCTCAGTGACGCCGTCCACGGATTTCAAGGACATCATCAGCTCTCAATGGGCGCGCACCGTGTCCGTCCAGCTGCCGAATTTCTGGGCCAAGGACATGCAACACCACACCCCTCACCGCATAGTGACATGCTGATAGCTGTGTCGTGACATTGGAGCGGCTCCAGCTTCCACCCTTGAGCACCAGTTGCTTCGTATCCATGGGTCACCTTCGCCAGTCGCCTTTCAAAGATCACCTGCCCCCAGGGGCAATGTCCAAGAGGCTGGGTTTCTGGAGGCCTTTCGTTGTGTGCAAATGCTTGAAGAAAACATCTATATAGATACATCTAGCATCATCTAGCACAGCTATAGTATTGGTATGCACGGGTGCCTTAGATGAACTCTCTCTCTCTCTCGGATTTTGTACAGGCGTTCGGTTAGACAACAGACTTGTGAACGGGACCACTGGAGGAATAGTTCTGGGAGCTGCTAGCAATTGATGAAATTGAATTCGCAAGATTAGTGTAGTGCCAGCTTTCTGGAACAATTAGACCCTTCGAGTGTTGGAGATGCCCATGCTTGCGCCAAAGTGTGAATATGGTGCACATTCCCGGGGTCCCATGCTTTCGTAGCTGACAAGTTCTGGTTGTACAATATTAAGGCGAAGTTGATACATGATACCATCAAGAAACAAGTAGCAGCACATGGAGGCATCAAGAGTAAATTACTGGAAGCACAATCAAATACGCATTGCCCATCAATGATGGCAAACTACAAACCATACATGCATGCCACAGTCCAAGAACTTCGCTCATATACTCCCACGGGCCAAGCAGTTGACTTAACAAACCAACCAACATAAACATACTAAGCAACCAACCAGCCTGATCTTTCTTTCCGCGGAGCTGCAAAGTGCTGCGTGGACCACAGTGCATCATGGGGGTCCCAATCCTTGGACAAGCTACAGGTGGGGTGGCCTGTTGTTTGCGGTGGTAACATGGTGCACCCAATTTAAAACGCAAGCGTACGAACAGCACGGAGCGATGCGCTGGGCTTCACATACATGTGAAACAAATGTTTTTTGAACAAGATTGAGCATGTATTCAGTAGCACTCATTTTGGGGCCATAGTTTGATGCCACTTATTACTCAGGAGCACTGAGCAGTGTCATCCAACAAATTCCAGAAATCAAACACACACACACACACAAGAATCAAGAAAAACACATATTTTGCTGAATGATATTTCCTGCGACGCGGCTTTGTCTTCACCGATCCCGATCCCCATTTTCACCATGGCATACCATGTGCATCAAGATTCTTTGCCGTCAATGTAAAAATCAACGGTTTCTTTGGGGACGGCCAGCAAGGCATCGTGCAACTCTGGGTGGTAATAGATGGTGGAGATGTTCAACGACTTCCACCAAGTCCAGTTCACCTCGGAACAGGAGCGAATGGAGGGTCTTGGAGGGTCTATGATAAGCCTTATTCGGCTAAAGCTCAATGTGGGCGACACGTGGCGACACAATATTGGATTGATAAAAATCTCGATTCTAGGTGGGAAGTGGAGGCTTGGAGTCTCAAATGAGCAAAGAGCAGTTGCCTGGGTCCTTGTCCCCGCTTACTAGCCTTTTACCGCGTTGGCTGAGCATTTGATCTCACAGGTCTTGCCCTGCCACCACGGTACAGTACAAGCTACCCGACATGAACACCACAAGTCAAACGGAGTGGGAGAGCTCAGCAAATCCACTATGATCAAGCCGATGCATCCTGCAGGTGTCATTTTCCGGCAGAATGAAAAGCCGACAGGGCTTGACTTGATCCTTTCAGCAGCTTTTGCATGTCCAGTTGCTGCTGTGACGAGCACGTCGGACAAAAGTGCCAGGAAGTATGGTGATTCATAGTCTGGCGTCCTGCATGGACTTGGCACAAGTTACGAATCAAACTCTGAAGCATCGGGTTCATCTGTGGATGAGGCAGTGGGTCGACCCTCGGATGCCTTTGTGGCCATCCATAAGATTCAACACCTTCAAACCGCAGAACCCCCGCAAGAAAATGATCCGAACCCTAGGGTGCCCAAAGGGCAACCCTTGGTCTTGCATGTCTGGACACACTGCAGGTCTCGAATGAACCGTCATGGCATGCTCTTTGAACCTGGGCCAATTTGTTTCCACCTCCGGTACCTCGCTGGCTGCTGCCTTCTGCCACCCAAGCAGCTCCCGAAAGCCCCACCCCCAGCGGTCAAACAGTTGATCAGTTGGCGGTGCCGAAAAACTGAATGCCAGGAGCGGAACTCGGCCAAGGAATCGGTCTGACTGCCCACATTCCTGGAACGGTCCAGATTCAATCGCAACATTCAAAACCACTCCCGAGAAAACAAGGCTCAAGGTCTTGCTTCTATTTTCTGCCTATTCATTGTATGTGTGAACAATCAGATTGATCAGGGTCACTCTCATCCTCCTGCTTGCTGTCAAGATGCTGAACCACTGCAGCATGGACTCCCAGCATGGACTTCAGTTGCTGATAAAACTCCAGGCTCCAAACACTAGCCTGCAAACAAACAGTGGCAACAACCAAACCTTTCCGCGACACATAGTCAGTCACCAAGGCTTCTCAAATCTTCTCAAAGCGGAACACTACACCGTCCAATCCGACCCCCCAACCAGCGCTTGGCGCCAAGATGCCAAGGGTTCATCTGTTGAGTCAATGATGCAAAGATCGAACTTCTGTCGCCTTGGACTTCTGAAACGACTATGCACGGCACTGCGACATTGGGACAGGGATAAAAAATATGGTCCGTCATATAGTGCATTTATTGGCTGTGATATGCACGGCAGCTGAAGACCTCCAAGCAGTACATAAGCAAGCAAAACAATGCAGAAAAGAAAGCAAGCATGCCGGAAAATAAAAGGGCTCATAATTCCAACGCACAAATTGATACGAAGAAGAAGGAGTGGGGTCAGAATTCATGAGCATTGCAAAATAAACATAAAGAAGATAGGTCCATCTAGGTCCAAGTTCCGATCTCGCCCATGGTCTGTGCCCCTTCTCTGAATCAGTTGCCCGCCCAGTGGCATGTTTCGCCAATTTTGCTTCACCCACCAAACTGCATCCGCTAGAATCAGCTGGTGGCGAGGGTGCCTGAGTTTGACGATCTGTTACTCTCGGTAAAATCATCTAAAAGCTACATTCACAGTCTGGAAACCTACAGCTCCTGCACTTGAAACACCTGCCATAGCCGCAACAACGCACCCAACCAAACACTGCAAAAGTTGTTCAAGATCATCTCCGATCATCGCTGCCAAGGTGCCCAAAAGCTTCCGAAAAACTCGGGAAGAACTCCTTCGATGCTTCAATGACCATCTCATCGATTTCCACCTGGTACATGTCGGTTTCTCAAGCCATAGGGGGCCCCCAAATCATCCAATACGAACCGTTGATAATTACACCAAGCATTTTTGGGCTTCCCTGCATATGGCTTGAGAAACCACCAAATGGAAGCCATGACACCGGAGAAAGAAGTCAAAGACTTTGGACGGTCAACACGAGGAATACAGATTCCACGTGCGTGGCTTTCCAAAGGATTTCCCTTACCCCAGTCTGGCTTCCTGTCTAATCCTTCCAAGCAGAGTTTCGTGTGCACATCAACCATTTGCCAAAATCATCAAACATCCAACCCCAGAAATGATTTTGCCATTGCTCCAGCGGATCTTCAAGAGACCCGGCCCAACCTGTGCAAAACAGGGAATCACTATGGCTATTTTATCCTGGTGGTGACTGTATTTCCTCACTGCTTCCAGCTTTACGCTTTGACACTGCCATATGTTCACAAACAACCACATTCACGCAGCCGGAATCGACTCGGCAATACCCAAATCTGAAGCCTTGCACGTTCGCTGCTGATCTGAATTAGTCATACGTGTGCGTGTGTGTATGTGTGTGCGTGGCCGCTTTCTTTTCGAAGTGATTGACGATCCTTAATCCAATGCAATGCTTGAATATGCTTGAATAGATGCGTTTTCTCTTTGTCTGACTCCTTCATACTTTCCTCATGAAGAGTTGTACTTGTATCCCCGATCATTCTGTGACCATGTCATACCCTTTACCAATCCAGCCATCTTCCAACCCCACAAGCGACCACACCCTTGACCAACCTGCACCACTTGGACGTCAGGGTACTTCAACAGCAAACTCGCGGCTCCTCCGTCCCCACCTGGCGCCGTGCGTATGGTGCCCTGCAGCCGCAGCATGCATGCTACATGATCGGCATTCATACATCACATGTGAGCTAGCAACCCCTTGCTTGCATCATGACATCATGACCTACGACTCAAAACATGTGCTGTTGTCAACTGGTTGGTGGTTTCAACTAGTTTCAACCCTTATGTTTTCTTCAAATGTTGAGTTTAACTTATATTTGGCTGTGGGTCAAAACCCCGTGCCCCTGGTTCCCCTATCAGTAACCTTTGTTTCCCCTATGATTGTTGGTAAAAATCCCCCATGAACGTTGGTTGATTAACAGCTTGACCCATGGCCATTTCTTGTTCAACAGTCAGCTACTGTTTCATGTCAAAACCACCAACCTCCTCGTGGGCTCCCCGCCTCCCAGCACCAGCACCTGCCAAGGCCGGTCCTTTGAAGCTCCCAACTGGGCCATGGCAACGTGCACCAAGGCCTCCGGCATAGGTGGTCCAGCTTCGGTCATTCCTTCGTTTTGTAACATCTCAGGGTTGAAACAATGGCTGCATGACTCATCATGAGTTGCATGCTGAATTGTTCAATCATGCATGCATCCACCACGTGTTTGGCCAATCCTAGAATGGATGCACTTTTTCCCTGGTTGTGAAGGAGGAAGACTGTCAAAAGCTGCCAGGCAAGTCACGGACCGCAAAATGGCATGAAGCCAGTGACAAAGGTGACAAACTACAGCATCTATGAACATCTATGACCTACTTTAGAGGTTCTCAAGTATTCGCTGGTGCGTGATGCTCAAGGTCCGAGAGGCTCTCCCAGCCTCGTGATAAAAGTCACCATAGCGATCAGTCACTTGAAGTTCATCATCCTCAGGAGCACGGACAGGATTTTCCATCAAGTTTCTCAAACCATCCGCAAAGCCATGATTTTGTCGGGAAACCTGTTCAATTCAGCCAAGTTGATGATTGTCCATCATCAACCATCCTTACTTGATCCACAAAAAGATCTGTTGTCTTGGAGTTTCGGACGTACCTGCATGTACCCACTATACGGACAATCAAATGCGAAATGCAAGGTCCCCCAACAATGCCTTAGCTTTGCAACCCATGTGCGACCCCAGGAATTGGCAGGCACCAGATTGGAAAGCCCAAACGAAGCAATGATGCAATGGTTTCGGTTGCAGAAAGTTGTGCACAGTTTCTTTCGAAAGGTACTGGGAGGCCAATATAGAAACAATCCATGCTACCTCTATTTCGATCTCTATCATTGGCCACTTAAAGAGATCTAAGCCAAGCTATGAATCAACCATCAAACAATGATTGGCTCTGGATGGCTCTGGTGTAACCGCTGGATCTGCCCACTCTTCAAAGCACGAGTGTCTAAGAAAAGAGCGACGCATCCGCTGCTCTGCTCCGTTGGTTTCTCGTTGGTGACCTTCAGCTTTTGGAACTCACTGCGTCGACTGGACAATACCTCCTGGCGTGGCGTCTGAACGAAAAATGGGGATGAGAAAGGCGCCTCATGATTACCCGATGATCCGCTGCAGTCCAGCTTACCTTTTCAGGGAGGACAGCCAAACCACAGTATTACAAGTCAACATTTGCCAATAGTTGTGATTTTTTGCCTGCACATGAGGTCCAATGCAGCATCCATCTGCAGCTACATGTTTCTAAATTCTCTCTCTTGCTGCCAAAATTCCATATTGTTTATCTTCTCCACATCTCAAGACTTCACACCAGCTGAGCCCCGGATGACTGGCGCAGTTGATCCGCCTGGGTTCCATAGCCGCAGGTACGCAAGGGCAGCTCATCCACGGATGGCGAAGCCAGGATCTGCGAGCGGCTTCAGGGTGATGGTGCCATGTTTGGGGTATTTTCTTTGCGGTTGGAAACTGAGCTGCTCCAATTCATGGTGAGTTGAAGCTGGTTGAAGCTGGACTTCAACATGGTGGATGCAAGCTGATTGAAGGCAGCACTCGAGCTTCAAGCCATGACATCTCCTATCATCTCCATCTCCATCTTAAGGCATGAATTCACTTGTATAAATTGTTCTCTCAAAGTCCAGATCTTCATCTGAGGTGAAACTCTGCTTCGTGGCCTTCATCAAAGTTCTGCTCGGTGCCAACAAAGCGCGGTGCATCTCCTGATGACAAGGGTGGTGCCAACCCACAGGTTCCAACTATCCAATCAAAGCATTTCGGATGTGCATCGTATGTCATCTGTGTTTTCCTGCCATTGGGGCCATCCTGACACCGTACCTTGATGGCACGTTTTGCATGTCACATGTAGTGACTCACATGTAGTGACTCACATGTAGTGACTCACATGTAGTGACTACCTTCGTAGCACTAAATGGGCCCTAGCAAGGTGTAGTTTAGGGAAGGTCCTGATCTACATATCCACATGTAGTTACCTTCGGCTTGCCTACCTTGGGGTATAGCGCACTTTAGGCACTTGTCGCGTCGGCTCACTTCACCCTCCTGCTCAAAGGGCCAACCATAGCCAAATGCTAACATAAAATACCCTCAATTGCAACAAAACAAACCCAAACAAACATAAACTTTTGCATCAATTGAACTCACAAATCTGGTCTCATGAGGCAGAAAGCCTACCAGCCTACCAATCAACCACCGCTGCGGCTTTTCGGACCACCGCTGCGAGGCCAGCGTCCTCTGTGTAGAAGCACGTTTGGACACCCTGGGTGCGCCACCAGCCTGAGTCACAGGCACGGCTGGTCCTGGATGCACTGGGGATGCCATTGGGGTGCCATGGGGATGCCATGGGGGGTGGGCTACCCAGGTCAGCAAAGGGCCTCCTGAACTCCAAGAGACTGTGATTCATTCGGGCGGTGCTCTCGTCCCCGCCCGCGATGAAGGCAACAGTGACACCAGTGGCATGTGCCAAATCCGGCGCAGCAAACTGCAAAGGCTGACCTTCAGCACTGACACCGAACTCATTTGGTGCAACCAGGTCAAAGTTTCAACGTCTCATCTGCATTTCGCATGTCCAGCATGAAATGAGGGATGTCAGCCCCTGCGAACATCTAGGGTAAAAACTAAGCATCTTAACTGGGACTTCGGCTGGCTTAGGGTTTCTAAATCTATAACCACAAGAAAGCACCAGCAGCAGAATAAAGGTCAGCATATACCAGCACAAACTTGTGTAGAAGGAACGCGTGGCACCACAAAAGAACTTCGAAGCTTCACAAAGTTGAAACCAAATAATTAGCTAATCCTAATGCTCCAGGTAATTTCAACAAATTTTCAGCTAATTTATGCAAATTTCAGATGTTTCAGGAGTACCCACCACCTTAGATGTCCATCGGAGCTTCCAAGTGCCTGCAACACTACGACCTCGCCGGGCCGCGAGACTGTCCGAGGCACGCTGAGTGAAGAAAGGTGCCAAGGCATCGTAGGCAATGCGGAGAGATCCTCAGGCCAGGTACAGGGGCGAATGATGACGTCATGAAGGAACAAAAACATATTATAACCATCATTACTAGAATCATGATATGTACCAAATGGTCATTATTGGTAATCGCTTCCTACTATTACTAAACCCCCCCAATACAAAAAACCACCTTGGGGGTGCACTTCTGTTTTTTTTGATTCTGGCCAATTGTACTTTTAATTGTAGCAATTGAAAAGTAAAAGGGAAACCCCATTCCCCAAGCAACCGTTCCCCCCTATTATTAAAAAAAACCTCTGGCTTAGGGGATGTTTAATATTAGGGTCCTAAACACCCAAGTGGTTTTTATCATTAGGGTCCTAAATTTAATATTAGGGCCCCCTTCGTGCACTTGATTTTTGCAATTTTTGAACAGTTTTCAATAAAGAATTTAATTTAATAAAGCAAACATTAAACGCCAAAATGGTTTTTATCATTACGGTCCTAAATTTGATATTAGGGTCCCCTTCGTGCAGTTGGTTTTTGCAATTTTTGAAAAGTGTTTAATGAATAATTTAATAAAGCAAACATTAAACACCAAAATTGTTTTTATCATTAGGGTCCTATAAATTTAATATTAGGGTCCCCTTATATTAAATCCCCTCCTAATATAAAAAGCCCCTGGGGGCGCTTAGTATTTGGGGAGGGGAGGGAGAGGGTTTAGTAATAGGGGGAAGGGATTATCATCATCATGGTATCATCATTATTAGTATCATTAATCTATTTTATACTGATGTTGGTGGCTTGTCTGTATCATCATTATCTTTCTGCCGCTCTTGTTCCTTTACTATTGTTATTCTGTACATTATGTACTGTTGCTACCCAGTGATGTGGGATATGATTGTAAAACAGGAAGCGACTGCGGTACTTGGATGCACTGAGTTCCGAGGAATGCAGCAACGGCATATTCAACTCATGGTGTTTCTGTTGAACTTGAGGGCGACTGACCAAGCGAGTTCCACATGACCAACGAATAGGTTGGAAACGAACTTTACCAAGTTCCTGGTTGATGAATTGCGGTGCCACGGCAAGCTTTTACAGGGGAATGCTTTGGCAAAGGGTGGACTGAAGGACTCAAATTCGGCCGGGGATCTGGGCGTCGTCAAATAACCAGCTGTGGCTACCTCCGTGGCCGAAGTCTGAGGCATACCCAATCATTGCTACATAAATTTTGGTGCCGTTTGGGCAGATAGATGCTAGTTTTTACTAGTGGAATATCTAGATACATCTAGATAACTACTAGCTACTAGTGCCGGCAAATTTAAAAAGTGTAATATCTTGTGGAAATAGAAGTCGTACTATTTCACCTGTCTTATCTATCTATATAGTTACTCGTCTACATCTTCCACATCAATCCGCTTACCGGCCCCTCTGCCTATGTAAAAATATATTTCTACTTCTCTACCTACCTGTACCTCAACAGAGCATCAGAAGTCACCCGAAACCTTCGGCGGCCAGTCCGAATGTCCCAATTGTCCATGCAGCGTCGCGCTTTCAGGGTAGCTTTCGTCCAAGCTGCGAAGAGACCATGCGGAGCAAGCAGCTGTTTCAAGGCCTGATGGAGCAACAACAGGACCCACTGAGGGGTGACCCCAACATCTCTAAGCCAGCCGCACGTTCCGATTGTTGCTGGGTCACCATCATTAACAAATCTTAGCCATTGCTAGCCACTAACCCGTGTACACATTTGTACACCATGATCATTACCACTCGGAAACTAAGGGTTTTGAGATGAACATCACGTAGGATCATGTAGCTGAGCGGGAATTTTCCATTTGATATGGTTGGACAACCCATAGAACATCAGCCATCCAGCCGTCAATTTATGAACCATGGTGGATGATATCAAACCATGATACATCACAATTATAACTGTACAAAGTAATCTTCAACCATCACCAAAAACTATTGATTCGTGGCCAGCTTTCAGACTTGGGGACTTTGTGTTCAACTACTGGCAGCTCATTGCCGAACACAAGTGTAACACCCGCCATCCAATGTGACAAACACGCTCCCCACTTTGCAAGTCAACAAAAGTGTACCCAGCAATGGCAATTCCATATTGATAAGCCCCCCTGCAGTCTGACCATAGGTAACTGGGGATTAATGATTTACCCTTCCCCCCTGCTCAAGTATGTCTCCTTGATTAACAGCTGGATAAACGATTGCTGATTTATGGCTCTGAACTTGGCAAACTGGGAACCATTGACACACTCAGTGCGCAATGTGGAACAGTGGTCAGTTGCCAAGGATAGCTTGCACAACGAAAGAATAGAAGTAACTATATCAAAAAAACACACGGACAATCTCGCAAGTGATGGTGATGGATACTGATCTCTATAATAGTAAGCAAGCGTCTAACTCCCTCATTTATTGCTATGGAAACTACTTATACTACTGATACTACTACACTAATACTACTCATATACTATAATGGCTACAATTGCTATGCTGATATAATTGCTATATACTATCTAAAGCAGTGCTACTATGATAATGAGAGCATTGCTTTATGATCAACTCCTTGCACTGCCTCGCCTGAAGGCGTCCCGGCACGAAGTAGTCAGCGCTGCGCCGCCAAAAGTTTGGGTCGCGCTTCTCGTCAACGTAGAGGGACAGGGTGTCCTCTAAGGGAGTGATGAAGGAAAACTTGGTCTCCGAATATCCAACACACAAAAGAAATCACTTGAAATCAAAGGTATACCGTGGTATACCTTGCCCTTGGTTATCTTGGTTGGTCAGTTGGTTTTGTGGGTTTCAATGGTTTTCATCAGTCTGTTTTGGTGGGCCCGCCAGCGCCAACAACTCACTCCGACCATGCGGGAAATATCTTTCTGCACACGGGCTGCGTCATCAGAAATCATATCTGTTCGCTGTTGATACTGACTAGCATGCATGAAAACTTACAGCAGCCGCGAAAACGTTCGAGGTCAGGTGTTTTCACGTTGAAAGTTGCTTTGCTCTTGTTTTCTTCAACATTATTGCTACTTTAAGTTTGTTGAGTTCTGACTCTGAGCCCACAAACCCATTTCAAGATATTTCAAGGGCACCTGAAGTACAATGTCAAAGCTTCCAACATCTTCTCTGAGTGCAAGATGTAGGAACTCGTCAGTCTTGAGGTGAACCACCTTGTTCACTTCAACGGCAGGAGGTCTCTCTATGTTATGCAGCGCCGCGTGGTCATCTCACGAAATGAATTGCCACTCCGAACGGCAACTTTCAAACACCGCACTTGGCGATACCAGAGTACCGCAGCCACTAACAGCCTAGTAGATGCACCAAACAATGCACACACAAAAACATGCATCAAACACGGACGTGTACCAAATAAAGAGGGTAGTTCAACCACTGACATCCCCGCCGTCTTGTGACTTCCTACCGGCCTACCAACTGTTTCAAGCTGCAGTCAGGTGACCTGAAGCCTTGGGTCAGGTCGAGCCAGCCAACTCAGCGAAGGCACGCAGCGCCGAGCTGCATCAATGACACCTAAGCAACCGAAACTGGTTGGTGGTTGAACCAGCCCTATGAAAAATAGTCAACCAACCAACCCTTGGTGAAAAGTCGGGAAATAAAACATATTAGAAACCAGAAAATCGATGAATGATGATCAATGCAAGTAATGCCTGGGAATGTGCACAACATCCGTGTGCCATGAAAATTGGTGTGTTAGATGCAAATTCTAAACATCAACACATAGTTGAAGTGCCAAAAAGTAGCTTTGCTGCAAGCTGCGTCGCGAAGCACAAGCGGCACGTAGCAGTATATATATTTACACACACCCACCCCCTACCAATGAGAAACATATGCACAACATGTACCAGCTCACGCAAAGAGGTATACACAGTCGCACATATATTATGCATAGAGGATCATAGAGGTTCATACTCCAAAGCAAACACTATCGCACTGCCATGCCTGCTCCCTGTGAGCAACCATTTGTTCAAAGCTTCATGGGGCCCCACAACAAACAATATGCAGGGTTGCCAGCGATAGGGTGTCCCCATTTGTCCCCTTATGCCGTATGCCTACCTGGTTTGGAAAGGTCCTAAACTATTCTGAATTGCTTTGTCCACAACCTGTCTATCAGAGACTGACCCTCATTCCTGCTCCTTCCCTTGCTGTGTTTTGATAGCGCTCGGCAGCCCAACAATCACGCATCTCTTCAAGACTTTCAAAACCAAGACGCTTTCTGACAACACAGTCCCACCTCCAGTCAATCCATTGTTTCACAGACAAGGGCAAAGCCACCCCTTCACCAGATTTTCCACCATCTTTGCGAACTTTACCCACCAACTTGCCCGTGCGCTTGACGCCTGTGAGATTGTCCAAGGCTTCAATGATCTTATGATCATCAAATTTGCTGTGATTTTCAGACATGAACTCGTGACTGCATTGCTCTGTCACAAGCTTGGCGACCTTGTCATCTTTGTTCAGTGCCAAAAACTCTTGCAGCCTCTCCACGCTTCCCAAACGATCCTCCAAGACATCGTCAAAAAAGAAAAAGCAAACATCCGAATCATGGCGGTGCTCCCACCAGTCACACAAATCCGTCAGAGCCCGATCAACGCCTCCGGGCAAAACCCGCATCAAAGAAAACATGTCAAGCGGTATGTCTAACTCCAGGATGGACGATGTGAATTTCCAATCGCTCACCAGCACATCCTTCAAATTGCGGAAACAATAAATCCTTTTCACATCAATTTGCTCGAAGGTTTTGCACTTGAGATGCGACTTGTAGAGCCTAGGCCATGCCATCTGCTCTTGGTTGATGCAGTTGCTAGGTAGCAACGAGGCAGGCCCTCCTTCCAGCATTGGAATGACATCCATTTGATCTTCATAGTCCACTTCAGATCCCCAAGCTCCAGCCATCCGCAGCTGATGTGCAGCGTGTAGCAACATGGTAGTGCCACTCTTCGCTGGAACTGCCACCACCACGTCATCCCTCCGTGGCTGCCAGTGGCTTTGGATCTGGTGAGTCGTCAGCGTTTGAATCTGCCTCTGCGCTGGCCACAGCTTCCAGAAAATCTGCAACCGCCAAGGGATGGTTCTCAAAGAATCACAAGGACCCAGGCACCACATGGCTAGGAAACCTGAATGCTGTTCCGGTGTCAAGTATCGAGCTTTCAAAGCTAGAGCTGTTGCGCCCACCGCTGGGGCAGCAAATGCCACCCTCCCAGTCCACGACATTGCTGAGAGAATGAAGCGACGGCAGGCAACAACAATCTCTTTAGAAACTAAGGAGAATATTGCAGAATCATGATGCATGCATGCTTCAAAGGATGAAAATCCCTTCATGTCCCAGACTTATTACTTATTTGAACTTATTTGCAGGTCAAGCACTTTCATTCCTGAGAGTGTCGGTTTTAACCAAGAAGAATAAGATATTCCACCATTTCTGGTGTGACTCCTGTTGCGGCCACGGGCCCAGAAAGAGAAAACTCAGGAGAGGTCTCACATTTTTTGTTACATGATGTGGTTGAGTATTTGTGGCTTTTTTAGGATCAGTTTTGGGCCAAAAGGCAGCTGAACGCTATGACGAACAGCATGATGATCATCGTAGTGATAACCTTCCTAATTGCCGATAATCACCATGACCAACTGGGACTAACATCATCCTCAATGGTGGCGGTGATCAGCACAAGCATGATAGCGGTCATCATCACTACCATCATGATAGCAATCCCAATGCATGCACTTATTTGGACCACTCATTGTTGACACAGCCAGTGCTGCAACACATCCTTTTCATCATCTTCATTGCCGTCACCATCACCATCACCATCATTACCATAATCATCATCATCATCATCATCATCATCATCATCACCATCATCAGCATCGTCATCATCATCATCATCATCATCATCATCATCATCATCATCATCATCAAAGTCAGCAGAAGCAGCAG
>VSDK01012287.1:557710-576801 GCA_009767595.1 Symbiodinium kawagutii
CCCCGGGATTCTTTGCATTGACATCTCAATCGAGTACAATCTTCTCAATCTCTCAGGGACAATGAGCAACAACCATCAGCAACCAACTAAGCAAACATTATCTCCATTTCAAAATGTTCAGCAGTCGTTGGCAATCATGATTCATTAGTTTCTGATTGACCAGCTTTTTCACCACGGCTCACTTACAACCATCATTAGTCAGCTGGCCAATAATGACAGCTACCGATAATCACCATTAATCAGCTGGCAAAAAACATTCCAACTATTAATCACCATTGATAACCATGGTAGTATTGATTGACCGCCAGTAGCCATAAGTCAGCATGGCCGAAGGCCACCATCATCGGCGGCTTGCAAACCACTTAGCTTATCATCATTTGTGATGCTTAACTGCTTAACCACCAGTAATCAGCAGCATTCACAATGAACCATCACCCTAAACTATGGCCCACCATTCAGAGCCAAGCAAACCACCATCATTGTTTCTGCTGATTGTTGCCTATGATTGTATACCTATGATCACCTATGGCTAACTGGCATAGCTCAGCCATGGTTCATCCACGCCCCCACGGCTCCACCACGGCGCTCATCTCTCCAAGCTGCCGCCGGTGACACCTCCCAGCACCAGCACGCGGCGCGCGGCTGGGCCCAAGGCAACCAAGCTGGGCAAAGCCAAGGATTCCTGAGACAAAACGACCACTGTTTACCTAGGAAACGACCTTGGATCACCTTGACCTTGGATCACCTTTGGATCTTCACCCAGGATCTTTTGAAACACCTTGGGGTTGGGAACTCGAGCGGTTGTTGATGGGAACTTTGGAGACTATGGAGACTTGATGCTAACGGCATGTTTGGTTGGTGCGATGTTGGTGGTAATAAGTATAGGCAAATTACCAACAGGTCTTCAAATTTCAACAAGTACTGTATAATTCAATCAACTTGGTTTCAATATGTTGCAATGGTGTCTCTATGTCCCCAATCGGTTCATCATTGCTGCTCAGCTCACATTCGATGCTGGATCACCTTCTTTGCAGCAATCAGGGACTTCCTAAACACCCAAGATATGCCACTAAGATTTTTTTGATCTGCGGGCCTCAATCGCCAACCAGCAACGGTGGCATTGTCGACCTTGCCTACCTTCAACCAAACTCCCTTCGCTGTACTTGGAGTGCTTGCCTCTTGGTATGGGGAACACAGAACACCAGAAATCAATCGTGAATCAAACATCCCAAGCATCAAAAGCCTTAAAGTGCTTGTTTTGTTGGAACATTCGGTTGTTTCTCAAGATAGGGGACCCCAAAAATGGTTGGTTTATGAGGTTTATGGTTATAAATGGCTAAAAAATAGTTGGTTTATGGTTATTAGCCATGGCTAATATTGGATCTCTTGGGGGGCCCCCATGGCTTGAGAAACCACCCAAATTTCGCCGCTGAAGTCGTAGCGCCAGGACTCGAAGTCGTAGCGCCACCAATGCACGTTGCGCTCGGCCGGACCGCAGGCGGAGAAGAAGCGCCAGCCGTTTTCAGCAATGCCTCGGCGCAGCTGCCATCAACGGGCGCCGGGTTACAGCACCGGGTTACAGCACCGGGTTACCATAGAACTGGGTTGGTGGTGCTCACCACCCCGTCGTAGAAAATATGCGCCAGTCAAGCAACCATTTGTTAATGATCACATAACTATAGGGGAAAAATGTTTCAAAGCACAAGTCAAATACAAATATCTACCAATCAACCTACAACATGACAAGCAAAACGGCTTTTAGCGGTCAGGGGCTTACTCAAAGCTGAGCGCTGTCATGAAACAAAAGTACTAGCCTGAACGTTCTGAAATTAACAGTGCCCAGGTATCCAGCGTGAACTTCACAAATAATGGGGGGATCTAGGGAAAAAGCCACTGTCATCTTTTTGCACTGTTGCAAAACAAATCCAGGAAAACCGTGGAGTGGCAGCGCAAAGGAATTTCTGTGTCTTAAGCTCTGTGAACACATTAATTGAAAGGAGGAACCTGCAAATGCCCACAAAACACGTTCATCTTCTTTCCAACTCCCGTTCTTTCTTGCTTCTCCCCTTCTGTTTTGCAAGACTGCCAGCCATGGCAGGGACTAACTCTTACTTCCTCAGCAAGCCCTAGCAATCCCGTTGTTTCTGTATACTTTTGCTTACATTAAGATGAAAACCCTCTTTCCATCTCCTCAAAGCACGGTGAATGTGCAACGATGCCGTGGCACCCTGCAAGCCTTTGTAATTGATTAAGATAGCTTCAGTAAGTTTCAACACGGCAATTGCAGCATTGGAAGTAAACAGGTAGCAAGCACAAAAGTGACATGTAGTAACATGTATTATACAGCTATATACAGCTACAATATGCTACAGCACATTGGGCCTGTTTGCCAATGAGATCTAATGAGCTGCTCACATCCTGAGGTATGACATCTTTCGGAAACACATTACGTAGCGCCATCAACCTCGTCTCCCTGTGTTACTGTGACCCTTGTGACCAACAGTCTCCATGACTCTATCCAAAGCAAATCAAGCTGCAAACAGCTCAGCATGATGCATGCCACATGCTACATACAGGAATTCAAATGAATTCAGTTTAAACACCTGAAGTAGCCAAGATCAGTAAAGTACACAGGCCATAAGGATACCCCTGGCTCCGAATCGCCCCCTCCCAACCACCAACCAGTCATAGCTTGTCACATCGCAGCTGCTGCAAGAGATACATTTGATGCCGCCGCTCGCAGCACACCAATCGTCGTAGGGGCGAATGCCATGGGTTCCTTGACGCAACAAGGCCGCCAGCCATGCCATGGCAGTCCTGGCGGAAGCACAGCCACATGGGATTCCCCAACTCCCGACCCCAACTCACAAAAATGAAGAAAGAGATAGAAAGACTTCAAACATCCTGTAGAAACGGGCTCAACCCACTGCAAGAGAGCTTGATGATATGAAATGATATGGAAAGCTACAGCTCCTACTCTGCGTTCCATTGTTATGTTTGATCAATTCAGCTCCATCTGGAATTCAAAATCGCCCACTTTCCTGACAAACAGCTTTAGACGATCTCTTGGAACCATTGAGAAATACGCAGCCATCGAATACACAAGCATTGCAAACAAACCTGCTGCTCGCAGGTCCGCTCCATCAAATCAAAGAATGGCAAAGCATCGCTCCAGCTCACCAGTCACACATACACACCTGGACCTACACACCTACACACATGACCAGAAAAATATGCCCTTAGGCAGGTGAATCCTCCGCGCACGGCCGCGCTGCTCTTACGTTGGAGACGCCATGGCAAATTGGAGCGCCTGGTTCCGATGACATGTTTTTTCACTCCAGCACTGGAGTAATGCGTATCACTCAGCCCTTTTCCACAGCTCTGTGAAGTCCTAGTTGAGATTGAGATGAGTCAGAGCAACGTTGTGCATTCACCACTCCAAGCCAAACTGAGCAAGTGAATGCGACGTCGAAAACATGCGAAAGCCTACTAGCGCATTGCGCAGATTCTCAAGCGTACAGCAGGAACAATAAGAAAAGGGTAGACCAATAACCAGCTCGAGGTCACCACAAAGCACGTAGCCACGTGCAGTTGGCCAAGTCTACTAATTCACGTGGTAGCCTTTACCCGCCTGTAGCAAAACACGTACCGCATACCAACTCACAAGTCATTATATGATAGACATTGTTTGAAACCAATGTGTTGTAAAAATGCAATAGCAGTAATAGACATTCATAATGATCAAACAACTGAACTCATGAAAAAATAAAGGGAACGGCAGGTCTTTGTGGAGAAGCCCCTGTCATCTCTCGACCTGCCACTGGGATTCTCACCATCTCGGCTGAGCCGCAGCATCTTTAGCTGCCCCCCAGCGCAAGAAATCCAAACCTCACAGTTTCCAACCCAGGTTTTCATCACAAATTCTCGCGGCCGTCAAGTGCTGACGGCGAGCACTGCAGCATGCAAATGCGACATGATGCAAGCCTTTGGACTAGAAAAACACAAAAGACTATGAAGCAAGCCAGAACAAGCTCTCTCATGTTTCATGATGCTTTGTTTGCGCGAAGAAATCTGGTCAAAACTCCCCAACCTGAGAATATCGATGCAATACGATGTCTAGCTAAATAGCATCATTGATCTCTTGAACCCCTGAATGTTGTCTCAATTTCTGGGCACTCCATGCACCTTCAATTGTTAGTCAGCCACGGTTTCCATATCACAGGTCATCTGAAGAACTTGAATTGTAAATCAATTGATTCTGGGAAACAGCTTGAAAGATAGCTGGCCAGCAAATGGAATAAGATGAACAAGTATAACCGATAAAAAACTGCTGTAATCCTGATTTGGCTCGTTTCTGTGTCCGGCAAGATCAAAAGCAAACAAGTTGACGCAAAGCATGTGACAATTTCATGTTTCTGGTTCCTGGGCTCTAATTGCTTGCAGCCAAACCTCTTTCCACCAAAACTCAAACATCAAGCAGTGTCCAGCAGCCAGGCGACTCCTTCCAGCATTTCAACCCCTTGGTTTGCCTGGTGTGGTAAACCAGTTCATGGCTGGTGTTTCATGGTGTTTCCCTAGGCATGTGATAGGGATGCTAGGACATGAGTTCCCCACCCACCGTCAACTCAACACCGCGGAGGGTGGACTTTCAGCAGGCTCTAGGGCCCCCATCCTTCTGCGGAACAAATTGCTGGGCCTGCCGAAGCAGTGGTGTGCATCACATTGGAGCTCCCGTGCAATGGATTTAAACCTCTTCCCCATACACGTTCATTGTTACGTTGCCATACTCTAAGATATCAAAATCATATCGCCCTGTGCGGCAAGAGTGCAGTTCTGTAGCTTTCGACAGATGTGAAACATAGCCACACTGCCGTGCGGGTGCCAACGTTTGATTCGGATCACAACGTCACCAGTGCCAAGTCGAATCCTGGACCTTGAGCCTAACCTTGAGCCAGGCAACACGCAGGCTCAGCCGCCCGACATGAGGGATCTCCCTGCAAGTAGCTCGCTGGCCCTGATGTCTGGCGCCTGCCACAGCCCGCCGCTTTCCAGGCTTTCCATCCTCCAGTTTTATCAGCAAAAACAAATACATGTGCATTCAACCAGTTTCTTACGATGCAACCTCAATGTCCGCACTGATAGGAGATGATGCTGATGATGATCATGTCACGGTATTGTCGTGGCAAGTGTGCGATGAGGAGAATGCTGGGCAACTGGCCCTTTTGGAACACTGACAATTTCGCATTTGTTTGCTGTGTCAAAACCGCGCGCCCTGGTGAACACCCTGAAAGTGACACTTTTGCTCAGGCTGGAGATCCACACCCGACACATTGGTGTTTTGTTGGCCATTTCCTGAAAATGAAATGAAATGAAGAGGAATTGCCTGAGTGTAGTTGGGATCTTTAAGTTCAACCGTCAGCAATATGGGTGTTTCTCAAAATAGGGGTGCCCCCAAATCATCTTTTCTTCCTTAATGTCATAAGCACAGAACGGTAAAAATCAACCATCATCTTAGATCTTAATATATATATATATATATAGAATCGTTATCACTGTACTAATAAACCAAGATAATTCAGCCATTTTAGGGCTCCCCTATCCTGAGAAACCCCCAATATAGGTATGACATCCATGCCGATGCCAGGGCACAGGTCCCACAGTGCCACATCGGAGGACTCGTAGGTGGCCAGGATTTGGCCGGGACCTTTGTACCGTTGATGCGGCGCAACCAACAACTCCGTGGGAGTCCCTGGTAACCATGCCTCCCTACGTGAAAGCTTCTGGGCAAAGCATCTCATAAGAATTCGTCATTGAAAATTTCTAGGCCAAGTTGAGAACTAAACCTGCCGACCTGCAACTAGCATCTCTGGCTCCAAAATATCTAAGCCTGTTGAGGATTCTGATGGCTACAGTTCCAGTCAATCTGATTCTCTCTCTTGATATGTGCTAAGGATGCTGCTAAGGGACTGTCATTCTAGCAGTTAGCGCTGGCAGTTTTGAAATACACACTTGTAATGATTGAAGTGTGGAAGTGTTTCTGCGAGCTGATCGACAAAAAGTTCAAAATCTTCAATGTGGAGTTAGAACCGCACACTTTGCAGCAGGACCCCCTAAAAAAGTTCAGTCAAGCGAAAAGCGGTATCTGCTGAGCATTGTTTTCTCCGCGCTTTGACTTCACGTCCGCGACAGGATGGCCAGCTGGTTGACAATTCCGCAGCTCAAGCAACTGGCAGAATTATGGTAAAACAATGTAAAGCGTACAATACAAATCTGCAAATGGACATTGCACCTAGGAAGGTTTTTCCTCCACCGGCACATTAAACAGCCGTGGTGCCAAGGTGTTCTGGGATTCTTCGAACAACTCTTTGGTCCAAGGGACACGCATTTTCCGCCAACTAGTGATGGCCCTAAACACAAACAGCCAAAACAACTGCCTGAGTCACAAGCATAAACATTGCGAATCTTTTCTGACAATCTTCATGAGGTTCGACATTGCTGGGAAGCAAACAAGCAAAGCAGGCACCCAGCTTAGGCTTGATGCAAATGTTGGTTGGCATCATTTCTTCCATGTTCTTTGTGGGTTGGCATTGCGCCATAGCTGCTTCTTCCTGTAGCACGCTGCAAAGCCTACTTTGTCAAACCAAAACTCTACACAATGCTGAAAAGGATTTCCCGTTGGCCACAAATGCCACAATTCGAATTTCAATTCTCATTGCTTCCCTAAGTGTTTCATAATTTTCATTGCTTCTCTCAGTTTGTCCTGGAAGCATTTCTGAATTCACTTGGTGGTTTCTCAAGCCATAGGGGACCCCAAAAACAATTGGTTTATGAAAAATAGAATGAATAGTAATAGCAATACTAATAATGATCATTAATTAATAATAATACTAATATAGTAGTAATTTATTAGTCATTAGTTATAAATTCTGAGAAACCACCAGTTGGAGTTCAGGCCTTCAAGGGACCTCATGGGTTCAGCGGAGCCCTTCCTTCACCCGGCTGCAGTTCCCTGGGCGAGTCCGGTGGCCGCGCTGTCTCGTCCCGCAGGGTGTCCACGACATGGGCGTTGCCTGGGCATGGCAAGTGGTCGGTCCGAAAACCTATTGGGTTCACATTGGTTGGTGAATTGTTAGCGGGATTTAGTCAGTTAGTTGGTCTTACTGGGAAACTGATGTGCCAGAAGCTCTCCGGCTGTTTTCCACACACCATGCATGCGCAAACCCATGCGCACACACATGCACAAGGACACCTAAGCACGCTACAAGAGACGCAATGTGTACGCAAGGAAAATGGCAGAGTTGAGTTCAAAATAGGTTCGCAACTGTGAAATCACACACACCATGATCCCCTCAATCCGACAGTATACTTCAAAGAACAAATCTTCGAATTTGATGATTGGTTTCCCTCATTTCACATTTCTGCTCTATGGATTTCTTTAGCCAAACTGGACCTAGATTTCCTCAAACCATTTTGGTGATGCAGTGCCCATCCAGAACGCCAGCACCTTCGAAAGAACTCGATGGACCTATGTGAACCTAATCACCTACAATGTGTACCTTTCTAAAGCCGTGAACATCTTAATTAACGGTGGAACACAATTTCTCGGTGTCCATTACACCAGCCATACGCATAAATAACATCATCTGCCAAGGAACAGGCGAAGGTAATCACCAGTGTGACCACCAGGGCTAACGACCGCCAGCCCCTCAGAAACCTGAAAGCAACAGTCAGGGTCTCAGTGGCTCAAGTGCGGAAAGCATTGGTTTCATTTCAAGTGCGGAAAGCATTCGGCTTGGATTCTTCAAAGTTAAGGCTTTGAGGATCTTTGAGGTGTGTGAAGCCTTGTCTAAGTGAAGCCTCAGCCAGCCTAAAACTTGAAACCTTCCGTGCCCTGTCAAATCTTGATGCTCAACATTTATTATGTACAATTAGGCAATATACAGTTTTGCTCATTCCTAGTCTTGCATAGCCTTTTCTCACGTGGTTGCTCAGAATGTCCTAGGAAACATCAAATGCTTTGATGAATGGTCAGTATCGTCGGGTTCATACTGAACTGTGCCGCTTTCCCGACATGTTTGATCACAGTCTATGATGGCACCGCATCTAAAACAGGGACTTGATATGGAAACTTCCAGAGGCTCCCCGTCGCCTCAATATTAGATATGTCTCAAGTCAGCGCCTATCAGTTGAGGTCCCTGCAATCCCTGCAAGCCCGCCACACCCTTGTGATGCAAGTAGAAGTGTGTAGAGGTGAAAGCTGAGAACACCAGTAATAATAGCACATGCAGCAAAGCAGCAAGTGGTGATAGAAGCGCATCGAATCTGACATTGACAGAAATATCGCTGGTACATTCCTCGGCAATCAAACTTCTCTCATCAACTGTTGGGCACATTTCCTCAGCATTTAAGACAAAGACCTGCCAAAAAATGGAATGTTCAAAGGCGTTTCAGGTCGTCATCATCAACATCATCGTCGTCATCATGTCCGGCACCTGACCACTGACACGGAAACTTGGAAACACCCAGGTATTCCAGTATCAGCAACTGACATCCAATGCACTTTGTTCAGATAAGGTCTGGTTTTGCAACCAAAATCTTGAACCGACCACCCGTCCGTCTAGTGCATCTGCATGCAGCTGCGCCACGCGGAAATCAATAAGATGGGGACTGCACCTGCGCAACGAAGAGTCTGATGCGGAACTGGTTTTCAAGAACTGTCAACGCCTTTTCTGATGCTTTGGGAATAGCAAGCCCTGTGCGTCTTCAGTATCATGCGCGGTGGCACTTGAATCTGGCCATTGGATGATATGACACCATTAAAGCACTGGTGTGTCTGTCCGCGCATGTGAAACCTTTTGCCAAGGAAATAACGACTGCAGATGGGTGGCATGTGTTCAATTTAATCTGCAGGACTTCCCAGGCCTCTTGGTTCAGAATTATGCCAGTAATCCCCTTTTCCAAGAATTGTCCCCCGCTGCTATCCACAACCTACGGAGGAAAGGCCGAGAAATCAAGATATCCACTTGCTTTTTGTTCAGTCTCATGTGTGGCACCTTTCCCCAGGAAGATGAGAATCTGACGAACCTTCAGCCGGCTACCTGGGTGTTGCAGTGCGAGGCCAAAATGTTCAGAACATGTTTGCAAATTGTTGATGTGACTATTTGCCGTTGCGGTAGAATACAAAAATACGATACTATAGGACCACCTCTTGATGGCAAACCCAAAGACATTTCTGCCACTGTGGGTTGACTTCCTTCTCCCGCTTGAAGCTGCATGCGTTAATGCTACCAGTTTTTTCACCGCTGGAACTCCAAATCGTTTGGTTACTTTGCAGGTCGCTAATCAATAAATACTTCAACTATCACATTGCTTCTGGGGGATCATGAGGCAACACATGGAAAGTTCAATCGTTTTTGAAAGTTTCATCAGCAAAGCACTATGGAACGCAAATGACTTGCAGTGTCCTTCGTCAAAAACCACACACAGGAGATGAGAACCGGATCGGGACCCGAACGAAATCGGAACAAGACGCGAACATCTGCACCCAGTCCCTTCTTATTATAAAGATCCCACGTAAAATGCAAATCAATCCTATTTATTGCTTCCATTGGTTCCATGCTCTGTTTCCTACGCGTGTCAAATACAAACCAATTCGTCTCAATGTCCATGCCCCAGTCTTTGCATGTCTCTTCAAGCCATGCAAATATATGCAATGTCAGTAGGCCTGCAACATGAGCCTAAGGACTTGAGCTTGGTATGAGGTTCAAACATGGTTACATAACAGCACGGCAGAAACTACTCCAACAAATGGCAATCAGCAAGGCAGCGCACTAAACAGTGGTCGATGTCAAGGAGAAGCTCCCCACAGAGATCACAAGTAGAGCTACAAAGATCTTTTCAAAGGAAAAGGATCGTCTCTGAAAGGATCGCGCATAGCTCCTCCGCATCGAGCACCTTGCGCGATCTTGCGCTTTTAGCTCTCACTATCCATCACTATCTATCGATCACTATCTATCACTATCTATCACTATCTATCACTATCTATCACCTCGAGATCTGGCGAAAGGGCAGAGCTCCAGGAAATCTCAGTCCTCACAGGAGAGCTGTGAAAAAGAGGTCTCAAGCGATACGAATCGCTTGACCTCACAAGATCTCATGCACCGAGACGGAGCTCTTGCCATGAGGGGCCATGCACATCTCTTGCTGGTGGAGATCCCGCAATCTGCTGAAGGCTGAAAAACAGCCATCTTGCACAAGTCCGCCAGGTAATTGAGTTCCTTTAAGGATCTTCCCAAAGGATGTTGCACCAGTTCTCCTCATAGGATGAGCTCTTTCCAAGGGCCGCTTCTTAGATACCTTTTGTATGCGCTGTATGTGCGCCTAAAAAAGCTCTCTTTTTGGGATCTCTCGCCGGGAACATCCTGATTCTTGGGAAATGCCTTGGGGCGCTACTGGTTCGACTTTGATTTTAACATATTCTAACATGTTTCCATCATTTTTCAGTATTAGCTCCTTCCCTGTCTGTGTAGGTTGCTGACATGCAAGGTAGAGCCATCGCAAAGGCAGTACAAACTGGCGCACTGCCAGTTTGCAAACCTTTTGGGGGGCTTCCAGAAGAAACATTCGGACGATACAACATTTTTCATATGTTTTCATCATCATCATGATCATCGGGGAATGTGTTTTATAGTGATGCAAAAGGTGGTCTGCCTCTCGACGTTGTCCGGCGGCCTGAGTCATTCTTTCAGCTGGCCCGCGCCAGTCGCAAATAGTTCCATGGTACTTAGTGTACGTAAGCAAAGTCTGGTGGGAAATTGCGACGTCAAATCTTGTGCTTGAAGTGCAATGTAAGCGTTCGTGCTACAGTATATCAGTGCAGGGCAGGTGGCAAAGGTGGGCAGTTTTTTTTGCCAGGGCTTCCGGGGGGCTTGCCAGAATGAAAGAACATACGCAAATCAAAGCAGAAAACTACTACACGAATTGCTGCATACTGCGGGCCGCATGCAAGAAAACATCAGCCAGCAAGAAAGTCACATGCGTGAGATATCAGATTAAAAGGAGGAGCAATGATCACGTCAGATCAGCTTGCAGGCCTCATCGGTTTGCAAGAGAAAGCGTTGTCCAGAAAGGCCCTTCGCCATGTGAATATAAACTCACGAGAACTGCTTTAATGAGCATGGCTGTCCAACAAGGAAGGCCAGCTTCAAAAGTGAGGTCTGTTGGCAACAAAGCTCAGCTTGCAAGCGAACCCAACGATCAGTTGCGAAAACTTCTTTTGATGGTCAGCTTGCAAGAAACATTAGCCTGCGAGACGATGCAAAAGAGATGAGTTTGATAGGGAAACCATCTAGTGCGATCAAAACGCTGGACAAATAAAACATAGTAAAATACAGTGTGGTATAGAATAAATTTGCATTGAAAGCAACCATCCTTTCTATCCGTCTAGCATAATCGATGCAGGTATTATGCTCCTGTAAACTTGAAGCTTCTATCCAAAGCTCGAAAAACTGTTTCCATCAACTCTAGCCAAACCAGAAACCTAGCATCACCTAGCTGTCACTTCTCAACATCGGAAGTATTCTGAACATCGATGGATTCCACCAAGATACTATCATTGGATCCATTCTGATCACCGTCTGAAGTCCTCGGATGGCTACAACTTTCTCTCAACTTTCCACGAAAGCCGCCAGAAAGTTGTCCCCGAAGGGAAAAAAGCTGGCCCGCGATGATAGAGTAATTAGGGACCATCATCATTCCAAATCCATGCTGCCCAAAGGCATGTTGACTGCAGGGAAGGCCTTTTCTTCAACCTAAATAGGTGTTTCTCAAAATAGGGGTACCCCAAAAATGGTTGGTTTATTACTAGTAATGATTAATAATGGATGATCTGAGGGGTCCCCTATTTTGAGAAACCACCAAATAGACATCCTACACAGCTACCAGACCCACCAGCCAGGTGCATTGCCCAAGGAGCGCGCCGCCGCTTCTGGGCCCCAGCATTTTTTCAATCATCGTGTTGACGGTAACCTCGAGGCCGTGGCCAGCCCCGCCCTTCAGACGGTACGATATCAAGGTGACGTTGTTTTTCGCTGCCGCCAGCTAACTATTGGTTAATGGTTAATGATAGGTAACTATTGTTGGTTATCATCCCCATGAGTAAGGTAAGTTTTTTGTTAGTTGTGATTGTGAAACAAACGAGAGATGTGGATAGATACGACACATATAGATACCTCATTGTCAATGTATGAGATGCTCTAATAGGCGTGTACGCATGCGTGCCTCCGGGCACCGTACGGTGCGTTGACCTTGTTCATTGTCATGTTGCTGTACATTTCAACACCACCTGTCTGAACTAATTGAAAGCCATATCTACAGATATATCAACTCATGCGCGCGTTTATGATCTACGTAATTCACACATCCATTTCATGGGAAAACACCTTGATATGGTTGGATATGGTTGGAGATTGAGGGCAAGTTTTCTTGCGGAACGTTGTGGACTTGTAATGGGAATGGAGGAACCATCCCTCTGAGGCCTGTGAGGGATTTTGCAAATGGATCTGGTAGGTATTTGCCGATAAAAAGATCCATGCATGTGAATGGTGTGCACATGAATCAGGTCTGTTGTTTTTTGAAATGTGCATACGCCTGTGAATGGTGGTGTGTGCACATTGATCAGGTGTGCTCTTTTGACATGTAAACATGTTTATGAATGGTGGGAATATGGAGCTGGACTGCTCTTTTTATTTGTATGAATGGTGTGGGCATGAATCGGGTATGTTTGTGATTGTATGAATGTGACTGGTGTGCATGTATGCGACTGATGTGCAGCATATGTTCGTTCTTCGTTATTTGTTTGCATGTTTTTGTTTTTTACCAACATAGAACTGCAAAAAAATATCACATAAATAGTGGAAACAATCCCATCCAAGAGCCCCCTGGCCCACCACGCACATCACCATTGGTGATCTATTGGTGGCTGATTAGCATCCGTTGTGCAATGAAGGCTGGTGAAGTTTCATGAGTTGCTGCAGACAACTCCCAGGATACTACACCAAGTTGAAAACACAGTGTCTGCCTGCAAAACGCCTTGTGCTTTTCTATGTTTTTCTACTATCAACTGTTTGATTGTATACATTGGTACGTACAATCCCGTGCCCACAGCCGCCTACATTTCAAAGCATCATCTTCAATCTAAATATGTGCTATGAAAGTTTTCTTTTAACTTTGTTATCCGCATATCAAGTTTCTCTTGAACTTAAACGCAACTGGAGCTTGAGATGTTAAAGTCATCCGTCACTGTCGGTAATGATCCATAAGCCGCTATCCCCAGTGTCACTGCCGAGTGACACCAAGAGCGTTCAAGGCTGCCCATACAAACCACGCAGGTTGGGTGAAAAAGCCTTGTGCAACTTCCGCAGCTTCACAACATCCAGCAGAGGGGGTCAACCAATGGTAGTGAATGATCTTCAGCTTTGCTTGGATCGAGTGTTATGACCCCTTCTAGACCCGAGGCAAAGACATGAACTTCTGAGAAAGTATCCAATCTCAAAGCTTTCAGGTAGCATTATCGACACTCTATATCATTCTATATCCAATATCCCGCGGTGTTTCTTTGCAAACTGGGTTGCAGCATCAAATCAAATACATTCAGATCCATTCGAATAGTCGTAACATGTCGTAACACCTCATAAACAAAACATCAAATACTCAATGCACTTTGTGCTTGCAACGGCGAGCAATGCCTATCTCAATTGACTGATCTGCATTACTGTGTGTCTGTGTGTCTGTGTCTGTCCGTCTCTCAGATTTGAGTCTATTTCTTGCATTCTATCAATGTGTCTATCTGCCTGTCTGTCGCCTTTCTTCTACGTGTCCATAGATCTGTTCATGTATCATCAGCCAGCCAGCCAGCCATCCAGCCATCCAGCCATCCAGCCATCCATCCATCCATCCATCCATCCATCCATCCATCCATCCATACATACATACATTCATCTATCTCGAGTTGGTCATGTGGGTTTTTCTCAAAATAGGGGACCCCCCAAATCATTCATTAATGACAATCTTTGACAAGAAACCAACCCATTTTTGGGCACCCCTATTTTGAGAAATCACCATGTCACCGCAAGGTCGCCAAGGGTCCCGTGCGCTCATGCCAATAGCCCACAAACAGGAATACCAGCAGTGTGGTCGCTGCTACCCATGCCATGCCGGCATCTTTTCCAAGCAAAGGCTTGAACAAATACCTCAAAAAGGTGCCATTGACCAGGACGGGAGGTGCCAAAGTTCATCATGGTATTGCGTTCCTGCTTCACTGATCTCCTAAATTTGAAAAGTTCTTGCCATGCTACATGCCCCCCCCTTAAAGAGCAGCCACCCCTGATATCAATAATCGGGGTTCTTTGCATGTTTTTTTAACTGCCACCAACCAGTAGGTTCGGCGCTGATAGATGTGGATAGTGGGTGGTGACTTGGTGGAGCAGCAGCAACCTCCCAACAGTCATGAAAGCATCAACAGTGGCCAGCCAGGCCTGATCATGAATTCGTTCATGGAGGAGTGCCAAATTCTCCAGAACTCCTTGAAGCTGTAGTTGAAGGAAACGCATCCATTCATATTCCTAAGAGTTTCCAAAAAACAACGTCTCAAAATCCATAAGAACAAAATGCCATCCAAATTCCAAAAACATGAGAACAAAATTACAACCCAAAATCCCAAAAGACTAGACTAATTTCATATTCCTTTAGAAGCAAGTCTCCTCTACAACACAAGGCACTCGGACCAATGCGGCCTCTACTGCCACTCCCCAAGCGCTGGCAGAGTGTCTCACAGGAATCAATGCCATCAATCAGGGCAGCTGCACGACCAAAGCGCCAAATGACCATCAAGGTAAGCCTCGGCCATGACATGCGATGACATTCACCTTTCGACCAAAGCACAAACTATAGTTGTCACGCGATTCCCGTGGCCACGATCGCACAAGTCTCTCTTTACATCTCATTCTCTGAGAAGATATGCGATGCCACCATGCTACTTTTTATAATGAATATCAATTAGTCAAATCATATTCCATCACTGACTCCAGTGAAGATGAGTATATGGGCTCATCAGAGTTCATCCGTGAACGTGTGAGCTGTTTATCTTGAATGTATCTAGAACAAATGATGGAAATTGGCGACGCTATTTCTGACCAGTGTTCATCTGCCAAATGTGCCACCGCAGTGAGTTGAAATGTTCTTGACAAACCATTGATGTTTGCAATGTTTGGATTTTGATAGATACAACAAATCTAAAGATAGATGTACATATTATGTATGTAAATAAATATGAATAAAAATAAATATATACATATATGCGCCATCACTACTGATCACGTATGCTCACTAGTGGGCGCAGAACCCATGGTGACATGGATTATTCAACCCCACACGTGCTGACCCAGCAACCATGTGTAGTGCAAGACGACGTGCATGCCGACATACAACTCCCAAGGAGACAAGTCATCCATCAAACATCCTTGGGTAGCATGCTGAGGCCACCTTGAAGCAACCAATGGTTCGTCAGTTCAGCTACTTGATAGGGCTCAGCTGAGGCAGCAATGAGTTTGCCAAAAACTTCTGGAGGAATCCCCACCTAATTTGTCTTGATCAATGTTGGATTTAGACAGGTATCATACCCTCCATGAGCTGAGCTTTTCACACTGCTAGTGTTGAGCAATGGCCATGATGCACTCTCTCTTTGGCAACTGGCGCGGCTCAGCACGTGATCATGAGGCAGCAACTGACTGATTTCAAAGCGAGTTGTATTATTTGTATTGTTCTTACTGTCTGTTTGGTCAATCTTGGTCATTGGTCATTCTTCCACCTCCCGCCAAAGCTTCAGTTTTTTGCACCGTTGCTTCCGTCAGATCAAGGAAAAACCAGGCTTGCAGCGCATCAGGTGGATCCACTCTGTGCAGCACGAGCAGCTGTCATATGGATCTTTCTCGGTGCAAGTGATCATGTTCAGTTTCTGATAGTACCACCAGTAGACCGAAAAGAATTCGATGAAAACCTGAGATTCTGCGTGTGCCCCATGCAGTACTCGCAAATTACCCGAAGAAACAAAACCTCGCGGTGTAGTAGGGGGGGGCATCAGGCTTGACCAAACTCCTCCAGCTCCCAGGGGGCATGAACCCAAGCGACAGCGTGCAAAAGGAACAAACAGCGACCATCAAATCGAACACTATAAGCCACTAAAAGCAACAAAAAGGCAGCAAGTAAACTTGTTTGCTTAATTAATGCGGTAAATCCCTGGAGCAACTACAAGGCGGCATTAGTGAAAGCAATCGCCATCCAGAACATTTGGGCAGTATTGACATCAAAAATCATGAAAGACCGAACCTAAATCTGATCTGCGACAGAATTTATAGTAGAGCATTGCTCAATTCAATCAATTCCAAGCACCATCAAGAAGAGAACCCGCACAACGTACCGCATCACTGCTCCTGTCGATTGCCTCACGTTGCACCACAGCCCAATGATAGCCCTGGGGAGCTGGTAATTTTAACAAATAAGGGTTAAAACAACAAATGCACTTCAACAAACACCTATACCCAATGGCAGATTTCATTGTGATTAGCGTGCTCCCCGTGAATGGTGGCACGTTTTGTGAAACTTCTTGAGGACCCAAGATGAGTCAGGAACTCTGTCAGTAAAGTTGCCCTGTTTGACTATCCAGATCTGGTCTATTCTCAAGGAAAACCATGGCATCTGATCTGGTTGAGCACTTCCAACGCAAAGGGCCAGCAAAAACCAAGAACAGTGAGAACAGGAGCAATAGCAACAAGTTAACTAGGTTCACGGCTCATATTGCGCCGTGTAGGAACGTGATCTGACGGCTACATGTCTTTGTCATTCTGAACACGGAATTCCACTGTGTTTCAACATGTCTCGCATGACGGTGCACAAAAAAGTCCTTTTTTCCGTGCTCTGAAAATCCGAGTCAACTAGTGCCAGCTCACCAAATTTTCATCAAGTGAGTCTATGAAGTAAACCATCAGACGTGAAAGGACGTAGAATCGGGTCATGGATACAGTTGTTGGGGGTGCACATGAACGATGGCGTGTCGTGACGGATGCAGTAGGAACCGAACGTTATTACGGCTGGGACATGCATGCAGTGGTGACGGATGCAGTAGGAACCGAACGTTATTAGGGTTGGGACATGCATGCAGTGGTGACGGATGCAGCAGGAACCGAACGTTATTAGGGTTGGGACCTGCATGCAGTGGTGACGGATGCAGTAGCAACCGAACGTTATTAGGGTTGGGACATGCATGCAGTGGTGACGGATGCAGTAGGAACCGAACGTTATTAGAGTTGGGACATGCATGCAATGGTGACGGATGCAGTAGGAACCGAATGTTATATGCAGTAGGAAAAATGCAAAAAATGAAGAAAACACCACGGCGTTTTATGAGCCGTGCTCCAACTACTAACTGCTACTACGACTATTCCTTCTACTACCCCTACTACTGCTACTACAGTAATCCTATTGCAACTACAGCTACACTACCATCCACTGCTACTACATCAAATGCTGTTTGCGCAAAAGGCTCAAAGCCCTTCTTTGCACATGAGAATGGCCATCTAAGTACAGTATAAACTTCTAACGGAGCACCTGTTGCCCAACCACCCTCACGCACTGCAATTAACTATAACAATCGCAATACACAGTAGCCGCCGTCCAAAAGACCGAATTCCCATGGATTCCCCCTATGTTCTAACAAAATCATCATCAACTCACCAAAATTAGTAGGGATCTTACGGATTCTTACGGAACCTACGTCGCCCTTTCTAAGCGAGATCCTCTGAATCAGTTCTTGACAACACTAACCCACTACACTTCCCACAGGACTGAAAGAGGTAGCTCGGGGTAGCCCGGCGACCCTCAAGCACCTCAAAAACAGCAAACCAGGCATACGGCTGATAGCATGACACATCACCAATCAGTCGTCACCCATTTGCCTTGCAAAGGACCAAACCAAAGGTAACCAATAGCACTTGATTGCACTTGCAGGGCTCTTTTGGCTGAGCAAAGGACTTCCGACAAAACGCTAGACGTCCGAAAGGTCCATTTTGCTCCCCGCCTTCTTGAAGGGGTTACAGGAATCCCATTTCAAACATGTTTCTCAAAAAGATCCACAGGGTTCATAGGACTGTTTGTAACATAAATGGGCATGCCCAGCTTGCCTAAAACATGTTGTGCAAACATGGGAATGAAAAAAAGAACCATAAAACAGCTGAAGCGCTCCAAATATATATTCAAATACCAATCACAGAGACAGCACACATAGGGCCTGTTAGTGCAAATGCGAAAGCTGCGTCCCAAAGCCAACACAGGGTTCAAACATGTTCAAACCTAAACCGTCGAGAAAAATGGAAAAAAGAAATGGGCAATCCTTGCGAACGGCCGGAGAAAGCACATAATTACGGCAATTGAGATAATTGAGATTGTTTGAAGAAGTATTGCAACATATTGTACTAGTACCAAACCCCAATCCCAACACTCGTCCCCAAGTAAATCTGTTGCATCTGTGGTGCCCGCTCTCCACGGGAGGTTTCCCTTCATTGTAGGTCGAGACATCCACAGGTTCCCGCAGCTGTGCCACGAAGGCATTGAAGCCAAGGATTGGCCCAGCGAAGAACAAAGGCGGATATCCCAAGTACGCGATGTAGTACTTCCTCAGCGCAGTCAGAAAGGCCCAAGCCCCCTGTCTGGTGTCATGCACTCCTGCAAGACCAAAAAATAAGCTTTTTATCTTGCTCTGAACGCACGCGCGCACATACACACACTTTACAATGATGCTATTCATGCTCTGCTATTCAATGTATTTGGAAATGCTGACGGTAGCAGTCGTGTCTTAGTTATGTTTACAGAAGGGTAGGAAAACGGTTGAAGGGTCGTGTGAGTCGTGTCCTAAAGGCTTGCATCCGTGTGCATTTTTTGCACCTGCGATGTGATCGCGAACTGTCTTCCACATTCTTCTATTACATTCATTTCCAACACCCAAACAAGGCGTACCAGCCATAAAGCAAAAGTTTTAAGTT
>VSDK01012287.1:576839-594337 GCA_009767595.1 Symbiodinium kawagutii
TGTGTAGGGACGACTGTTTCATCCTCGTGTTTCTGTTTGGCGCGTGCGTTTTTCTCCGCGCCTGCGATTGACTTTTACTGTATAGCACGTGCGTTTTGTCCCACGCCTATCACAAAAATGTGTTTTTCGTCATTTCCAGCGTTGAGGGTCGGGTTGGGGGGCCGGGCGTGGAATGGTAACGTCCATTTGCACCTGCAAAAAAGTTGCTGCTACGTGGGGGATGTGGTGGGGGGGGATGTCAACATTCGCACGCGCAAACAAAATTGATCTATGTGGGGGATGGGATGGGGTGGGGCGGGTTGGTTGGGATATCAAAATTTACCTGCATGCGCAAACAATGTTGATGCTACGTGGGGGATGGAGTGGGGTGGGATGTCAACATTCACTCGCACGTGCAAACAATGTTGATACCACGGGGGGATTGCAATCGAAAGGGATCGATCCCTTCAAGTGATTGGTGGAGATAACTTCGCTGAAAATGAGATCTCAAATAAACGTGGCAACCCATTGGGTCGCATGAGCCCAAAGAGATTAAACAGATCTCATGTTGTGCAATTCTCATCCAAAAGGCTTTTGGAAAAAACCAAGCTCGCACACAGCTTTGGAAGCATACACATTGTACAGAGAGGATAAACAACCAAAAAACATGCTCTTGGGTGTGCTCCCCTGAATCGGTGCGGAGCAAGGCAACCCCTGGCTGCCGAGAACAAAGAATGGCATGGGCGGCGCGCGTTTACAGGGTGATGGACTGTTGTTGGTGAACGGCTGTAGCCTTTCCGCGTTGGCTATGGAGCGGGCCTCAAAACAAACTATGGATTAGTTCACTACTGGCAAATAGGCATGCGGCATTCCCAATTCAAAGTTCTCAACCTGTAAAACCATATCGAGGGGTCCGACCGTTTGGTTTTGGCACTTGCTCAACTGTCAGCGCTCCAAGCATCCATGAATAGAATGTGCTACCAACCTCTGGATACCGATGGCGCAGGTGTTGCTTAGTCTTCTCCTCTAGTGGCAGGGGGGCCCCCAGTCCACAAAATCTTTCAGGAAGTGTTGCGCAGCTGCGAATGACTTTGTCAATCGTTGGATCTCAGTCCATGCTGTCTCAAACATAGCCATGGACATCTGATCGGGGGCAGGATCCCAGCCTTTACTGAACTTATAGCCTTCGTCGTTGTCGTTCCAAAGGGTGTCCTTGGCAGCGTGTTCGGCAGCAACGCTACTATCTGCTAGATTTATCAGGTTTTTGGAAGTCACATAGCCTTCGATAGCCATGGAGTGCCATGGATGCTTAGATGCAATGGTCTCACTCTGTCTAAGTGAACCGGTTCTGCGACCCTTTGCGTCTCTTGTAATCAATTCAATCTCTCAATGTTCAGTCTCTGCGCAACACTTTTATTCAGACCAAGCGTAGATGAAGACTCGAATAGCACTGCTTGGTCGGACAAAACAGGTGCAGGCTTTTGCTAGGACTTATATATATCTATAGGGCATTCTAGGGTGGAATTTAAAACTCAAGATTTCTGGAGCCCTGTTGAGTCTGGATTCTTCACCTCGAACAATCATCCTATATCGCGATGTCGCGCTGGCATAAACCTATCGTGGTCAGCGCTGAAACATTCAATTTCGCAGTTAACTGTTGGGCCTTGACAACCTGTCGCATGTCAAAGCAAAGTGTCAGAAATGTGTACCATGAAAATGTTAAACCAGGTTAAACCTGTCTTGAAGCAATTCAGGTTCATGGATATTCATGGCGCACAGGATGAAAATCCGTAAACTGTGGATTCCCAATGGCCCTGTGCAATCAAACCTTTTGCATGTTCCCGCAGTCTTCTTCAAAGGGACAAACCCTCCAATTCACGGCCTCCTTTGAGCCACCAGTTCCCGATAGAATAAGCCAACGGATGCCAAGGGTCTACTCCTAAGGAGATGAGCTTCAGCGCGATGAAGCGGAAAACAAACCAAGGAGCTAAGCCAGAAATCCTGGGGCACTTGGGCTGGGCTTCGCGGCCATTCGCTGGACATGTCTCGCACATTTGCAAGGACTGGGGGACTAGGAATCAGCTCCACCACATGACACAGGAAACAGAAGAAACACTCGGTCATCACTCACTGAACGATTTATTCGAGGTGCAAGCTGTAGTGATGTTCCCTTTGTACACCCACAGAAGTTTACGCATGCTGTGGTTCACTGCAAGGGACTGCTATGATCTTGAATGACTAGAATGCCCCTGGAAGGGATCAGAACAATGCTCATTTTGACAAAGGGATCAGATTGTGGGCCCCATCGGGATTCACAACAAACAAGAAATACTGATCACAAAAATCGCGCCAGCCCAACTTCATGAAACCACTGCGTTGGAGGTGCTTGCTTGGGATGCTCCATTGATGGTGGTATCCACACACCATCCAAATTCTCAAAAAAATCATCACTTTCAACTAGGAAATTATCTGCTTTGCCGGGTAAAGCATGCATAGGGCCATGAACAATATTGAACAATATATCTGCTGAACATGCAAAATAATATACAAATATATTCAGTATCGATCTGCCACCCATCTCGACAACAACACGCTGTTCAGATGAGAGACAGGAACGGATTCGAGATCCAGCCTAGTGGCACTTGAACTGGCATGATGATGATCATGAAAATGCCTAAACACATGAGGTTGCCATTATCACCACGACATTGACGCTGCTGATGAGACTTAATCATGATGATGATGATAATCATTATTATTATTGCTATTATCATTATGCTGATGATGATGTTGATGATGATGATGCAGCTGATGATGGCGAGGGTAAAAATCATGATGGTGACCACCGTGGCAAAGTAGGTAGGTAACTTTGCGAGCACCGCAAGCAGAGTTCGGGATAGTATTGGCGCGTCTTTTCGTGGTTGTCTGAGCGATGGTGATGCCAAAGGCTTTGCAAGGAGTAATTGAGGACCAAACGTATATAACAAAAATAGGAATGACAATAGCAGCAATTGATTAACGCAAACAGTAAGGGCAAAATGATGATCAAAAAACATCGCTATATATAATACACAATAGTGATGATCAAATTCATGAGAGAACCATGTAGACATTAGTACCATCATGATTACACGAGGTTATAGTAACAAAAAACACTCGGATCGCCGTTACATGGTGTTATGATGACCGCGGTGAAGATGGTGATGTTGATTCCGCTTATGGTGACGCTATGCCATTGATGGTGGTGGCAACCATGATCATGCTGACAATGACAGCGATAGTCCTGACAGTGATGGTGGCGGTAGTGATATGAATGACAAATATGGTCGTGATAATAGCAGTGCGGTCGGTCAAAGCAATGGTGGTGATGATGACATATGATGACAACTATCATCATGACGGTGATAATGCAATGGGGCATGTCATTGCAGTCAATGGCGCCAACGTGTCGTCGTGGGTGTGGTTCCCCCTGGTTCCGCTACACCATTGCTGCCATGAAGCACACCGCTGAGTTTGATTTGTTTTCGTACATAGTGGCTTTGCCACACATCAGCTCCTCTGTGAGGGACCAGGACCTTAGCTCAGCAGGGAGACTATTCGGGAAATCATCAGCCCACCATGGACGTAAACCAAAAAGGCGGACATTGCCATGTGCCCATAGAGGGCACCTACGGGCACCTTGAAATGATCAGTACTCAGTAAAAACACATATGAACATAATGTATGGACACCCTCAAGAAGGGACGACTGACTGCTCTGTGGAGGATTTGACACTCTATGATGTGCGCACGCCTTTTGTGCATCTTAGTCGGAGATGAGCACAGAACCATGCCATCCGATTGTGGACACGTGATGACCTTCCCTCCAAGAACCTCAACTAGTGCCCCGAGCAGTGCATTTTGAAGCTGGCCGTAAATCATCACATGTTGTGCAGCTGAAGCTTTGAATTTCTCTCCATACTGCCCCTGAAACATTTCAGCAAACCTTACTACTGTAGTAGTGACCCATCCTTATGGACAAATACAGTTTGATGTCTGACCAGCACATGTCGTCAAATAATGGTAGACAAACATTTCTTGTGAAAGTAAGTGTTTTTGTGGCTCTCAAACCTCTTAGAGAAAACTCGTTTGCCAAACTGACATCATAAGAATGTTCCGGCCCATTTCAACTCATTCTTCGGGGACTCCGGTATTGAATGATATGCCCAAATAAGTTGTGTTGCAATAGGCGCTTTTACATCTACAATCAATTGAACGAAAACTACGTAACTACATGACTTCAAGCCACAGCTGGTTGAACAACTAACATGTTTGAGAAGCAGCAATGATATCCAGACGTTCCCCAGGAAGAACCGCATGGTTTCTGCCAAGGAGAAGCCCGAGAAGAACCAGCTCCCATTGCTGCCACAGGCACTTGGTTCCCTGATCCTCCGACCAACCAGGCCTGGCGCCGTCATGGTTTGATCACGTTGACAGAAGTAACATCAGCCCATGGATGGTGCTGATACTAATAGTAGGCACCTAGTTGGGAATACCTGAATACCCAATATCAATAGTATAGGAACTAAGCACTCACATCACATATCAATAGTAGGCACTTGTTAGGCATAGCTAAGTAAGATCAATAGCAGGCTAAGCAATCACAGCCATGATGTAATCATCATTCGCCACCGACCATCGATGGTCACCCATGAAGCATCCGTTGAATCGTTGACCAATCTTAACCTCACTGGGTTTGGAAGGTCCTGCAACTCCAAACGGCGAAACTTTCGAATAAGAAGCACAAGTTGACACACACACACACACTCACACACACACACTTGCACACCCTGCAGTTGCTAGCTCGAACTACTGTAAGAGCAGTTCCTTGTGGCTCCCGGAGGCAGGTATAACAGCTATATCATCCACTTACTTGCTATAGTGCACTGGAGCTAGGCTTGTCACGGGATCCCCTACATCGCCAGTAGCTGTTAGAGTTTGGAGCTTGGCAATACATGGGGCATTGGCTGGTGTACCGTGGCTCCGTCATGGACGCTCCTCATCGCTCGATCAAAATCCTGCGCATATTTCGCATATTTGCACGATAGTTTGAAAAGAACACGGATTGGAACAGGAACGGCAACAATAACAGCAACAGCATCAGCAAGAGTCAGTATACCCGGGATCATCCCAAATCATGCCGAATGCCTGAATCTTAAAACAACTGATCAAAACTGTTAGCAGCTGGCTGTGTTTGGATACCCAATGCTCACAGGACGCAAAGAGATACGGTGTCAGCTCCGAATCCTGGCAAGTAGGAAGGAAACTAAGAAACGACTTCTGATTGGCTGGTTGGCAATTTGCCTGAACCTCTGATGTGCGTGTGCATGTGCTGCGTACGGGCTCCGTGTTGCTTACGAAAATGCTCAAAAAAATGAATTTACCAGATTGAGCCTGGAACAGTTCACTTTGACTGCAACAGCATCTGTTCCCCGGTGCCCATTCACTGGGCTAGCTTTGGCCAAAGGACACTTTATGGGCTTGCTCACCCAGAAAACGCGAGACCAGCTCCATAAAAGCCTGCGTCCGAAATGGACATTGGCAAATGACTAGAAGCCCCCAACTAGCGTTCTCAACAAGCTGCTGAAACACCTTGCATGGATATGGTTGCATTGTCCAGGAACCGCCGAGCTCTTAATAAAAAACGGTTGGAACCAAAGGCCCCTGAAAGGGGCACAAAATATGAGGATGACATGGTAGCTTGCATGACTGCCCACTATTCGGGTAAACATCCAACAGTGCTATCCTTCAGGTGTCTTAGAGTCGTGGGGGGCTAAAAAAAATCACTGCTTGTGATTGTCAAATCCTGGGCTACTGAACCAACATGCAAATTGAAAGTATCATGTCAAAACATTTCAAGTGATAGGGGCCGGTACTCCAGCAAAATCAGAGTTGCTTAATTGAAATGCCAGCACACCAGCCTCGGAACTCTCTAAATGAATGAACAAACACCTTGCGGTTGTAGCAGAAATGCCTTCACTCCCAAAAAACCCGAAAGACCCTATGCCTTATGCCTACCAACGCCTTGCACGGCACGCTCTCTCTCTCTCTCTCTCTCCCTCTCTCTTATAGCAGTTATCGCCCTTTGCCTTGCACCAAGCGCAAAAAATGCTGGCCCACGCGTCGCCATGTGCCCGGAAATGTAATGAAGTAAGCAAATGTGCTGTCAGGCGACTAGTGCTTCCTCCTCCATGACTGGTGGTTTCTTTTTTTCCAATCTATATCTATACAAATATATAGATATATATATATATATCTATATATTAAAAATGAACACACACACATATACAACATAATCACTCTGCCCCAAAAAATATACAGTATTAGCACAGCAGCAAATGAATTGAAATTATATTCCTCACCAAACCATCAAACTATAACAAACTCGATTGGTTTCTTGGAGAACATGTGCTATCCAAAGGACAAGGGCTCACCGACCATGGTCATTCCATCAAAGGACTGGCCTGAAACCTTTCTTACATGGAAATCCTTGCAAGCACTGACTATCCTGTTGTATTTCTAAGTATGCTGATTGGTTCGTTCAATGGATGAAGGGTTCCGATATGTTCGCGTGCATGACAAAATATTGTCTTACCCACGGCAATCAACAGCAGCAGTCCTGGATTTGGGGCCCAGCCAGTGACATTCCTTCCTTTCCCTTCGGAAACTGCACGATTTGACGTCCAAGCTGCGATAGCCAAAAACCAAATCACCTGGAAAGCACTGGGGCAGCAAAATTAATTGCAATGCGTGTGCCAGGCGCTCAATTTGATCAACCACCAAATCACAGGAACTGGAAACGAAATTGGACTGTCAAACAGCGAGCAGTGTCCATCAAACGGGCGTTTTCAACAGATTTTCATGAACATTTCCAGCTTTTCTCTATATAGTTCAACTCCGTGCTTCATGCCTCTGTGGTTTCTGCATGTCTATAGTTACTACAGTGCTACAGCTTAGCTTCGCAAATTTCAACAGGTGAGATTCTCAACTCATTTGGAGATCAGCTACGACGCAGCTCCGGTCGCAGCTCCTGTGGGCCCAGGCACTGCCACGGTCTTGTTGGGGGTCAATTTTTCGGCTGGAATCCTGCAGACTGCCACGATGATCAAGGTCATGATGGCAACCAGGGCAGTCCCCAAGATACCTGGGCACATGGGGCTGCATCTGAGAGCTGACAGGCTGCTTTGGAGCGTGAGTAGTGCCCAAAACTGTTCATAGTTCATGCACAAGTCCACCGGCACAAGCACCTTTTTCCCCACAGAAACAAGAAACATGCCACAAGACGGTACAATGCATGCAAATGAGCAAGCACATACACATACATTTCTCAAACACGTCAATCACGCCAGCTACATACACATACATACACCGGTAAACACACGGAATGCTGAGTACATTATCTTGCAACATGTCTGCCAAAATACCAAATGAAACATTGCAGCAAAAAATGCGAAACAAACACAAAAAGAAAACAAATACAATAATCCCTGCTCCCTATTTCACAACTCCCCCATGAGGAGAAGGGGGGACCCCAGGGGGATGAGGAAGACGATGATGAGAACCATGAGGAGATGAGGAGAAGCATTGATAAAATCTCAATTGCCCGTCTCTGCAGGCTGAACGCGGGCTTTGCACAGGTAAACTATGTCCCTGATGTGAATCACAAATAACACATATTATCAGTTATCACTTGATTTTCAACAACTGTAAGATTCTTCCAGGCTGCTGGGTACATTTGCATCTGCAAGGTCGCATCTTTTTCAAGCACAGGGCGTGCTATTCGAATTTATGAACTACATTTTAAAAGCAACTGGCTGGTGTGGTTGATAACCAGGTGCAATGGTTGCTATGCGAACCGTTAAGCCAATTATTCCGAGTACTGCCCAAACCGGGGCTCTTCTGCCATGGTGCCGAAGGAGACGAAAATGACAAGGATTCCACAAATCACATGCACCCTGTCAGGAGCATGTCAGAGCGGTCAAGGTGCGATGATGGAAACTAAAGTTATTTAACACCCCTCCCATACCGGGTAGGCTCGGGACCCAGTTTTTTGGTGGAGTAGAGTATGGAAAAGCTTGTATGCAAATGTATGCAGTGAGGTTTGGACTGCCCCCACACCATAAAATCAATCGAAAGTTGACACGTCAAGCACTAATTATGACTTTCGAGTTCCACTATATCAGTATGGTCCGATCTGCTCGCGAAGTGGGTTCCAAGTTAAAACTTAAACAGCTTGGGCTTACACAATCAATGCGCATGTTCATCAACCCTGGAAACGTCAAACTTCAGTTGGCATAAGATCTACGGCCTGCTTTCAAGATTTCCAATCAAGTTTGAGGAGCACTGTTTTCATACTGAGTTGGGTGATGTGGCATCTGTATGATTGAAAATCTTGCAAATCTCTTCTAAAAAATGGTGAGTCACTAATGCTTGCAGAGCCAGGCAGCTGACTCGTCAGCAGTGGCAGGGGAGAAGCACCTAGGATCTCTTCCTGCTTACAGGCTCACTCAACTTGCCCATGAAAGCGGCAAATACAAGCAGTGGCAGGGAAGAAACACCTAGGATCTCTTCCTGCTTACAGGCTCACTCAACTTGCCCATGAAAGCGGCAAATACATCTGCGGTGGTCACTGGCCGAAGCTAACAATCTAAAGTTATTGCATGACTTTCACTCATGGTGACACTATTCACATGTCTGCATACCTTCGATGCAGTGTTAGGTTGTGTCTGATTTGATAAGCCTAGGGCCCATGGCCCCTGCAATTCCCTGGGGATCTTAGGAGTCTTGAACATCTGACCTGGCTACCTCTTTAAAAACGGTGATGCTCAAGCAAAGTGAAACAATAACACAAAGAGATAAGGAGGCACACACACACATATATCATGAGGATTGTGTCAAAGCATTGGACAACGCAATCACATATATATTATATCATATATCATATACAACAAATCAGATCATACATTGAAATATAATAAAGACTATATACTACAACTGTACCTTTGGATGCACAATCATGGAAATCAAAACTGATGACTACATATCGCATGCGGCACCCAGCTGTTCATCTCTCACTAGTGATCAGAAATCGGTACACTTCGAAGCACCCTTCCAAGTCGTAGAATACCACACCTGCATTCCAAAACGCATTCAAAAGATTTGTCATAGGTTACCTCCCCTCTAGACCATAAGATACCATAAGCCAAGGTTTCTGGAGGAACGGGGGTGGATCATCAGGGCCACTGCATCCTGGTGCCCTGGGAATCCCCACCGCTCACGGTTCTGTCCAGACTTGAAACAGTATCCCAGCAGCAGGAAGGCCACCATCATTGCCTCGCTACCAGTTGGGGGGGTCGGTATAGAAAAGTCACCTCCAACAATTGATTTTTGAATCATCTTGAATCACTCGAATGATTCAAATTGTGATATCGGGGAATGGTTGGGAGTGCCTGTAATTGTGGCAATTTGAGCAAGTGATAAGTGAGAAGCTGGAGATGTGACGGATGGTTCAGTGGCACAACCGTAGCTACTGACGTGCCGTCAACACAGTGCTGTGAAAAACAGCGAGCAGCCAAGATTCCCCCAAGCTCGCCAAATTCCTGCACCGGGAGAGTGATGTCAGCAGCTAGTGTTTCTAGGATTGTCAAATCAGGAAGCGACACATGCAACAGCTATTTATATATTATTTAGCCAATTGAATATCAATTTTTAGCCCATATCAATTATTGTTATCAAGCAAAGTTTCCCGATTCCTTGCTCGTCACTGGTCATCAAGTGTCATCAACGGTCAGTAGCTGGTCCTTTTCCAGGTCGCGTATGTATCCTCCGAGCGGATGTCCATCGTTGGGGTGCACACCTTGGTCAAAGGCCATCTCTGAGTTGTTGTGCATGAACTCCTGCAGCATTTTTGTTATAGATATTGAGTGACAAGTAAATTTGTAGAAACACATCTGTTTTACTTGAAAGTAAATATATGCACACATAATGCTTTTTTTCAAGCTCCCAGTAGCTCGGTGCTGCGGCTATGCAAGCAAATTCTATGTTACACAACTCAACCAGCGAAGTCCTGCCCGATGTGATGCCCAAAATCTGTGCGATGCATCTCTGTGCAAATGGCAAGGGCATCCGCGGACGAAATCTCTCTCTCTCTCAATATATTTACAGCAATATAGCTATATACCAAAAAAGCTACGCATATGTTTCTCATGTATGTGCAATCATGTCTGTCTGTTTTAATTCCAAAATCTTGGTACAAATCTAATTATAAATCTAAATATATATACATATTATATCTTTTTAATTTGTTATCTAATTTGACATTATGTTTGGATATATTTTTTGTATCTACGCAAAAACAAATTATCTATATTCATTTATTCATTTTTACTTACATGCAAAAGCAAATCTCTAAATGGAGTATATCAACTTATATGGTAATGATCTCATTCTGGATCACCATCGGCGAAAAAAGGCTAGTGAACGCACACGCGCTTGAGGATGGTGCTTAGGATCGTCTTTCCACCCCCACTTCGCCTCCAATTTGCCAACCCAGAAACCAATGTGTCCCATCCCGGCACTGGGCGATTGCCGTTCACGGTGCCTAGCATGGCGGATGTTGGTGGCCAAGGGTAGCCTTTGCGGCTGGGCATTGCCTGCCGCTTTCACCAAGATTTCTACGACTACCACAGCTGTCACCAAAGCTGGGTCCGTCCAATCATCCAACATTAACCATTTACAGCACTAGTAAACCAACCATTTTTGGGCATCCCCTGTTACTACCAAAACTACCACCACATTTTGCCAAACTGACCTGGACCTTTGCCACCTTAACCTCCATGCGTTGGTCGGGGGCAGGGCCTCCGCAGGTGGAGTCGTCCAAATGTTTGTAGGGAGGCTCCAAGGCGCGGAAAGGAATGCCCAGCCTCGGCGAAGGCAACACCAAGACCATCAACACAGACCTGGCAATATTAACCAACCAACAATGGAGGATAATGACCAGCAATAATAAGGGAAAACAATGGTTAATGATGGGGAAGCAGGGGTACAGGGTTTTGACCCAAAGCCACCTGGTGCAACAAAATGGCTTCAGAGGCAACACCAAAATGGTGATCAATGGTTTCATTTTAGCTGAGATCACATTCCCCTGAAAATGGTTGAAATGAACACCGAAAGATACAGGCAAATCAGGCAAATTGGCAGTAGGAAGTGGGAGAGAGCAAAGATTAGCAGTGCCGTACTTCTATCAGCATATGAACTCACACAAATGCATAGGAGAATTAAACACAATAAAATCTCACTGTTCCCGAATCATGCCCATCCAATCCAAGTCACCCGGTTCCGGTCATGTTGATCATTCCTCCGCCTTCATATCCTGCCAGGGCCGTCAAAGAAATGCCAAGTTAGGAAGAGGAAACAAGAAACTTCCACTCTTGGTCATGAGCCATGATTGTTTCATAGTTTCGTGTGATTTGTTAATCCCTCTCTTCTAGTGACCTGCATTCTCAATCAAATTGGCTGGACTGAGGGCACGGACATGCAAACTCATATATTTGTGGATATGCCTGTGTATGCCAAATTCCTAAGTCAAAGTGCATACGGCATAATAATGTATACAATCAGACCTGTAACTTTTACCGTCTCTTTATGTGGGAGAGTGTGCATCGTGAGTTGGAGTTGGAACAGTCGACAAACAAAAAACTCGCTCAACCAAAGGAAAATCCACAACAAATAATTAGAACAATGATCAAAGCATGTAAGCATATGTAAGCCAACAAAAACAGTTTTTTTTTGCAAAGGTATGTGTCACTTTGTGACATCTTGTGACGTAGCTATACGTAGCCCTCATCCGTTCTTCCAACTGTCAGTGAGCCAGAGTGTCGGAACCCTGTGCCCCTTTAGCTCAAAGTGCTGAGATGTTCACCAATCCAAATCGAAACATTGAAAGCGCATATGTTTTTTTCCCAAAACTGGGGTTGTTTTGAGAGCGTTTCAACTCATCTACCAACCCACATCAACGCACATCAACCATATCAACCCATATCACCCCAAACCAACTAACAAAGCCCGTGCTTGAACGAAGCATAGCTTGAGATCCTGGCGAACACCGCTGCATCCGATCGCTCCTGAGATGGTCTCCCACAAATGACCTCCAGGCCGACAGCTCCACAAGGCGTAGCCGTACCTGAGAGGTCGAGGCCCAGGATAGGCCTCCACCGGTAGCCGGCGTAGCCTGCTTAGGCTCATGATTCACTGTGGGGTATAACAACTAAGCTTATGATGATTGAGGATGTTCCTGGTAGGGAAACTTGCGGATAGAATATCCTAACCAGGAGCATACTTGGTTTTAACAGTAGGGAAAACGTGTGCGCTTGTGATGCTTAAGTGTGGGGATAATCACCAACAAGTCAGTAAGAAAAACAGCGGTTTGCTGCTGATGATTGACTCTAGGGATCTACGGGGGACAATAACCAACCAGTTGGTAGGGACAACAATGGTTGATGATGGCACACCACGGGTACATTTTTTGGCAGAATCAACTAGTTACTGAGGATGCGTTACCAGCAAGCTAGTAAGTTGGTAGGATTAAGAACCAAAATAGGCAAAGCAATAGATGAACCATGCTGGAATATAGGAGCTAATAGCTGTAGGGGATCAATAAGAATAGGGGATGGCCAAAACCACAAACTGCGAGATCTATGGCAAAAAAAAAGGTTGAGCCCAGTCCTGCTTTGAAAATGATGTATACCAAAGCTATGTCTTGGACATTTATGAACAACTCCATGCGCTTCATGACATTTCAAGTAGCACATTCTCTGTAGGCATGTCTGCATATACCGACATCATTAATGTCAAGTACATTTGATACATGCCTACCCAAATGCAAACAATATAATTCCCAAAGCAAAGGCATAGGCACGGTAGTGAAGAACACTGCAACATGCAACCTTCTGGGAAACTACAGCCTCCGTCCACAAAACTGCAATCGTTCGAGGACTGGGAAGCTGCCACTTCCGAATGCTGCTGAGGAGCATGGCGACATGAAAGCCGATCATCACCTGGGACCGGGCAAACAGGGGCAAACTATGGATCTTCGTATCCTCGTGTAAAACCCCACCCTGCCAGTTGCCTTTAGGCAACCAACCCCAGCTTCAATGGTAGAAACCACCCGGTTGCCTGCTACAATGGGAACTGGAAGCATAGGGAAATGTATAAATGCACTAAGGCTTACTTCATTCAGGGCGGGTTTGCTGATGCCAGGTTAACATTGCCGAGCAATGGCTGCCTAGCGACCTCTCCCTGGGCTACGGCAAGGCCCAGGTGCGGGCGCTTTTTCTGAAACCGAAAATGCATCAGCCAAATTGCAGTCGTTTTTCACCATTCAAATTAGACTCAATGCAAATAAGTGATAGCGAATCTGGGCTCTTCAAAAAAAGGCACCACCAGATTGGCCACGAGGGTGCTACCATTCACCGAAAACAAAATGACTAAAATCATGCTGAATTCGCATACCCCAGCGGGGTTTTTGGTACGTCACAATGACCTAAAGGACGCAGGTCGGATGATGGAATCACAACCTGCAGACAGCCTGCAAAGACAGTAATCCATGCCAGCCACAACTACCAAAGTCTCTTGTGCCTTCAGCTGCCCTTCTTTCGTCAGGGAAGCTTTGACTAAAACCTCCCATGGAGTGCATGATCAACAAGAAATTCTACACTTAACAAGTTCGGCCAGTGGTGAAATCACATTTTGCTGGTGATTCATATTCCCTGTCCGCTACTATCCAACAAGATTGGACCGAACGAGCTGGCCAAAGAGATCTTTGTCCCTTGCCCATCCTTGCCACACCGAATGAATGCCTCCTGCAAATCGGTCCGCTTGAAATCTTTACATGCCCAACACCAAAACACGCACAACATGTAGGTCCACACACACTCAAACCTTTGGCTCCTTCCACGTGCACCACCAACCAAGAACACATCTAAATACCACATCAACAAACGTGCTGCATCCAAGTGGCCACAGCAGAAAATTTGAGGCCAGGAGTATCCAGTTTTTGCCATCTGTCCGGTCGAACTCTTGATGGGATACGTTGCATCACCACGACCCAAAGACCTGAGAGTGATCGCATCGTGGGCCCAAAAAATCGAAGTGACAACAGTTGAGTGACTGTCATGCAAGATTTGGAGATGCAGTGAGTACAGTAAACAGTTTCAGTATGTTTCAGTTCAGCCAACCTCATATAGATTGCAAACCGTACAACAATGCAATAAAACATCAAGATAAAACATATTGGTATGATCAATCATACTTAGCAGAAAATTGGTGGGCACGGAAACTGAAAGCCGTTTGGGCCTCCAACTAGTCACTCCGGCTGAACTAGTCACTCCGGGTGTCAACTTTCCATGAATGGCGGCCTGACCTAAACCCCCCTGCCACGCCTGGGAACGTGAAACGCGGTGGGGTTCCAAGGGCCCGACATCAAAGCCGAAATGCTGAGCGCCGAAGGAAGACACTGCATCGCCAAATGTCGTGTGAGGGGAGCCCTAAACCATGCCCATTCGAAGGGTTCAAGACATGGTGATGGTCAAGCAAGTCACATATATCCTCATAACCCTATAGATAACAAGTGATTCCCCAGCTATCTTTGGCTGAAATGCCACGTGTCACCAACATGATATCGCTGAGATGGGCGATACGACCTGTCACCCCATCCCCTTTCTCTGAGGTCAAAGCCACGAGATCTATAGGATTTGGATGAGCAAACAAGACTGTCAGGCATCCCTAGACTACAAGTCAGCGACTCCTATGTTCATTAACACTCAACTCCCATGTCTCAAGTCCTCACCCCATGTCCTGGCTCAGGTGCCGTACCAAGGGCTGGACAATGGCATAGGTCTGTACACATCCTTGGTTGCTGGCACGGATGTCTACATGGCACTACTGCCACGCTCCAAGCGCAGGGATGCAATGCCACTGAAATTCGTTACATTGTCACTCGCCACAGTTTAGCTGCAGGATGCTTAACTTGCACAGTCCGAACGCTCAAGTGAACCAATGCAAGCGAGAAACACTCCAACTTGTTGAGGTCATCGTGCGTTGATGCAATAACCCCATCTTCCTAATTGCTTGATATCCGTTTTCCTTGGTCGGAATCACGGTAATTGTGGACATTATACCATGTTGTACCATTTTTTGTTTTACCATATGACGCCAGTTTTGGTCGATTGCAGGTCCACAACAAAACCTCTTCCAAACCCAGCAGCGAGGACATCCTTGAACCCGACATGGACACTTGGAGCCACACCCAGGACCTGTGTCACGTAGGGACCTTGGAGCAACGTTTGCAATTGAACGACATCTGACCCCCCGAACAAGAGGTGTCCAATTAGACAAACTAGGAATGGTAATGAATGGTAGGCAATACCAAGTAATAGTAAGTAGTAATTAGTGGCTTGGTAGTTAAAAGCCGGCTAAAAATCAAGTGGTTGTGCCTTGCCACTTGGCAATTAGTTCCATCAGCACTAGCCACCTGGCAAGTGGGAATGATAGTTACCTTGTTTTTGGCAATTACTAGTCGGCTATTGATTGTTTGTTCAATCAGAATTTCTCACTATGCCACAGATCCCGTGGAATGGAGAAATTAAAATCTGATGATACGGTTTCATCTCCATGCGGTAAGCCAAACACACTATTTTCGTGATGCAAACCAACATCATCAACATGACAAGTTCATTCTGTAGATTGGGGGGTCAGCTAACATCCAACAGAAAATTTATTCTAAATTCTAAACACACTGTTGGTGGGCCCGGCGCAGCCTGCCACCCTGGCTTTGCCACAAAATCTTGGGCCATCTGTGTGCCCCAGGACCCAACGCCGCACCCTGGGATGCGGCACGTGGGCAGCACCAAACGGGACACCATGCACGGCTCTGCCCTAGGGGGCCAGGTTTGGGCATCGGGTGCCTTCCTGGGTGCCTTGAGTGAGTTTACAGCATAGAACAGTAGAGTTATCCATAGATCTGGGTACCCATAGCCCGTAATAAACGCTCCATAACATGTGATGCCGTCCGTAGAGATACCATCCAAGTAGGGTGGTAGCACCAAAAATGTGGGTGCGTACAGCTTGTGCATTGTGCACCCAAAAAAAATCTGTAAATATCACCTATGTCGCAAGCACACCTTCTGCAATGCAGCCAGAGCATGCCGAACCGGCCATGCGCACAAATGGTGCACATACCAAAGAGACTGGAAGTATCATCGCCTTCTCAAGTATCTAGTAGTAGATTTGTTCAGTGTCTATGATACAAAGCATTTAGCACTGTTAGCATTTCTTTCTTTTCTCCAAGTCGTTGAAGGTGGTGGCAGGATCCAAGCACTTCCCCATCAGGCAAAATTTGGAATAGTGGCATCTAGTGGCTAGTGACAGTCAGGACCAAACGTCGGGTCTCCAAACTATCCCATTTTTTCAGGCCCCAACCCCGAGACCAGACCCCGCATCCCACCCCATCCCACCCCCAACCGGGAAACTCGATATTTCAGGATCATCCACCATACATGATCGGTCTAGCCCAATGACCATCACTGCCTAGCGGTGCACCACCTGTCAACACTTCTTCATGCTGCCAGGCCCACCCTGCTTTCGAGGCACTCGAAACCTGGCAAAGAATCAGGGGTAAACCGTCGTCCTTCATAGTTGCAGGCGCAGTTGCACTTATCTAAACTAGCAACATGCTCATGCAGTAGGACAAAATAGGACAAACATCCAACAGGTCTGGTTTGTTGCATGAGCTTGAAGCCACAAACCAACCAATCACAATGTCATGAACCGCCTACTGAGTGCTACATGACTGTTGGCGCACAGCACCCTATGGCACTGTGGCTCTGGCCGCCCGGGGATCAAAGATTCCGATCTCTTGTGGTTCCGAGAGAGGGCTCACCAACCTCAGAGTTCAGTTTCAAACGTCGGCGGCTCAAATGGCAAGACATTGGGAATCATGACTGAGAATTAACGTCGGTACCACGAGCTGGGCTTGGTACAGGGGCGCTTGGTCATCTCCTGGCAGCAATCCAGGGCTTGACCCAGCCATTGGGCGGACAGAAATGTTCCAACTTGCGTGGCTGTTCTACCACCAGCCAACCGCCAAGAATCTTTTGAGCACACAGATCATCTTGTGATCTCAGTGGAATGGTTGAAGGATGAAGATGTAAATTTCTTGGATCAGCAAATGGGTTTCAGCGTAGCGATTCACCGTGAGCCTTGGTCCACCAAAACCTTGCAGAAGGAGCAATTCTCAGTCGCCACCTGAGGCGCAAATGAGTGATCTTGGCTGCCAGGTGACTTGTCCGAGTCATGGAAAGCTTGACTCAAACTGTAGCTGTAGAATGCTATACTTTTTGACTTTGAAAGCTGTCTGTGGGCTGAGCCCGCTCGCCAGTTTCAAAATCAGTACCACCAAGTCGTTGAGCAGCTGGTGGTTTCTTG
>VSDK01012287.1:594563-681769 GCA_009767595.1 Symbiodinium kawagutii
TCCCACCGCTGTTGCTTGGGTTCTTGCTCTGCACTGCTCTTGCTAAGAGTTATCATCCGCCTCTTGGTGCATGGGGGTTCCTAAGATAGGGAACCCCCAACATGGTTAGTGTATTGGTTATTTATATACAAATATATATATATATATATGTATAGATATAAAATGATTAGTAAAATTAAATCATATAAAATCATTAAAGGATGATTTTGGGGTAACACTATGACCTGAGAACCGCCCATACCTTAGCATGACAAGTTTCTGAGGAAACGTGGAAGGTTCCCATCGGCCTCCCATCGAAGTTGTTGGGTCTCCAGGTCCCAAAGCTTCACCCTGCACCAGGGGGACCCAACCGGCACCCTGGCAAGGTTGGAAAATCACCACCCCATCCCATGAGGCTACAGGAGTTCTTGCAGCTGATGATAAGCCAATCTCATGATGGTCAAAAGAATGATGGTCAGTTCCTTACGCTTCCTTAGCGTTCTCAAACATCAACCACAGCTGGGGCTTGAGTCGTGCAAACTTATCATCTCTTTGATCCTTTTGTTGACGTCGCCATGAAGGTTGCCACATTAAATATATGATTTTGGGCAAGTTTCGAGTCGATCAGCCGTTTCCAACCGTCGTATATACCTTTGGGTTTCTGTAAATAACTACTTGTGTCATGTCATCAGTACAATTATTCATGAGTCATCCATTGACAATCAAGTTTGCAAAGGCACCAAATTATATGACACAAAAAGCCGCCTCCCATCTTTGCCCTGGCTGAGGCAACCATCCGCCAAGCATTGCACTGACAAGACCTGGGGCAAAGGCGATCGCATCATTTATTGTTTGATGGATGAACCAATGGTTATTGACCCAAGCACGCTCAAACTAAGCATGGGAGAGCAAGATGGTATGAAAAGCCTTCAGTGCAATCTGCCACTACTTCCATACTGGGCCTGAGCCCTGGCATAGTCGAACTTGCAGCAAGAAACTTAGAAGTAACTAGGCCTTCACTGCATCCCAGGCTGTGAAAAAAATGCCTGCATGAATGCAAAGACAGGCAACTCATGATGAAATAAATGCCAGCAGCCAAGAAAGTGTTTTGACCAACGGCTTTGAACCATCGAGGTTCACCCCACTGAGTCACCCAGCAGATTGACCTGAAACCTTCCATGTGGTGGCCTCAGTCTAACTTCCCATCAAACATGCGCAAGCGGCCGCTTGAACATGTTGCAACCGCAACTGGCTATGCTGCGTGGCAAATCTTTAAAGCCGAAGGTGCCCATGAAATCAAGAGTTGCTTGAACCTTTCAGAAGCATAACTGAGCTTTGCGCAGGGCGCTGATCTTGCAAATCCCAAAGGCAAACCTGCAAAGGCAGGATCTGTTGAGCACTTACCACTCAACGCTCAGCACATCCTTCTCATAGGCGTCTCATTTACAGCGTGATGGAGCAAAGCAAAGGGGTTTCTGTGCTCTTGGCTACGAAATGACCTGAAATGTATTCACTGTGTGTGTGGATGGGTGGTGAACTGGTTGCAGCTACAGGCTCTTGATATTTGTTGGAATGAAAGCGCGTCTGCTAGCACAGCTGGCCTCACCGCACAAGTTGCCGCCTGTGCGAGGTTGCGCCCAGCCATCCGTGAACGAACCCCCGGCCCAAGAGTAGTGATAGTTGAAGCAAACCCAAAATGCATCTCAATGCATCTCATAAAACCGGTGGCAAAAGTAATTGAGTTGAATAATGTTGACAATTATGTAGACTTCAGGGTGCTGGCGGGGCCAGTCGCCGAGTTCTTAAGCTTTTGGGAGGCTCCTGCAATTTTGTCATGGATTGACTTCTGGCGGTTCTGGATGGGGGCACTGCAGTATCTGGAAGTAGATTTGTTCCAGTGGTTCTGGATGAGAACCCTGATGTGTACTTGACTGCATCGGGGAGGGTTACAAGTTCTCATGGTCTCATCTTGCAAAGGTGGATCAAAAAGAGTCCCTGTTGCGTTCAAGCTGCAGGTCCATTGGTTGACACAACTGTCACTATCTTTTGTTGATATGCTCCTCTGGAAATTTCAGCAGCTGATCAATCAATCCCCCGGGTGAAGTATCCTACCATTTGGTCAGGCCACTCCTGGTAGCTCCAAATCGCACCCTCTGTCCAGGGCCAGAACAGGATAACCCCGGCTCCTGGCCTCGCTGCCTCCCAACCAGCAGCCAGCGCCCACCAGGTGACCCGGCTCAACAGCTGATGAGGAGACACGAAGCACAGGGAGTAGACGCCACCTGGCAGCGACACCAGGGGATCCCAGCATAGCTGGCAGCGATAGCAGGCCCCACCATTGCGACTCCGCAGAATGGCAGCTGGGGCCAGCGTGCTGCTCCTCAGAAGGCTGCTTTGCACGAGCTGGGGAAACCCGGCATGTTGAGTATGCAAGGTTGAGTATGAAATAATAAATTAATTAAGAATGATTAAGAAGGAATTATTATTTTTCAAAACCTGCCTTGTGTTCCAATGTGTTTGCTAGGGATCGTCCTGATCTACGCTGATCTATGATTATGGCTTGTGGGGGCAACATCTCATTGCACCAAAACGTCTTGAAGTCTTTGCCTTGCTCGAATGAGCTGCCAAAAGCCGCATCAGTGTTACCAAAGGCCCGAGTACAAATGGCATGATATGGAAAATTCAAGGCCCCTACATCTCCCAGCAGCGACTCGTGTGCCCACAAAGCAAAACATGCGCAGGACTGCAGCAGGGAACTTTCAGCCTTCAGTTTCGGAAGCAAAGTGAAGCAAGCAAAATGTCTAACGCCTTACATTTCATTTCAAGAAATGGATGGCTCCGGTTGAGAATCGATCAAAGCAATCACACAGCGCCCTGGCTTCCACAATGTGCCTCAGCAGTATTTCAACCGGCACTCCATCTGATGTCAACTGAGCACATCTGTCTGTGTTAGTGCCTTCAGGCGCTAGCCACCCAACTGCACAAACTCACATGTCACATACACAAATTCAACATGCAGGCTCAACCCACATGATCTCAACAATCAATTGGTATCTGCATCCAGGCTCAGGCTAACCTTCCACCCCAAAGGGTCGTAGGTCTAGTGACTAGTGATTCTTTGCGACTGGGTGTAGTGATGATGCTGATGCCATTCCATGCCACTCGTTTTGAGAGGACGCAGCTACGAGCGCGCATGCACGTCTCAGGGAAGCCAGGTTTGCGCATGAACCCCACTAGCCATTTATCTGGATTCGTCCCGTCACAGCCCAGTAGAATCTGCCAAATCGGCTGACTTAAAGACCGTTGCCAGCCAGGTGCCAAACATTCAAACAACACATGACATGGTCTTATTCACTACAAAGGTTGGATCGATTGGAATGCATTGGTAAGAGGCGGTGGCTTGAGTACAAAATGGTGGTTAGGTACTTGATCACCATCTATTTCTGAGTGGTAAGCAGTGTGGATCAGTGGGTTCGATTGCCATGAGGCTACGGCCGACCAAAACCTTACAGCTGCAGCTGCAGCTTCCCTTTTTTCGTGACCATCCAGAGTTGAGACGCCAGTTGCGAAAGCGGGGCAAGGGGAAAAGTCTTTGTCCATGCCGCCGCCACATGCAGCGCTTTTTCAGCGAATTGAAAGCCTTGACAAATTCGAAAGCTGAAGTCCATGCATCTTCCTGCCCCAGTGCAGGGAGAAGGGCTGGTTAGCAGCGCTCAGGGGAGATCAACCAAAGCCGTTCCATCATTCTGTGGGGGAGACATGGCGGCACTGGAAACGGAAACTCACCAAACATATAGCGGCAACACCGCGCCAGTTACTGCAAAACATTTGTCCATTATGCTCAAAGCAAATGATGCCGTCTATTAATGATGGATGCCTCTGAGTACGTGGGCATTGCCCCGTGCAATCGCATGTCATCTGGAGTCGCGTATCTAGAAAGGCGTACCTGTGACATACCTCTATCCTCAAAAGGGAACCCAAGAAAAACATACAAAAACACCCGCAGCATCCCGCAGCAATGTCATATCTTGCAGGACCTGAATTCATATCTAGATGTTCAAGTGGGACCTCTATCATTTGGATTGTCAAGTACAGCAGTGAAGACTTGCCAAGATGAGCTCTGGAAACTCGGACCTCGGCATCTGCTGCCCCGAGCCTGAGCAGAGTAGCTGTCACTGTGTTTCTCGGATTGTTTTGTCCAACGCATCAGTTGCACGCTGTGAATCATGCACACCAGTTTTCGACCCGCAAAGGAGAAAAAGGCAAACAAAAGCATGTATCCATGCAGAAATAGCTGATGCTTTTTTGCCTCATTCTCTTTTGCTTGGTATTGTATTGATAGTCATCATTCATCTCCAAAAACGCCAAGTGACCAGGGTTTTGACCGGCCCAGTTCGCAGACCACAGTTTTCACACCAGGCCTCAAGAATGAATGCCGTGGTAGCTGGCCATGGTATCATGGCAAAACACAATTGGGAAATTCTTTTGGAGGGCAAAATGGTGATAAAACCGTGAGAAATGATAAATGAGCTTCAACCGATTTAACAATGAAATTAATGCATAATAATGACTGGTTACCATATCGACTATACACATGAACTTGGTTCAACCGTGGGTATAGTTCCATATTCGTGTCTACCCATGTCATTCGACCATGTGTGCCCCACCGTCCAAGCTCCGCCCACACTGGGGGCCCGGACTTGGGCCACTCAACCGTGCACATGGTGCACATGGTGCACGACATGTTCAATGTGCATGGAAGCTGATCCGCCACCATGCACAAATTCAGCTCCGGCTGCAGCACCACCGGCACCGCCACAGCCCAAGTGCTGATGGGCGCAGCACCAGTCCTCAACAAGTCGAACCGCCAAAGATGTGACATGGGCGTGGTACCCCCCACAGGCTCAGTCCGTTTCGCGTGAATGGCAGGAGGCAAAGGTGGGAACCAAGTAGACAGTCAAGCCTACTTACTTTTCACGCTTATAACTTATGAGCAACCTTCCTACTGGTAGGGGCCCCATTGCACCATCACCAACAAATACCAACAGCGGCACCAATGGCAACCACCCCCTTAGATTGCCAAAGAGACCTGCTTGCCGCTGGACCAGCCAATCTGGAAATTTGCCAAGCCAGCCTGGCAATCCTCAGGTTCGCAGGCATGGTGCGAACAAAGTCTGCCAGTTCTGGGGATTCGTCGCTTAAGGCCTCATTTCTGGCTAAATAGGCTAAATGTGTTCTTGCCCTCCCTGAAAAAATGAAAACGTAACCTCGTATAGGACCAGACTTGAGCGAATGAACATGCCAACAAACCATCATGGAGATTGTCTGGCAATGTCAGGATTGCAAGGTGAAGCCCCCAAGCAAGCGGCGTTTGGGAGACTGTGTAAGTTTAGCAGGGGAACGTTGAGAGCATCACTGACTGATGGATCTCTGTCTTTCTAAACTGCATGTATCTGTGGTACTTCTTCCTGGTTTATCATGGTTTATCTGGTTTCTTCTGGTCGCTTAGCCAAGTTTCATATGGCAGTTTCACATGCCCTGCTCCGCCATGCACGGCCACCCAAGTCCAATAGCCATTCACCTGGTCCGATCCAGATCGGCATCGGGGAATTCGCACTGAAACAACGCCCGGCATTCGTGAAACTGAAATCATTCCTACTGAAAGAATCCCGATGTGACTTTTTCTCCTTCTTGAGGCGCTTTTTATATCTAGTGCTTCAACATAGATGGATGGCGTACGAGTTGCCCCAAAAAGTTAGAAGGTGAGACTCAAGAAAAAGGAAGAAGGTTACTTGGTTACCAGCCACTATCAACCACCATGAGCCATGAACTTTGCCTCTTTGCCTGCAAGCCCACTCTTGTTTTGGAGATTCACCCCATAGGATAACCATCTCAGTTCGGCTCAAAAGAGAATATGCCCCACACATGCCGGATCGGCATGCTTACAATGGAAACTTGATCGGGTGTGCCAAAAAATGTTAAAGCAAAAGTATGCATCATTTCTCAATACCTCTCATCATTCCCCATAGGACCTGCGATAGTTGAAGAACAGAAGTGAATCAGTCACTAGTCATTAGTTCAATCTATGATCAATTCGCTTCATGTCAGGTCATGGCTAGAGACTGCCAAGCCCATCTGGCCAAGTGACCTGCACATGCTTCCAGACCATGCCAAAGCCCGGATCAACTTGTGGGGCGCTGCTGCCTTCACAACCTTTACCCTGCTCAGTGCAACACCACTGTTTCTTCGCAGGGGACCACGCTCCTTAGCCGGCAACAGGCTGGCTGAGACATCCACTCTTCTTTAGAATCTTAATTCATTCAACCAAGTCAGTGCTTTTATGCGCAAAACCCAGCACTTGTGCATTCAAGTTTCCCGGGGATGGATAAGAACCTACCCTCAGTGGTGCCTAAAATGGCTCGAGCCATTGATATTGATTCTATGTTCTCATTGCTTCAGCTTCATACAATTACGAAATATTGTGAACATTCACCATGATCCTTACCCAGCCTTTTATTCTTCAAATGGGTGTTTCTCAAAATAGGGGTGCCCCCAAATCATCCATTACTGTCATCGTTTTAATAAACCAACCATTTTTAGGGCTTTCCCATTTTAAGAAACCACCAAATCCCGGGCATTTTTTCCGCTCAGCTGGTTCCAAGCGGCTGAAGAAGTTGCTGAGTGCCGCGTTGCAATCGAAAGCTGCTGAGGTGGCCACATGCACTGAGCAACCAGCCTCCTGGGGGGTACGGTTCCCTGGGACTGATCGGGGGATGATAGGGCTGGTAAAGAAATGGTAATCATTTTAGTAAAGAACCCTGGTAACCTAGTAAAATCTAATAGTATCTAGACTAGCAATATCTAGAAATACCGAGTAACATCTAGTAATCACATCCAGTTGAACAGTTCAAACAAGCATGTGGTCGACCTGTGGCTTCGTCTGTTTGATTGTAACTTGATCTAAACGATCAAACAGATTGAAGCGGTAGATTTACACCTCACAAACTGCGAGCAAACAAATCGTGACAAAAACAAACTGTATCTATGCAAATAGATTTGTCTTTCTTTCCCTCCCTCCTACCGTGTGGTTCTCTGAACTCTCAACCTATAGAATTGAAAAGACCAATTGCTCATCAAACAACATATTACATATCTTCGCCAAATCCACATTATTCAATAGCCATCATGACTTGTTAATGTTGTAGCGCATATGGAAACTGGCAGCACCAATGCAACCCAGCAACTGCCCATGCGAAAACACGACCACAAAAACTACATACAAACACGCACACACACAAACACACACACACACACATGTATATACATATACATGCGTGTGTACATGGGTCATGTGAGACATTGTGACACTTATGCAATTGAGGTACCGTATTGCAAGCGGCAGGCCACTTGTCTCAACTTCTGCAGATGAAAGAACGCGCAACACAATTCAACAAAAGCAGGGAAACAGAAAGAAAAACGCAAAAGAAGGAATCACAGGAATCCGAGGAACAATGCAACAAAATATGAAAACAATATGAAAAATAGCATGATCAAACCAGGAGTGAGTCACTAGCTTCGCAACATGTGCGACGACTTAACATGCTCCCCCTGTTCCTCAACCGCCCCGGAACCCACCTCAATGGAGCAGGCACGGCATATGCTGCATTCCACTTGCACCTGCAATCGTGGCATCTATGAAGAGCTGCTGTCTGGAGCTGGTGTCAGTCATCTCTGTCTCCGTTGAAATTCGTTGAAACTGAAGCCATTCAAAAATTGCATGCCTGACACGGAGACCTTGAAAATCCTGATGAAACCTTGCATGCAATAAATGTGGTAACTTAGGTCCTTGGGTCGTCTGCTCCAAGGTCCTCTATGGTCCCCCCACCTGGCTATATGAGAGGGCGCAGGCGTTGTCACCTCGGGGCACAAAACCACAAAGTGCCTCCTGGCAACCGCTACCATCATCTTTATGGCTGCCCAATGCCACTTCACAATCAAAGCTCTTCCCCTTACTTTGTGGCCTATAGATTCCAAGAAGGCTAACAATCAAAGTTAGTGGCTGTAAGGCCAAAAAGGCTTAGAAGGTGCATGTTGTCAGGAAAGCCTTTTGTTGCTCACAAGGTTCGCTTTGCGAGGTGATCTATTAACTACCCCTGTGGGAAGCCTGGCTGCGGAGTGCTCAGCCCAGCAACGTCCGGAGAACACGTGCTGCTTGGCCCAATGGATGCGGCTCAAGCAGGTGGCCGATTCGCCCGAGTGTGTGCACACGGCATGACCTGATGAATGCTGTCACGGCATCCCTGGTGGAGATTGATGCGGGCCGTCATGGTCATTTACGCTGAAGAATTGTTACGTCATGGTCAATGTTATGATGCCCTCATGGTCATTGTTACGATGTCTTTAGCCTCAAGATTCAAAATGATAAGAAATGATAAGCGTTGTGCAAGTTCAGTTTGGTGATGCCAATCCTTCAGAAAATGTCTGAACAAATTGGAGAGCCGATGCAGGGATGATCGCCCACGCTTTTATCATAGAATTGTGTACCCAACAGCATTACAATAGGCAAGCCAACAAAAACATACTATAGCTACAGGAACTGAACGGACTTTATGTACACTGAGTGACTACCCTCATTGCTAACAGAAACGCAGGACAATAAATAAACAATTAGATATTTGGTTAGTTCTGGCCAATAAAGATATAGAATGACAAAAGTATCTCAAACAAGTATTTCATGGCTCACATAGACCCCAAACTGCTCTAGCTGAAAAGCTCACTAAGCTCATTAAGCATGACATGATCTAGGGATATCATGCCCCAACCGAAAGCCCCATTTCTGCCCAAGTGCATTTCTCTGGTGACAAAGTGGTGGCTGCACAGCCTTTCCTCAGCGCATGCGCAATTCTGAAGTGGGAAGCGTTGCGTGGAGCTCGTGAGGGTTTTCACAAGCCCTGATCCACGCTACTAGCAGTCCTGCCATGGGCTTCGCTGAAACATGCCTAAACACAAATGGCATCCAACAAAAATCACTGATTTCATTTTTGCAACCAACTAAACATTTACATTCACTCATGGATGTTTCTCAAGTCATAGGGTTAACCCAAAATAAACCAACCCTGACTTGGTGTTCCCTCTGGCTTGAGAAACCCCAACACATCATATTTCCATCATTTGACGCCCGTCCAAGTCATGACTGGAGGCATCTCAAGCAGGCCGAGGAGCTGGAAATTGGCACAGCACCAATCGCGTTTCGAACCGCTCCAGGAGTCGAGGTCGTTTCCTCCGCAAGTGTGTGGGGCACATCCGCGCTTCTCCTGCGCCAGTGGGAGACGAGGCCGTATCATGATGGGCTAATGGATGCGAATGGGTGCTATGCCATGTGTCACAAAATGTTATCAGAATCTTTCAGAATCAAAGTGTGGGAAGGTCAGCATTTCTTGGACGGAACCACCGGTATCATCCCATGACATCACCACTGCACGGTCCTTGTCACAGCACCAAGTTTGCTTAGACTCGGACCAGCCATGCAACCAGTTGGAGAAGCCAGCGTTGCAATCCTAGGATTGGCATCGATGCTGATACATTGCCGCCCCCAACGCTTCGAAGCCTGACATGTGAAAACAAACACCCTATCTACATGTCTGCCCATGTGCGTCTCTTCATTCATGTCTTCGGAAATCTAAGACCTACACACTTTCAAGTTATGAACACGTAGTAGTGCACATGTGCAAATGATATGCAGCAAACAAGTTTTAAAATAGATGATGTATATGTAAACAAAAGCGCACCAAACAAAACGAAACAACGAGTTCATGGACATATGCATGGATATCATTTATAGATAGCTCTTTGAGACCTATATACGAACTCATTTGACATTGCGTGTGACAAAAGAAATTAATGAAGGTGTCTTGTTGTGTGCAATATGGCCCCTAATCTGTATGCACAGTGCGGCATACAAGAAAACACACTTGTGCAAACACTCTAACGCATGCCTGCTACTATGTGGATAATCATTCAAACCCAAAAGCCATTCCATGGACGTGACGGCACTTCATCAACAAGTCAATGAAAATCAAAAGGCGGCAACACATCATGAAACATCTTCCTTGTACCCTGAGGGTTGTACACATGGCTGATTTGGTGGTTCTCAAAAGTGTCAAAATTGGGGGAGGGGCAAAAAATGATAAATGAATGATTACTGTAGGTGATTTGGGGGTTACCCCTGTTTTGACAAACCCCCATTTGACCAAAACGACCAATTTCCCGCCTTCATTGCGCTGCTATGTTAGCCATGTAAGGGGTGGAAGCTCATCTGCGGGGCGCGTCAACATGTCCATCCCACGGATGCTCCAGGAGTCGTAGATATGCCCCGTGGCGTGGCCCATGCCCTCTGCCTCCGCGTGAGCCTCCACGTGCCTTAGACACGCTGTGACCCACCAGCAACTCGCTGGAAATTGACCATGACCATTATATAATGGTCATGGTGGTTATTGAGTGCAATAAAAATGACTTATAATTGAGTGCATCACATGTTTTTGCAAGGCTGATCATCTCGTGAAACCCACGTGCACATGCCATGCCCGGGAGTGTCTCTGGCCCAGTGGAAAATTTTTGCTCAGGCGTAACAACCCTAGGGGACCACTTCATGGAAACCCACACTGGTGGCCTTTCCTGTGGGTTGAAATCGATTCTTTGATCAAACTTGTAGTGTTGACCAGTTTGACCAAATAATTTCATCACACTGGCAGTATTGACCCGTCTGATCGCCAGAAATTTGCCCTAGTTTTGTTCACTTGTTAGAAACTCACAGTCTACCAACAAAGAAAAATCGCTTCAAAGCTGGGGTAAGAAAATCCTTTCAACAAAAATCGCAGTGCACCAACAACAATTGCACCAACCAAATCCACGGAAGATTTGTTCCAAGCTGCAATTTGGCCGCTCCATGCCAGGTTCCAGGGCACCCTCTCTCCTGGCGGCGATCATCATGCATGAGTCATGTAGGGGTTTCTTAAATTAAAATGAGGGGCACCCCCAAAATATTACAACAAAACTAAACATGGTTAATATTAGATGATTTCTGGGTTCCACCTATCTTGAGAAACTACAATTCATTCACAAAAGAAATCATAGGAAAACCAACATTCAAACATGCCGCGAGACACTATGGTTGATTTTGATCGTCTGAGAATCCAGACATTCACGCATCTTCCTGCTGGATATGGCAAGTTCAGTACGTTTTGCCTAAATGACCTGGTACCTATCACACGTTGGGAATCCTGAGCCTCCCAAAACAGAATCAAATACCAGGCATATCCTGGTAGCTCACAACCCCCCACAATGTACCATGAAAATATCAAAATCAAGAGGTAAATCACTACTTTCAGAGCACAGCATTAGCATTGCAATTTGAATAAAGGTTTGCAACACAATAAAACACACCCATCAGTCACCCATCATCTGTTGTCACACTGCTTAGGGAACTCTGATCAGCAGGATAATCCGGGTTTTTCTTTTCATCTCATCCCAGTGACCGCTTGTGACATCCCGAAGATTCTGATGATTCGTCCTTATCCTGAAATCGTCCATGTCATGACATGTCATGACCAACCGCGACTCTGTTCGTTTTGGCGTCCTCGTTGCTGCAGCACCATGCTTTCTTCCTTGGGGACCATCCGAAATACCAATTGGGATAGCCTGCCTCGCCTCAGAGTGGCTACAGCTCAACGGCCATGACCGGCCCTTGGGAGGCCCCACAATTCACCTGCACCCCGCCATGGCTCCCTATCGCTCCCTGGTTATCCCTTGAAGCTGATCCTACCAGGCTCTGAATCTCTAAGCATGTTTGAAGGAAATCTTGGGATCACACACATCAACAACCTTTCAGCTGCCTTTCCCACGAATCAAAAAAGCCACAACACAGTGGGCCCCTGTCTGCTGACTTGAAAGGGTTGACGCCACAGGGGATTGTGACTTAACACAAGTACACCTCACTATCAGCGGTCTGAGTAACCACAGTTCCGCTGTATGATTCGCTGATTCATTTCTTTAGACCTTGTCTTCAGGCGCTGCATCCATCTGCAGAGATAATATGATATAACAGGATCAAAGGGCGCTCGAAAATGTGGCAGCTTCCCTCCTGAACTGATTGAACATGTGGATCAATCTACTTGGAGGTTCCCATCCGTTTTTACCACACTGTGTTAGACTTTGCGCATTTTGGAGCGTTTTCCTATGTCCTTGCGTGTGGGAGCGGGCCACATGGTCGTTTCAGGGTAGGATTCAAAAGTAGGATGGCCTCAAGGCCCGTGCAGTTCCATACTCCCGTGAACTTTTTGCCTGTCATAGCCTGTCCACTTGCTCCAAGCACACTTCAAAAAGGATTTTCCCCAGATCGAGGAGCAAACGCACTTCTTATCTTCGAATTGCCGGATCCCACAAGCTGGTGAGCTCTCCCACAAGGCCCATGACCCACACTGCCAGCGCCAAGGCGCAATCAAAGTGGTGCTCATGCACTGGCTCAGACCTTGGGGAGTCGCATCGGCTCAATGGAGCAACCACCCCAGTGTTTTAAACATTTTTTCACCATCATATTATTATAGGCAGTGATGTCCCAACTCCGTGGGGTTTGTACACCTTCATCCACATTCATGCACCTTCCAACAAGATGATTCCAAGAACCTGAGTTTGAAATCACGAAGAATTTCTTTGAAATGCTTGGAGTAAGTCTCAGTCAAAGGAGCTGGTTTTTAGCATGTTTATGCATGTTTTCAATTGTTTTAATTCAGACAGTACTGGATTCTGCACACAACTTGTAGGCAAGGGACTTGATGTGATCGTAGACCTTGACCACCTGCGCAAGCACCGAGATGGCTGGAGAACGCTGCAAGGAACCTACACCCTAATTGACAACCATTCAACCATGCGTTTCTCAAATTCATACTTTCTGACTTTCTGGTGAACTAAACGTGGCAATGGAAAATCTACCATTTTGTTGGGAAAACCCTCAAAAATCTATGGTGGATGATCATCCATTGCCAGGTTAGTTTATCAATTATGAGACACTGATATGCCTTGTCCAAGACTTCGTGAGCGGAGAACCAAAAAAAGCCGAGTCTAAGCTACTTCCCTTCCAAATTTTTAAGCAGCCGCTGTTTCTTCGCCTCAGGCGGCATTTCGACATCATAGGGTTCTTCCGTCATCACGACTTTTGGTTTGCCGGGCACGGGGACCTTGATATACCTCAGTTGTGGCAATGATCGAGGGCCATATCTTGAGACCTCTGGCATTTTGTGAGCAGGGCTTGGGCATGGCCTGATCTTTTGAAGCTAAACTTAGCCATCATGATCGCCAATGCTTGCAAACCTACGGCAAGCATCTGAAATGACAACAGGCTTTTGGCTCTGTCACACTACTTCTGCACGCAAAGGCCCAGCTCAAGGCCCCACTGGATAGCAACCATTGGTATTTTCACTTCGCATCCAGGTTGCTATATCCATGCGCGGGTTGCTTGACAGGGATTGTGAGAAGTACAATGCCTCTCTGAAATGATCGAACAGTCAACCATCACAACAATGGAATCGCAAAATCATGCACAACAGCCATGCAAACTATTGCGTGCTAACATCCTATATTTCTACTGTTCTTGGCTGCTACAGAACAGCAGCATCTAAGAGCTGGCAACCGCTCCATCATCGTTCCATTCTTCCCTGCTTTCATCTTCAATCCCACCGGCCCAACCAAGGAAGGGGACATTCTTGACATATTTGCATGGACATGTAGCAAACTCATCAAAGATCATTACCATGGGCCGCCCCAACATGCCGCAACGGCCTAGATCGCACCACGCAACGTGATCGCCCAGCTGCTGAGTCTTGTTGATCGTCCTGTAGACAATCCTGAGACGCTGATAGGGTCGGATCATGGCTACAACTGGAAGCCCTGCAACAGTTCTCTTCGTTATCGGATCCCAAGCTGCAAAGGATGGCGTGCAGGGGAGCGTGCTGGAACACTTTGTTATCTATGTCACAGCACCTCATGGAACTGGATCAAACTTTGCCACTTCCCTCGGGCGGCTCACGGGTTTGTAACATGTAACAATTGCCTGAGCGTGACCGTGCTTCAAAAGCATTCCCTGTCACAGAGCTTGTTCATGCTGTTTCATAACTGAAGTTGCAACAACTTCACCCAAAGCAGGACACACTAAGGTCAGTCTAGCAGCACTTCGCCTGACCAATGAAAATGAATGCCGATGTTGAGCTAACATGGCTTCCCAAACTATCAACTAGCGTGCGGGCAGTCCGTCATTCAAACATCACTCATCACTGAATTTGCAATATCACGACCGGTTTCCTCCTAATCCTGCCAACATGATCCAACATGTCCTGAAAGAAAGCCTCCCTAATCAACGGAAGGCACCACCTAGTCATCCCTCCAGGCCAGTCGTATCCAAGCGTCTTGGGAGGCTGTTTCACTGACACATAAATTGGCTTCGGTTCCACCACCTTGGGGACATACTCGGGCACGTACACTGTATGCTCTTCGGTGGCCTGGCAGAAGTCCGCGCACAGCGCCGCCCAGGCTGCCAAGCAAAGCTCGAAAAACAGCAAGGCTCGTTGGGCTGCATGTATGCCATGTGATTGCAATGTATGTATGAATGTAATTAACACATATCATATGTCCCATGTTCGCTTCGTCCGGAGTGCGTCTGCGTTGGGGAGGGCTTCATGTGCATTCGGCATGGATGGCCATGTCGTGACATTTCCACCCGCCAGCCTTCATGGGGATGTACTTTGGGACAAGCTTCGTCTTGACCACGGTGATGTTGCGCTGATGCTCCACCACCTGCAGCTGCTGGGACATGGCGTGAAAGAAGTGGCCCCTCAACAGAGATATTCCGATGGACAAATGCAAGGGTCGAACATATACAACATACACAAGCAAGAATGCCAAGAACAACCTCAGGCTACAGCAAAGAAGCTGCACTGTAGCCCTGTGAAATAGCATACCTCTAAACGAAGGTGACAGAACTATACAGAACTTCCGTCCAGTAACGTCAGTAGGCTAACCAGACTGTGCAGTCACACCACGCTGACATAAAACCATCATTTTGCTGTCGTAGCGTTGTAGAACAAACGATCCTACGTCATTGTGATGGAAAGCTGCAGCTGTATGCACCACCCTCCCGGCCACATAAGACGCCTTCTTCATGCAGGCCTTTTGCACAAGGAAGCAACAATAGCGCTGGTGCTTTGTAGTCCACTTGTGGGCGTAGTCCTGTGGGCTGGCGATTCTAACGCGGTATGCAGGGAGCAGTGGAAAGAAGAGGTTGCAAGCGAAGCCAATCCTGAATATACGACAAAAATGTAGATGCCTAAGGTCACCCGAGATCTTCCTATATGATGTTTGCAATGCATATCTGAATGCATTTGCTATCAGCAGCATGTCAGCATACTGTATATCTATCATGTGGGATGCCAACGCCTGACTGCATTTGGAGAGCAAAACCATGATGAATACATGCAGAACAGAAACGCATCAGTCCGAGATCCAAGGAATCAGTGCACAATTCACCTGGTCTCCAAATGGCTATCACTTGCTGCCATCCTCACCAATCATCCAAGTGATGTGGCTGCCCATGGTAACATCACGAAGGATCTTCGAATTTGATGCTACGGGTCAGAATCATCTTTGATCGTTTCTGCAATGTTGTACCGGCCTGGGCCCTGGCCATTGTAACCCATTGAAGCACAAAGCGGTAACAAGATCGGGCAATTTGTGTGGAAAAATCCTCCCTGCGATCGGTCCCGCCTCGTAACCTTCATCGCAATCATATGGATGGTCTCTGACGAAGATATGATGATACTGCACCTGGCGACGAAAGGGTTGCCAGCGTCACGTCCCACAGCGGAAGACATCGTTCTGGAGGACCCACTGCTACTGATGGGGTACTACACATGTCCTGTCAACAGGACCCACATGTCCTGCCACTGCCACTGGTGTCCTGTGTCAACCGTGCCGGAAATGCTACGTCAAGGACCCCATCCGAGTTGGATAGCAAACCAATATGAATTATATATTTTTGAATCCATGTGATTGCATGTGGGCAAGCAAAATTGTGTTTGTCAGTGTTCACCCCCCAGACCATTCAAGCATACCTAGCTTAGCTATGTCTCATGTCAACAAACCATGTTTGGCACAACATGACTTGAGAAAATAACGTGCAAAACCGAAAACACGGGATGAACAACCTATGCATGTATGTAGTGCACATGCAAAATGCAAACTGAAAAGTTGAAGTATGCATGGAAACATGCAAATAAACAATTCAAATACTCAGAGATCTTCGATGTTTTTAGACTCTACCTTCAATTTATCTGTGACTGCCAGGGTCTCTACCAACAACTTCCTCCTCAAACATCACATGTAGAAACACATAGCAAGAACACACCTGTACACTTTCTAGATGAGAAACGATTGTCAGCCAAAGATGGCTTCTGGCTCAGTAGGGGGAAGACAAGTGATCAACAAACATGATACCATACTAAAGTTGAAAAACACAATTCCAACATTCATACACATTGCGTCAATAAAAGCGACATGTAAAGGATGCCATAAGCGCATGATTGACTATGGATACCTTTCGCGGTAGTCAGTCAATCACATCCATCTGAGTCCGAAGTTCGGAGGTACAGAATACAAGCAAACTCAAAGGTACCAAGGAGAACTACAAGATCAACAACAAACCACGCTGCTATGTAATGTTAAACATAAATCTCTCTCTCCCTCTTTCTGTCGCCAGGCCGTAGGTTGGCCCAATCAAACGGAGCCACAATTTGAGACAAGAACCTGGACAATATAAACAGATGGCAAAGCACAATGAAAATCATAAACATTGATCTAATTTCACATTATGTGATGCTTCCAAGGCGCATGTTTCACTGGCACCTGCACATAGTGAGTCACAGGATGTGGCACACGGTGCACGCGCGTCACGTAGTGCGTGTGGCGCACAATCTTTACAGGAGTCGCCACGGCATCGGGGCAACCAACGCTCTGATACCTCCAGGGATAGTGGCACGGATGGATCTGAGCTGCACTGCAAGGGATGGAAAGCCTAAAAGGCACCATCCCAGGCGAAGGGATTTGGCATTCCTTAACCCTTGAAAAATGGGGTGCCTTTGGCAATGCAGATTACAACCCTTGACCCTTGGCATTTAAGGTGCTCCAGAATGGAGATGTAAACATGGAAAAAAAAGATGATGGAGCTAGAGCCAACTCAAAGAACCGTAATACCCTGCAACAGTATGAGCAGCATCTAGGGAGAGGATGCTGGCAAAAAAGTGTCCATAAGGAATTGCTTCTGAGTACAAATAATTCTAAAGAACATTCAAGAATAAAAAACAATATCATCCAAACATCAAATGGAACTGATTTGTCCCTGTAAGAGCTTCTAATGTGTATGTCATGAATACTGTGCCATTGCAAAACAATTTCGGAGCCCTGAAACTGCCGCCATGAAAATAGGATTTCTGCACAACTTCACAAAATATATAAGCATCCCTATCTTCATGCAATCAGCATGGAACATAAAATCCAAAAATGGGGACACTTCAGCAAGTGGAGCGGGTCAAGGGCAAAGTTGGCAAGCATTGAATAAACATCTAGGGGAGGCAATCGCAAACCCTGCCTGGGATCATCCATGCCCACCTTTATAATTAACAAATGCGCCCTGCAGTCCTCGAAGATCTTAAAGTCATTTAAAGTGGTCATATCCAAATCAAACCGCTGGGGGCTGGGGCTGAGTCTCAACCCCTATGAAAAAAGTCAACCAACCAATTCTTCATGAGTATAGTCAAAATAAGAAATATCTAAACATCACCAACCACTAATTGTTCAACCACGATTGCTGGTGAGTATCCCCTAGCATTAACCACTATAAGTCATCTATATTCCCCGACACTAATCTTTAAAGCCACAACCAGATCCAACCAGTGGAGTTTTTCGGAGCCCAGGTACTGGCAACAATAGTTCTGCTTGCCAATGTCCCACAAATGCTTCCAATCGTGCAGGCCTCGACCGCGGCTTCGCGGGTCCAGAGCGCATCGGTTGGTCACCACACAGGCGTCAAGGACCCATCATGTGGGGGGTTCTGAACATTTTTCGACCGAGCGTCTGGGCTCCCGACGGACAAATTTCAAAAACTGAGACTGTACAAACCGACACCACACCCTTCCAATAAAAGGCAACCTGAAATAAATGCACAATGCCGTCCACACCTGCACTTATGAAATTACCACGAGATTACCTTGAGAGGCCAGTGGCCTTGCCCCATTCAGAATGGGCCGATCCGTTCTGTAGCCCATTGTTTGACTTGCCCCATTCAGAATGGGCCGATCCGTTGTGTAGCCCATTGTTTGACTCGGCTCATGTGTTCTGAACATGGAAAACCCAAACATATGGTTGGTTTTGTTAATAAACAATGATTAGTATAGGCTGATTTGGGGGTACCCCTCTTTTGAAAAACACACATGCAAATTCATGCAATCTAGAGATTCTGACTTGAAGGAAAACACCGCGCGCTTTCATATTGTGACGATTGGGAGAGATCGGGAAAGCTGCAGTCTTGTAATGAGGCTAAGACTTCACCAGCCAGGCACCTACGCACAGCAAAGGACAAAACTTCCGAATATCTTCCTGTGGACGTGGAATATCGTTTGATAAGTGAATGGCCTGGGGCTAGCCGGAGCCCCTATCAGAGTAGATCCAATCAATATCAACCACTGGATTTTGGTCACATTAGCTGTTACAAATCATTGACCGTTGTCTGTTTTGTGTTTTTGTTTGCTTGTCTGTCTGTTTGTTGGTCATTGCTAATGAAGAGGTCTGGTTACTATAGAGCTCATTAAGCGCTTTTAGCGCTGGCAATTCATGTGGCCTATCAGCTCTCTTCGCTTCTCACCCCCCCCACATCTGCGGCAAAGACGCCCACAGAGCAGTCTTGTTCCACGGGAATGTCAAAGGCACCCCTGTCGGAATGCGGCCACAGAAGCGGAATCAGCACAATGCCTGGCTGACGGATCTCACGCGTTGACGCACTCGTTAACGGGCGGCGTTTCCGGAACAACGGGCGGCGTTTCCCGAAGAACTGCATCCAAGTGAAGCTTTCGGTGTTGATCCGGCTACGGCATCGCAACAACACAGGGCTTCATCGCTAACTTTCTTGGAGCGAAAAGGTAGCAAACAGTCTTCATAAACGAATGCCTTTTTCCAACAAGAACTTCTGCAGCTTCAACATTGAGCACCCCCCGAAGTCAAACAAAAGAACGCATCTTAATCGATACGAGGATCGCTTGCTAGATTCACCAAGGGGTGACGGTGAAAGATAAAAGCACGAAAAAGTGCAACAGTACCATCTGACCCGGTGCAGTGACATACATCAAAATCAATTGGCTCCAGCCAAGATGCAAGCAGCAATGAACAAGATCAGCATCGCCACCGTGACGCAAAAGGACTCAGATCATTGGAAATGCCACGTGGTGGGGCACAAAGGCACGGTGGAAAACTCCACTCCAAAGGCAAATTGATGCAGTAAATCATGTTCCATCATACTCAAACTTCATCAGCAACACTCCAAGTAACAAGTATACTTAGCAAATGGGGTTGATAGGGCCAAATATGTACAGCAGCGGTCCAATAGCTTGTTCAATCAAAGGAGAGCACTTCATAGATTGCAATGGTCTCTGCTATGACCAACAGCCGGGTTGGTGACAACGCTCAGGAGGTGTGATCATCAGTCACGGGTTGACACCACGAATCACCATGACCTTCCTTGAGGATCGCAAGTGGCATGCAACACGCTTTGATTTGGGAGGGGGCCGAAGGAGTGTATGGACTTATTGCAGCATCTTACAGCAATGTTTAACACGGGATGGCCAGGGTCTTTTTCACAAAAAACCATGTCCGGCTAAGGTCTAACACTTGAAGCACGTGGAAATCTGCCCTTGGGCCACAGAGAAATCTTAAATATAAAACATCAAAAGTAATTCTCTGTGGCCCCCCTGGAAATGTGACAGCTGAGGTGACGGACAGTACGACGGCGCAGCGATGGCATGATGACTCCATGACCATTACATAACAGCCCGACAGCATGACACGTCGCTATGACATCATCATCCTGGCCATGTCGTCTGTACATGTTCGTCACAAAACCCACTGAAAACCCGAAAATGAATAAACATGATAGCTTTTGAACCTAGCTAAAACAGCACCATTGAGGGCAACGACGCAACCGTTGCCTAGCGCATGTCCCACCGAGCGGCCATGGCTTGCGGCTCGCTTTCTAGGCTTGTCAACTCATAAGTTCCCCAAAGTTCCCACGCCATGTTCATCATGTTTTACCGAAAGGAACAAAAACATGAGCTGCATGACATCAGTATGATCATCAGTATGATCATCAGTACGATCATCAGCAATGTTGTCTGACCAATGACATTGGCTATCCAACATTATGACATCCGTATGATCATCAGCATGGCATCAGCATGATCATCAGCATGACATCACTATGGACCTCCAAAACTCATCCAACTCTTCCAGGTGGGGTTGCGGCACACGGCATCCACGGCTGACCGCCCTGCCGCTGCTGACCACGGTGCCCTGCAGCGATATCCGGTGTAGGAAGTGACCTCTGCCCGGTCCCAGCTACCGGCGCCGGCACCCACATAGGCCACCTGCTGCACCTGAAGTGCACACGGCTGGGAGGTGCTTTCGCTACGCTTATGACAGGTCAATTTGGTTCCTCTGTTGGGGCATCTTTTAGCAGTCAGGTTCCAATATAGCCAATGAAATCATACTTATGACATGTCCGTTCTTTGCCCTTTGGTTCAGTTGGTTCGGACGAATTTGGGAAGTCTGGTTCCAACATGAATATGAAATCGGGCGCCATAGATCAAGAATCACATCTAGAATAGCAGGGACACCGGGAAGATGAACCAATGGAAGCAGCTCATGGACACTGATTCCTCTGTGGCACCGAGTCATAAGCTCCGTTTCCGTGACCAACGTACTTCCACTTCCCTTCCGTTGTCGCGCTGTAGGGATCCTCAGCGCGGCTGGGTATGAAGATACAGCAGCCAAGGGTAAACCCTGTGGGTCAGGATCAACTGCATGGCACAGCCTACCCAATCAGGTATCCAGCTGGCGCCGGTATGGAGGTAGCTGCGATAAGTAACTGCTTGTGGGTTGCTGTCCAACCTCTATGAGCTAAGGAAACTTATGCTAGGAAGGGTGCCAAACCATGCTTAAGCACATGATGCTGACACAGGACTGGAGCATCATGGCTTTTCTGGCCAACGGCGGCGAATGTTGGATGCGCCTCATCCTTTTGTAATTTAGTATTTAGTGCTGTTTGCTCTCTTATACGCTGCTTGCAAAAAGAGCCAGCAAACAATTTCTTCGGGTAAAATTGTTTTCAGAGTGTTTGGCAACAGGCCCGAACGTCCTCAATGGATTGAACGGCCCCAACAAGACTGAGTGATATTGGAGAAGCATCACCAGCAGGTCAAAAATATTAGGAAAACAAAAGCAAACGCCTCAACCTAGCAGTATGGTGTTTCTGTGTGCTTGGCATAAAGGAACATGTTTTCCACCTAGATCCACCTACCAGTAGTACGGCACATGATGATATACCATTCTTGGGGATAGCGGTTCATCATATGCCCACTAATGCTTGCATGCAAGGCTCAGGTTCGAAACAAACACGACCCGCGCCGGATTCGAGGCAGTCTGCTTGGCAGCCTTCAGCCTTGTTGCAATGATGTGCAAACACGGCTGCAGGACGCTGGTAACATGCTGGACCAAGAAGCGAGGAATTTGCCATCAATGGAAAATCATTCTAGGGGCTCACATTCAGAGACAGAATGCACTTGACTCACTCCACCAAGAAAAAGAATGAACCTTTTTTTTTTTCTCTCTCTCTCTCTCTCTCCAGTGCCATCGGTGCAATGCCCTCGTTGTCAAGTGTCTGGTGTCGAATGAGGGCCTCCAGGTGGAACAAATATAATAACATAATATGGCTGTGGGCCCCTGTATGCCGCAGCTGTTTACATTCCATAAATTTCACTGCCAAAGTAGTCTAGCTGTTGGGATGTTCATCCATTATCCATTCTTGGGATTTTTTGGCCCACATCCACATACTATTGATGGAGTTATCTCCTGATTACTGGTTATGGGCCATCACGAACCATATGAAACTTCAGATTCTACTGGTGCATACTGCTGCCCCATTACCCACGCTGACCCAAAAACTGGAGTAGCCAAGCAGCTCCACCTGCATCTGCCGCGCCCGAGGCAAAGCCTGGGCCACCTACCACGACACCTTAGACACCACCGTGGCCAGGCAAAGCTGCGATTTGCTAAGCAAGTGGTTTGAAAGAATGAGCTGTCTCCATGGTTTGATATTTTTCTTCCATCGCCTTCTCAGGCATGGCTTGATATGCTTAATACCATTGATACTCTGGTCCGAACAAATCTGTTTTGACAACCCTCGTGGTTTTCCAAAGCAAGCTATTCTGAGGGTTAAATCTGGGTTGAAAAATGATATAATGATGGAGTTGTGAATGGAGCACATGAACATTTCATGGAACACATGAATGGCATGATGATGATTCCAAACAGTCCAGGTACTGCAAATCGATTCAGATGAGGGGGTGGGGAAGTGGAAATTCTTGACAAAGTCACTTGGCATGGGATCTTCACAACCCAAGCAATTCTCCCGATGAACAATTGAAGAGTATCCACAAATTGGCATCGATGTCTTTCATTTGCGTAATTGCCCATAGACAAAGCGTCAATGTTTTTGGAGTTATGACACCAAGATGTTTTGCCAAGTCCGGTTTTAAAACCCAAGTCCTGTGACGAATCAAACCTAGGCGTCTTTTCGGGGACGTGGCGTACCAAGAATGACCTGAGCCTCATGAATTGACAACATCGATGCAGGAAAAAACTCCAAGCCACGTATGGCACTTGCTCAGTAGAAGTCGTTGTCTAGGCAATAAGGGGGCTTCTTAAAATAGGGACCCCCCAAAAAATGGTTGGTTCATTTATTATTAAGCATTGATTAACATTGGATGATTTGGGATGACATGCGTAACATACCAAGAACCCCAAATCATATACAGGCAAATGCTGAACCATGAAGTTATTTCTCTTGCAACCTGTGGCGAGGTATATCCCACACCCAAGGAAAGGCAATGACATGGCATGGTTTGACCATGTTCAACCATAGAGTGGAACAGACTCAAAATTCTCAGCCTTGCCTGTTGTTGGTTCGGGGTATGACACGAACAAACATCTAGGACAGAAAGCCAAATTCTTGTCACCACAGCAACTACTGTGCAATTTCTCAAGCAAGTTAGGATGGAGCAGGGAGCCTAAGCAACCACAGACTTCCAATCAAACAGGGCCCACCATTCACCATCAAACAGGGTCCAAACGTGAGAACGACACATCTTCCAAGTGCTGCTTTCCCCGAGCTGCTGGGGAGTAACATGTGGGAATTGATTTGAAACATCTATCTAAAATAAAGGCCTGATAATGGTTCACAACCTATTGCACACATTTCCAACAATAAATGATAAGAAGCACTTTCCATGGCCAAATGATATCAAATGAATTTGAGTTGATAGTGCTAAAACCTGGCTTTATTCAGTTAATTGCGATTGATTAATGAAGGTCGCAACATGGTTACCGGTGTTCATTGTGGTTAACAAAGGTCAGTATTGACTGATTGCAGTACGGGGACGAGGAGCCCCTAAAGACATGATGATCCACGACAATCAGCTGGCTCCTCCAAAATCCACAGGATAGTGTCCATAACCACCATTTGGTGCTCCTGTTGGCTCCTTAGTTCCCCTTTGAAAGGGCCATCCTCATACGCCTGGCTCCTTCGCTCCCTCCTAACCATCAGCCAAATAAACACCCATAACCCCTCCCCCACAGGGCGCCACATTCTGTGTGGAGCAGTTGCCAAGGAACCACTGGATGTCACCTTGGTTCCGGAGATCATCGGGCCCACCTCAGCTGCCATGTGATGCCATGGTAGTGTGGGTGCCGGCAAAGCATGCCGTTCACCCACCGAGGAACAAAACCCAAACACTCAAAATTGGAAACTGGAATGAACTGGAATGCTGGCCGGGTTGGCAATTGAAAGTTCCTGGCCTGGGGATGCCTGAGGTCTATCTTTCGGCATTGTTTGAAAATCAAAGGGGTCCCATAGCCAAAGTACTTTGCAAGCGGCATGCACTTCCCGCCTGCCCACCCCCTTGACCAGTCACTATGATGGATGCTCTCAGCACAACAAACCGTCTTCCGGGTGCTCTCACCCGCGAATCTGAAATTGACCCCAGGAGCAGGAAAACTTGAAATCTCTTAATCTCTTATCCTTTTGATTGTTGCAACTCTGGCCTGCTCTAATCCTGAATCACAAGCAATTACTCAGTTCTCTTCAAAATCACAGGTATACTAGTGTACTACACACACCCGAGAAAATCCACCGCGTCCTGATCAACACGACAGAAAGCAACATTGCCATTCGCCAATTGAACGACAAGCCCCCGCAAACCGTTGGAACATGGGCGGTTGGCGATATACCACCAACAGTGCTTGCTTTCATTCTGCAATGTCATTTGCCGCGGTTTGAAATGACTTTTGTATCTTGAAAGTTTCGCCATCCCTAAAGTTCCTCACCAAGTGGCAGAACCACCAGCGACCACGGTGCCCTCATTCACCATTGCCCTGTACCGGTCCCTGCCGTCGGAATCGGAAATGAGCGCAGTGTCTGTTACGGCACTTTAGCCGGAAAAGGCTGCTGCAACAGAGGCCGGGCACGACATGAGCGTCATCATAGCGACCATGGTCTGTATACGGGCCAACCAGTATACCAATCTCACAACCTTGCACGAACCTACAAAATAGACCACCATCTCCGTGGCACGAGCAGTGTACAGTAGGCTGTCCCGTTGCATCGTGAGCAACAGGCCATTCTGGGCCATTCTCTGAGAGTGCCAAGATCTTCCAAGCTGGTGCTGCCGAAATACAACTTTTCTGATGTATTAGCTCTGCAGCTGCTGAGAACATAGCTGGTTCATGCTGGCTATACCAATCTGTATCGCAAAGAATGATGCAATACATCTCTCTCTCTCTCTCTCTCTCTCTGTCTTTCTCCCTTTTTGATCCGTTTTGCCTGTTGCCAACGGGATCTGCAAGCGAATTCATGGCCTCACCTACCCTTTCAGTACATCTTTCGAACTGAGCCGACAGGAGGGCCATTCGCTGCGACATGAGCCAGGACGAAGGAATGAAAAGAAAACACATTCCTCTCACGCCTGCCATGACCTGGTGCCATCTTGCACGATAATTGAGAAACTATGCGACTAGGCTTTGTTTTGAGATCATTTAGGGATATTTGGAAGCCATTTCTGAACAAACTTGGCTGATGGCTGAAATTTTTGAAGGATCCAATGTGCCCAAATCTCATGGATTCCCCCCTAGCTGCTCACAACCATCTTTGCCGTAGCATTGGAATTCTAGATGTGGACTGGCAACATCTTGTTTGTACCTACATGTGCCAAGGTATCTTGAATAACACTGCTCCTTCACATCAGTTTAACATGCACATCGAGGGTAGAGAATGGAACAAGTTCCAAAGAATGGGTGATGTTCAATAGCATTATGAAGGCAAAAAGCGAAGTCATCCTGTAGCATTGGACTCAAATAAACATGGGTAAACAAAAACAACATAGTATGTTTTTTTGGCCTTCAGGTACCACCATTTTGCGAACGCAGCTGTAATTCATATATTTGTCCATTGAAGGCCAAAACATCAAATCTCCGCGGAGCCAAGCCCAAGAATCAAAGAACTCCTCCAAGTAACAATGTTCTTGATTCAACCGCCAATGTGGGCGCCAGAATCCCGTAAAGCCAAAAGCACCAGTGAGATGGATCATGCCACTGCCCCCGTGAAAGTGAGTACGTATGCGTTGTGTTCAATGCTTCTGATATCTTCCGGTGCCCGTAAGGCTTTGTGCAAACAGTCCGAAAGGATACCTCAAGCCAAATCTACCCACTACAGCTAGAATTATAGGGTCACAGACTATTTTTCGGGTTGCTATTGGGCAAGGTCAAAGTCCTACCTGACATCATCTGGCAGCCTGGCAGGCCAACACAGCGACAGGTTCACATGTAAATTGCATGTCGTTCGCATACCATAATCCTGATGCTTCATGGGCGTCCGCACAGCAAACAACATTGGAAGGGCCGAGTCCCTACTCAGCCCTGCTTCCTATGGAGCTACCTAGGATATCATAGGATCATCTCAGGCACCAACTGCCATTTTGGCATCAAACATCTTCCAACAGAATCAGTGTCCTGGTCATGTGTCCAGCTTTCTGGCAGTCTTGTGGAAGCTGGGGTGGCGGTCTTTGGCCACCTCAACTTCTGGTTCCAGCATCCGTCATTCAGGGGCACCTGGCCATCGCAAAGAACCTGGAAGAATTACAGCATCCAAAAACTGTATCTAGTGTGGTTTCGTGATGTTGGGTGGTACATGGTGGTGCAACATATTTCTCCATTCATGGCTTGGCTTCCCGAGATGGAGGGCATTTACATCATGGTAGCTGATGGGAATAACATTAGCCGCTTCCGCCGCTTGCAATCCTCACTCTGCTGGCCTGCCAGCGGGATGCTGCTAGGGTGGGGCTGTCATGGGCTGGGCGAACCAACCGGCTACAGAACCCTCTCCTTAGAAGGAACTCGGAACAACCATCATTAGATGCCCTTTCAAACACTATGAATACAGGCTGCATCATTGCCTTACCAGGGAGCAAAAAAAACACAAGGATGCTGAGGATGGGGCTGCCCATATATCTTTGGAACACCCCCACTTGCTGCACCATACCATGAGAACTCACATCACCACCATGTTTGTTAGCAACTGCGGGGTGACTATTTTTTGCTTGGGACATCTTGGGGACCACCCGTGCCATAGAGCAGAGACAAGCCCATGTTGCAGGTACAGATCCTGGTGATGCACCACATGTGAGAAGGAACCCCGGTGCCGCCCTGAAGGGCCTGTGATAGCCATCGTGGCAAGCGATATGGAGAGATGTGCAGCAATAGCTCCTGCCCGAAGGTGCGGATCACGGTCATCCAGCTTGGTTGAAATGTGTTAAACACATGTTGCAACGTGTTAAAGCCATATAGAGCAATGGATTCTCATCATTTTATTGAGTTGATCAAACCCATCCGTCTTACCAAAGCAATTGATGATTCGAGGTGTGGTTGGAACACTTGCCAAGGGCGAGGGAAGTACAGAGGCAGTTTATGCACGTGATGAATGTCTTACAGAACCCATCAGCAAAGCAGGCAATCACCATATGCAGGAACTTTTTCTTGACAACAACCCATGATACAATATTTGACATCGTTGGCATCATCAAAGTTTGGATCAAGCCATTCCAAACCTCTCGGCAACGGCAGCATGGTGCATGTACGTGCGCGCCATTTCGGGCCTCTGCAACTTCTATCTTTGATCTTAAGAAGCGCAATAAATACATTGATAAGCAACTCGCTTTCAGGCCTCTGGGTCTCTTGCTTGTTTGCGTGCTTTCCTGGCCTTGAATCACGCCTAGAATGCCTGACCTGACCCCTTTTATTTTCTAAAATCTCGGCCCTCAACTTATCATATTACCTAGCCGAGGAATCCTTGCCGCGAAGCTTCGGCATAAGCTGAATTTGCTTGTAAAACGATATAGTTTCTCAATGATTTTTGAAGCTCCAACAACCCAACCAGGTCTGTCAGTGCCTCTAAGGACATGTTCACTATGATTGGAGTGGTAAAGCCCAATGGTTCACAATTGTTCTGCCGATGGAGCGCTGGGCACCACCGGATAACTTGTGGGAAAGCATCAGCAGCTCCCCCACCTCAATGGTCGCATCACCTCCCCTTCGCTATGATCGCAGCACCTTGGATACCACGGTCAAGGCCCAGCCTTGTAAGGAAGATGTTTGGTGCCCCTCTTGTCACCTTCACAACCGGAAACTGGAAACACACACATCACAACAGCGCATTTGAATCTGGATGCCCCTGAATAATTTCCAAAGATCTACCTGCCTAATGTATCCTAATGTTACATGCTCGCCAAGGACAACGACAAACATGAGAAGATGTGAAACATCTGCAGGTACAAACTCAATTTACTTCAGTACTGAGTCGTCATATCGTTTTGTAACTCTCACTTTCATTTCATTACCTGCGGCAGCTCATGCTTTCGGCAAAACCAGCGAGCACCAAACGGGCCCCACGTACCACCAAGGGACCAAACCTTTTTGGACTGGGACCAAAGGCTCTGCCAGCTGGGGATGCCCATGGTGCAGTCATAGATCCTCAGCTGGAACGTGCCTAGGTCCACCTGCTATCTTGACTTGGGGAAGTTCTGGCTACAGGAACGCAACAACTTGGCCATTGAGTACGGAGTGATGCTGAGTTTGTAGGCTGCAACAGTGCATCACATGACAAAAACCAGCAAGCAACTCACCTTGTTTCTGTGTAACCTGCCCTCACGCAGGTTGGCACTGAGAACCAATTGGCCTCATGGAAGTGCATGTCCAAAGCCAGGATGGATATCATCATCGCATTAGTTGGACATCCCTATCGCATTCTACCATTGTTGGTGGCTGATGGACATGATGGTCAGTCATAAACGAGTGCAATTTCACCATGTTCGGCTCCTAGGTCCCTAGCTATTGTACCTCCATTGTTGGCTGGCCACAATTACAGCTGGATGTTCATGCAGCAAAGCCTAGCTCGATGAGCCAGCTGGGTTGCTCAAACACCATCCACCAATCCTGTTCGTGATTTCAACCACTGCCAATGTCTTACTGTAGTTGTTGATCGCCTGAAGCGCAGTAGGCATAGAAAAAACACCCAAACCACCTGCCAAATCCTGATCTTCATGATGATTTCAATTATTTCATTGGGGAGGGAGTGGTGACATGAAGTCTGCGTTCATGTGGTCAGGATGGATTCTGTGGACAAATCCAACCCGGAACGCCCAGCGACTGGCTGCCAGAAGCGGGATCATAGGATGCCATTGGGTCATCGTCTGTGATTCCTTGGTTGAGCCCTTGGTTTTCCCGTTGTTCACCACTGGTCGCTGGGAACTTGTGGGTTTGCAGGTTCCCAACTGTAGATGATAAATCCATAGCCTTACACTGACTTTGACAACGTGTGCCAATGGAGGCCGGCTGCATATAGGGAACATATCTGGGTATAGAAAAATGGAACTATGCAGCTTTCTCTCCTTTAACATCCATCCTGCAGTCTGGCATCCTAGTTTTTCCTAGCAGCGAAGCAGTCATATATATGACTTGCAGTTGTCTGAACTTATTGTATTGCAACATCCACAGTTATCACGATGACAATTATCTCGATGCCTTTAGTTCTGAATAAACGTCAGCATCACTAAGCGATAACACACCAGCATCATCAAATTCATCATTCTCCGTACAACACTGAGCACTTGCCAACCAAACATGGTTCACAAACAAGCATGCAACAATCACAAAAAGATCATTTCACCAACATGGTTTACTGGTAGCTCATGATGGTTAATGATGGTTAATGGTGGTTAGTGATGGTTCATGGTGGTTCATGGTGGTTAATGGTGGTTGTATAGTGATGGTTCATGGTGGTTGATGATGGTTCATCAATGATGGTTAATGGAACGTGGAAAGTTGCACCAATTGAAGGTCAGCAAGAAGCGATGGCTGAAGTGGCCATGCATGGCATCGCCCTGCTGCAGTACTTGGATGTAGTGGTCGCGGTGAACGATCTTCTCTGCGCAGCCACGGTTTTGGAGAAAACCTGCGGATCTGCTGAGAGCTGTGCCCGGTGGGAACATGTGCCCAATCAAATGATCTTGTACTCGTGGTTCTGGTTCCTCAAGAACTAAGTACCATGTGTTGAAAAAATAACATGTCAAACGGAAATGGTAAGTGAGCATATCCTTTATGAAATGAAAAGTAACCTAACCCTTTGAATATGAAAAATTGAAAGCCTGTCTCAGCGTGGGCATGTGTGCAAATACTGTGAACTTGGCAATTAGTAACCCGCTCGGGAACTGATATTCGGACGGGAGCATGGCTGGTTCCCTAGTTGTCTCGATGGTGTGAAATAGCTGGCTACAAGCACACAAACCATGTATATTCACTAAATGCATGTGCAATGAATGAATATCGAACACATACCCCCACAAACAGCTACACAGAGATGTAGCTTTGTCCATTGACAAAAATACTGCAACCTGTGAACACACAAAGCATAGACAGGCCAAGTACGATGCGCATAAGCATGATGCTGAGCCATGGCTAGCTGAAACACTGAAAACACTGAGGCCAATGATGAACAACAATGGCCAGGAAATGATAACAGTGATGATGCTGCTGAACGCCAAAGTCCAGCCTTATATAGGCACATAGACACAAGGTGTCAACAAGAGAAGGACACATGAAAAAACACAGACTCTGAAACCTATAGGCATTGGTTTATTACCATCTCCAAGAATTGGCTGAGGGCTGTAAATTCATTATGCAATTACTCACATGATATGCATACTTCTGCAGCCACATCCATCTATGAAATCCTGCGCATATGATTGATTGAACCAGCGCTCAAACAACTTCTCTGTGGGCTGAGATGGGCCAAGTATCTATCGGGCTTCACAACCACCGAGCTGCTTCAAATCAACATTCAAAATCCTTTCCGGCGTAGCAATCTGTTGGCCACAGTCCAATTTGAGGACTTCCATGCTGGACCTCTTTCCCAGGCCCAAATGAAAGGAGTAGTTGCAACGAGCCACAGCACCACCGCTGATGTCTCACAGTCCATGCTTCACGCCAGTGATCGAATCCAACATCGCAATCGTAGGCTTGGGAAGACGAGTCGCTCTGAACAGGCCTAAGGAGCACGTCGTTCCATGCATTTGCCCCAGTAACTGCAACGAATGCACAGGCACACACGGAGACATAGTAACCAATACATCAGCGGCATGCACACATTTGTTTGCATGCATCATTATGCATCTACCTACGTACGAGAATGCATCTACAGTATATGTAAGCTAGAATATGTAAAGTCAACTGCAGAACCATCTTTTTGACACGTGAGTCTCAGAAGCAAATGACAGCAAGCATATAGTCAACTCTGTCGATAGCAAAAAAACAAGCAGATCCTGCGTCCGACGCAGTCTTTCGCTTCAACAAAAAAGGCGGTATTACTCCGAAACTATGAGGATAGTAGTTTGAAAGCTGTTCTTTGGAGAATTTAGACTGCTGTAAATTTCATACTTTCATCAAAGCACATGGACGCTTTGAAGACACTTTCTCTCTTCTACCAATTTATGCAGAACATTTCCTTGCGCAAGTGTCAAGGAAGAAACAGGCTTCAATTTACGCGTCACCAAACTTTACGGGCAGCGTGAGTTATCCAACAAGCACCACCGAGGATAAAGTAAACATTCTCCAAGCTCCAAACCATGGTAAAATGGGATCCTGGAATTTCTTCGTCATCCCAACTTAGAGATCTACAAACGCAGCACAACTGGAGGCTTTCGGCAATGACCAACGAGGTTCCCAGCGTGTCCGAAGATTCCAGGTGCGGCACCACGAGCTACGCTGTCATCCCAGGGGTTCTGCACCTTGAAGACCACCGTGGCCACGGTGAGGATTGTCACCTTGGGCTTCGAAGCGCGTTGAAACAACCTCTAGGCCACTGCATATCTGACGAAACGACCATTGGTAAGTACCTGATACTGCCAAGCCTTCAGATATCTAAAAGATTCTGAAACTACAATAGCCACCAGGCATCTTGAGCAATCCTGCCACTTGGCAATCTCAAAAACCACAACTCTTGGGACTGCGAATCACAACAGGTGGATGTCGCACTGGGTATCGGGTAGGCTGGGTCCTGGTGCGAGGCCTTGGGGGAACCAGTGATCCGCCGCGCCCGTGCGCGCTTGGTGAGATCGGCGAAATCTGATGCTGTACCGGGGGGGCTGCAACTGGCATGACGCCTTCCAACGGGCTGATCCGAGGTGACCATGAACCAGTCCCCCGGATGGGTTCCCTCCAGGCGCCCAGTGACAAACAGCAGAATGCCAGTGGCAATGAAGACACACTGTGGCCTGAGCCAGGTGGAAGATGAGATCAATGAAGACCCTTTTTCAAAGCCTCAACTTGGAAGGGTGGTAAAACATGGAAAAATGGATTAGAATGATCGCATTGATACTTAATGATGGTTAAACATGGTGATTCAATGCTGGTTGATACTGGTGACTATGTACAGTGATTGAGAGGGGTGATTGGTAGAAAATGGTGAGTACAACCGTTAAACCAAGCATGCTTCACCACGGGTGACGGGAACGCTAAAAACATGCTTAAGAGTGCTTCACCTAATGTTTTAGACTAATCCAAACATGCTAAATAATGATTGTGATAAGCATGGTCAAATGTGCTTCGGCATGTCTTAAAACTTAAAACATGGTTGCAAATGGTTAAAATGGTTCAACTCATATATAAAGACAAAGATAGAAAAAGTATGAACAAGTAATCCCTTGTGAACTAATGGCAGGTCACATGCCATTGCCATGTTTGCTGCGCCCTGGCACCTGCATTGGTAGCTCTTGACCACGGTCCTCTGCTGCTTGTCGTAGTCGCCGCGACCGCGGCCCACAAACTCCATGTCCGGCACCTCACGTGGGAAGCTGAGGTGCACCACCAACGAAACAGGTCGTTCAAACCCGTGGGATGCACCACCTGCGGGCCATGGTCATGGCATCCTATGGGAGGCTCAGAGCATCACAACAGCAGCTTGGTCAGCGCGCCTGGTGGAAGGAGCCGCGACCCTGCCCCACGAACTGATAGCTTTGCCGTTCGTGTCCTCCGTCTAGAAAGCAGGACTGGCAAGGGCAGGTGCCGTGAGGCCACAGGGCAGTGCTGACTTGGCCGTCACACGAACTCATCAAAGCACTTGGATGATGTCTGGATCCCTCTGGCAGGTGCTTGAACATGGAAAATTCCTTTATCCATAGAGAAACCCTGGGGCAATCATCCACAACTGGGTGATTTTCCAGTTGGGCAGGTCAATCTACCAAAGGATAATGTGCAAGCTCCGCTAAGAAAACGTAGAAAACTTTTTGCATTTGGCCGGAAGGGTACCGTCGCAAACAAAATTCCCCCTTACTGGTCCCCCAAAGAAACTACGACTATGAGCAATCTAATGATATGCTTCACTTGACCGAGGGTCATTCATACACCCTCTTTGCAAACAATGCCACAGAAACTCCAATTTATGAAACTTTGCCTATGCCCTATGATTCGATTTAAACTGGCAAAAAAAGAGCAAGCACAGTGCAATGGCATGTAACACAGCGCGGCATCTGTCCAAAATCATGCCAGCGCCACATCCTCACAACAGCAGCCATCGTCTTCCCTGGGTAACAGGATTGGACCTCCATGTCTTGTCCCAGGCATTGACGCAACCATGGCTGGAGGGGCCGATGGCTGGAGCCAAGAGCCATCAGTCCACAAGTCAACCTGAATTGGAGACATTCACAAAATCAACAGCCCTTAATGAATCTTTATGATGAATTTATATACTATGTCAACTATATCCACTTCGCTTTGGAGCTTAACTGTTGGGCTGTTGCCTGCATCTAGCCGGGACTTCTGACAGTTTGACCTGGGGGAGGCCGTTGAGGCAAGGAAGATCCCAGAAGGATCAAGAACTGACCCGGCTCTGGGCGGCTCTCCCACAAGCACCAGGGCTTTGACCCTGCCCCGGTTGCGAGCAACATATCACCAAGATGGGCTTCTGAGGTCCAGGGTTTCAACAACCTCTTGATACTGTAGCTGTATCAAATTCATCTTAAGGTAAGCAGGAAAATTGAACGCTTTTTAAATAATCTGATTTCAAAGAAACGGATGATACTTAAGTTCAACTATTCACAGGCTCTATGCTATAGATATGTCACACTAGGTCACACTAATATAGCCTTTGATATCAACCCTGCATGTGGCACCCAGCGGATGATTCCTCTTGTGCGGTCATCACCTTGGTTCCCAACCTGTCCCAAGTCGCAAGGTGCTGCCGCAGCTTTTTGCACAGCGGCACTTTGAGATCTTTCACCTGGAGGCGACAGAGGCGTCTGGAGAAGTCAACTAGGTCAAAGCCTCCACCTACTTGAAGTCTATAAGTCTATAAGGTTGGAAAATCATGACTAGGTCAAAGAATACTCAAATAATCTATAAGTCAAAACTAGTCAAAACTTTAGCAATGGCTCAGTACTTGAAGAATACTTGAATAATCTACGAAATGAGATTTCCAGTGTGATCAGTTGCACGGAGAGTCTCCATATAGGTGATTTCGACAAAAGTCACACATTCTTCAAAACGCCGACACGAGCATATGTAAATGTAAACATGTATGTCTATTGTGTCTCTCCTCTAAATTGAGTTTTCTATAGTTTTCTTGGCTTATGAATCGGGGTGTAAATAGTGAATCGCCATGACACTTAAATAAAATAACTATAATATGCCGTAGTGCCGTTGCCCGTAGCATTCTGCCGTGAAATGCTGCGATGAACAACAGGCCTCACATTGCTTGCTTGATTGGCAAATGCTGATGTACAGGATATCCAGGCACGCACGCCAGGTCATTGCATTGGGCGCAGCTACAGCTGCATGGTGATATCCAGTCATGTCCCATTCTCAAAGCATCTCGCGCTAAACATCATGCTCTGGTTGTACTGTAACGGCCCTCATCCTAAATCAAGCGAAACGCCACTTAAACACACGCTCTTATTCCACAAATGACCGAGCACTGCAACCTCAACACAAGCACCGCAGTGCATTTTGGGGTACACCTCCAAGGGCTCCCCAGGCAATGAGCTTGTGACATGGTTTGATCATATTCCATCGCAGTATTGCCAGAAATCCAATGCTGGGAACACGTCACTGTGGTCCCCAAATACGCCCGAGCGATAGGTGCGGTCCTTGTGCTAATTACATCTTGTCTCGCATAGGTGGACAGGAATTCATGGAAGATTTGAACTGTTGAGGACAGTTTTGTTGGTAAAGTCACACGTCTGTATTCACCAAACTCTCCTCGAGGTTTTGATCAGGAATGTTCAATGGCAGAACTTTCACCCCCAGCCGCCATGCGTGCTGCACTTCCCCAGGAAACAAGTCACAAGCAGTCACCGCAGCACTGAAGGTGATGTCGTTGGCCATTGGATGAGGCAGGCCTCAGAACTAGACCAGCCATGACCAGCCAAAACCAGCCACAACTGGAATCCCGGAGCCAACCAAAAGAAAGCAAGTGAGCAAGTGCAAATCTCATCTCCCATCTCTACGGCTCTACGGCATTCATGAAAATACGTCGGCATGCATCCGAAGTGATTGGGTCTGCCATCCCTGCAGGCAGTCGCTGTCCCAGGTTGGACCCACTCAGTGGCCAACTCCACAGAAGGCGCAGGGCCATCTGCCAGTGAGAAGCGCTGATGAGTGCAGCCTTGGAGCTCCAGGTTCAGCCACTCCAAAGGCTCACATCCATTGATGCAAACAGAAATGCTACAGAAACCTATGAGAACGATATGTTGATACTATTTCATACCATGTTTCCAAATGAGCAAAGGGTATGTTGGATTATGTTGGCACCACAACTTGCCCACATACTTTGTGAAGCAAAAGTGCAAGATCCTGCAACCACGATGCCTCATAGCCGTCGTCCTTGACGAATGCCCTGCACGTGGATGCACATGGTGTCCCAGCCTGAAAACCGACCTCCTACTACCCCCCTACAAATATACACACACTTCGATGGTGTACTTGCTCTGTTTGCTCTTATGTAGTTCATAACTTCCACTGCTATGTCCCAGCGATTTTTGCACGTTTCTGTGGCAACATCATCTCCCTACAGTCCTTTCCACTTGTGCAAATGCATTCCTCTGCAAAATCGACAAGGCATAACATCAAAACTATAGAGCACCCACCAGCATTTTTGATGCTAACCAACCACCTCTAGCCATACATTGACTCTATGGTGGTTTCTTAAAGTAGGGGTACCCCGAAATCATCTTATATTAACCATTTATAGTAATAAACCATTGATTTTGAGGATCCCCGAGTTTGAAAAACACCCATATGGATCTATATTGTAGGTATGATACGCCGTTGCGAGCGAACCAAGGTAAGCCGCTGCTTCCAACGGGAGCGCCTGTGATTCAACGCCCTGAGCCACTGCACCTTCCGAGCCAACCCGGTCACAACACTTGGAAGGTCCTGAGTTGCCAAGGCCGCGTGGAAAAGGACATCAAACACATTTTCTGTAAATCAGCATGATCACATATTGTATATGCGCATATGTTTGTGTATATGTATAAAATGTTATCATGACAAATTATATTCACGGTGCATATGCGTATCTGATATGCAAATTGTACATATATGTAAAAAAATAAGTGCATAATTTGAAACAATGTAAATATTCGATTGAATGTAAATATGTAATTACATGCGTAAATGTATGTGCTTTCCATGTGTTCCAAAGGGATATTTGTATATCTGCAGGATCTCTGCACTACTTATTTGCTTGATTGTGTGTATTGTGGTTTTTGATTTGCACATGTTTATTTACAAACGGATAGCGGCTGACATTACATAATTACACAATGCTTTGCTGCGCTATATAATGTGCGTGTGTGGATTCCCGTACCGAAACTCTGCACTTGCCTGTGCCATGCAAGCCGTGAACATGCGCACGCACACTGATCAAAGAATCATCTGCTGACATTGCCAAGAGACGTCGCTACCGGATATCCGCAGCAGTTGTGTTGCCAGCCTGAGCCGTTTGTGGGTTCTACGGGCGGGAAAACAGGTATAGTACCTCATGAAACATGCAAGTCGATGACTCGACCTATCCAAAACCAGCAGCTTCAGAATCTACAGAAAGCCATCTCAGCGACCACCACGGCCCAAAAAATCCCACCCTTGGTCAACTAGAGCTTTCTGCTTGTTCTGTAGAATGTCCCTGCTTCGATTTCTCTTTTTATTCCTCCCTGCAGTTTGTTTCCTCTCTCCCTCCCTCTGCCTCCCTCTCTCCCTCTCTCTCACCCTCTCTATCTCTCGCACTCTCTCCGTCCCTCTCTCTCTCTCTCCCTCGCTTGCTCGAACCCTTTCCTTTCTCTGTCCATCTATGTTGGAGCAGCATGTATGGAGCGCATCCTCTTCACTCTCTTGGGATAAATGTATGGAACATTATGGAACGCATGATATATTTGTCCACCTAATTCATGAATGCTAAAAGAACATGCGGCAAAGTGCCCCAAATCAATCCCACCAGAGTGCAACAGCCCACTTGAACCACCACCCAACCAAACATCGGCGATGAGGAATCACTGCAAAGTTCAAACTATATATAATCCAAGCATGGATGACAAACTTTTACACAACCTCGTGTCATCTATCAAGATCTCAAGTCTATCAACATATATATATATATATATCGATCATAGTTTTCTCTCTCTCTCTCTCTTTTCGGGTGTGATGATGATGTCACTGTCGAAGTTGTGCACCTTGGCCTCAGCTGTAATCTTTTCCGTCCAAGGTGCAGCTGCAGCACCTTCTGCCATGGTAGTTCCTCTGCGCCTTGGATGACAAATGATAGCCTTCAAGGCACATCAAACTTATCCTGGTTCAAGATCCCTGGTCAGGCCCTGGTTGCCCTCAAAATTGTACTTCCTACTCCTTGCGCATCCTTTTGCAAGGACCGGTCCATGCTGATGTTTTGGCATATCATCTTACGACCCAACTGCACCTCATGTGCAAGAACAAATTCGTTTGGGTGCCTTGAACTGCAAAGCAATCGGATCCTTCGAGCCCATAAACGGTCACAGTGGCTTTCACGCTGCGCCCACTGAGAACATCCAAGAGGCCCATAGCAGTGCCAAAGCTAATGGCATCAGGTACGCCGCCCTTGGCTCACCCATGCCCCACGCCATCTGTGCGGATGTCAAACTTTTCTTAAGAAACAAGTTTGTACCCAGCAGGGTGGAAGGCACAATTCCTATCTTGTGAGCGCATGTCTTTCTGCTACTTTGAGGACTTGACGCGTTTAGTCAAGCGTCCTTCGTTGAAGAAAGTTGTGTGCTGGGAATTTCAACATTGATTCTTCGATTCAACAAGATGTCCCTGAAAATGGATGAATCTCGGGGTAAGGGTTTGGAAACGGAGTAGCTATGTGTCGCTGTGGCGGCCCATTGGACAGCGGAAGCTGCTGTGCAAAAGCCACTCGTGTTACTTTCAGAGGTCAGGAGCTAAGGTATGCAGGCACAGTGAGAATGACAACTCAGAGCCCCACCAACAAACGAGAATTTAATACGCTAGCATGCACACCCACCCTGCCGGCAAAAAATGCAAACACTTACAGGCGCAAACCCCGTGACTTTTCTGCATCAGGTCAACAAAAGAGTGAATAAGCTTGAAAATGCGGACATTTTAAGCTTAGAAAAACCCTCAACTTTCAGCTGCTAGTAGTGCTTGATCCAAGTTACTTGCACTGGAATCTGGTCCAGGAGCTTCATAGTCAACCTCGCTTGAAGCCAACATGATTCGCAGCCTTTTGTAGGACCATGTGGGGCCCCCCTATATGTGCATCAAAAAGGTGCACCTCAGAAGTCTTGAGGGTCACTAGGCCCTTCTTTACAGGGGAAACCGTTGTCAACAGGACAGTGCGGCAAGTAGAAATTTGATGCGGTGAATGACGGCAAGCTGCCTGGGCCCCCGTCCGAAATGGGAACAAGCTCATTCGTACATGCGCACACATGAATTTATGTCACATGTTCACACCTAAGTGGACACATGCAGCACCTTCCGCCGTTGATGCCTTGAGACACATGTTGGTACATGATGGTACCAAGAACAGCTCCACATCACAAGTGCAATGGGTAGGTGCCCGCAACCCAACAGCTACCTATCATCTTCCCATTATCCCATTTATATATATTATTATATTGGGATGTGATCCATGGGTGATCCATGGTCTAAGGTCACAATGTTTTTGCCGAACCGCTGAACGCCATTGGTTGTCCCTAACAATTGGATTCAATAATATGGAGCCCCTGGATGACCATCCCCAGCGATCAGAAACAACCCCTGGTACCGCTGCCCACATCCCCTGACCCAACTGGTCGAGCTATTGGGACGCGAACTAGCCCTGGCTTTTGGATTGTTCAAGTGGTGACCCACAACCATACACAGTCGGTATATCACCATATTCAACTCTTGGCGACCCTCTCCTACATTCCCGGTCAGTAACTAGCTGCTTAACCATGAGTTACCAGCGACTATACTGCCAGTATTGGCCATTGACCAGCTAGTTAAGCATCAACACCTACGGTGAGCAGGGCCCGGCCCCTGGCCTCCACGAAAATGCTTTGGAACTGGACAGCAGCGCATTGACCCCTGTCGTCGAGGAATCCATGGCTTCATGGTTGAATCAACAGCACGGGTTCCTGAACTACCAGTAGTGGTAGCTATTAGCTAAACTAGTTATTATCAACTACCATCAAAGAAGTTTTTCATGCTAATCCATTGGCAAACAGTAGTTGAACCACCAGTCGAGTTACTAGCTATCATGGACCATAGTCATCCAATCATGAACTACCAGTAGTGCTGACCAAGCAGTGCCGGTTACAAGTAACAAAGCAGAAGCGCAATTCCTGACTGTACACTGTACACAAACTGTCAAACGTTGACAAACAATAACGAGCTACACTAATGGCTATAAATGGCTATACTATGTTCTAACATGCCTAATGGCCATAACCCGAGAATCATGGAACACCAAGAATTCTGGTAGATAGTTGCGGGTGAACCAGCAGCAACAACCATGACATAGACAAACGTGTAGCATATATTCTATACTTGCAGTCAATGGATGTCGGTATGGCTCATTGTGGTAAATGGTATGGTTTCCCCGTGGGCCAGTTCTGGCAACAGCCCCAGCTTTTGGTACAGCCGGGGGCGCCTCCTGGCCTGCAACTGGTCTTATCCAGTGCTACCTATCAGATCGCCCAGCTCAGCGCTCTGCGTTTACTGCGCCCCGAGAACGGCATCCCTGTTCAAACCAGAGCTGGCCACGAACAAGAGTTTTGCTACAAGCACGCCACGATGTGATCAATGTGCATTGTTTTTTCCATCGATCAAATGTGCAATTGACCACTTCTATTCAACTTCTATTCATTACATCAATTGACCACTTCTATTCATTTCTCATGGGTAAATTGGATGAATTGCTCCCAGTGTAACCCTCTGCTCGAACCAGCGGTGTCATCACCAATCACTCGCCTGGAAGTGACAAGTCGTGGGCGGCCAGCGCCAAGGACCACTGGGACACGGCTTCCAAGGCACTAACGGTGGAGGTGAAACCTCGGGGGCACTAACGGTGGGGCATCACTGGTAGAACTGTTGGTGAATTTGGGGACTCCCGGGTCGGAAATGATGATGATCGCCCCAAGCCAAATATAAATAAACATGCTGATATACTGATATCATATATCTGAAAGGCGTCATCTCAAGGATACAATTTACAAACATGTAGCCTTAGAGTAGCGTCAAATGGATAGAAAATGAAGCACAATACAATACATAATATTCAGTTCAAGAATGTTCCATACAAATAACTCAAAACCCATCAACCAAGATGTGCCACTGCCACTTTGGAAAATGGGACAACCCCAACTACACACCCGAAATGAGAGCAGTAACACACAGGTGCATGCGCATGTGGGACTGTCCAACTCAATCGATTGCAGCAAAGAAACAAGTGACGTAATTACAACACAAACAAAGGATGCTGCAGGATGCTACGAGTAGTTTGCTGCTGATAGATGAATGCTCTGCTGTAAGGCCTTGGAGTGTAATTGTGACCATCAATCGCTCCAAAATTTCCCATTCACCAACACAAGAATTGCCACACCATTCTGGTCTAGCCACTGTAGTCTGTGGATCTGATGCCATCGTCCTCAGATTCAAAAACGACTGCTTGGCAAAGGCTATCATTTCAGCGATCGTCTAGCTTAGCACGTATCAAGTTGAGCCTGGGTACATCCAACAGTGTTTATGGAGCTGATTGCGTTGATGAGCTGACAAACATGTTACAAATGATCATGCTAGGTCCACAACCGCACACATGCGTCAAAAAAAGGAAATCTAGTCCGGCACATTAACACTGAGTGAAGTCAACGATGGAAATAATGAATTCAACCGATACTTGATTTTCCCTACCAGTAAATATGCTGATGCAATCATTGAAATCCAATTTTAATCAACTCTCCGCAAGGTTGGCTCACGTTTCTGGCTCTACTGCTATGTTTTGGCCAGGACGCTCGCAAACCTCAGCCGGTAGGATGAGCACTGGACCCATCTGAAGCCTGGGACGGCCTTCTTAGCGAACGGCCGGGTCAACTAGCTGGCTCCTGGCTAACAATAGGGCTGGGTAAATAATCAATAGTACAACTGGTGAATCTCTCCCTTTCTTTTCATCGCCATCGGTACAACTCGGTAATTCATGGTTGATTATAATGGCTTTTTAGAACTAGCTGGCGGATAAATGGCCGACAGTCATACTTGCATTGCAATAGTAGGGAATATACCAGCTATAAATGGCCGGGCAATGCAACTGAAGGTACAAGTACGAAGCTATGACCAACAAATCAAACAGGTGGTGCAGGTTTGGGTTTCCGAACCCACGATGCCCATGTCCGGTCGGATCCTGGAAATCTCAAATCAAGCTTTCTGACCGTCGCGTCCCAACTAAGCCCCTCAAGCAAATGTCTCCACGAATTGGTTATCTCAGGTTTCAACGAGAAGATATCATCATCACGCGTGACCACTGCCTGCACCATTGTCTGTTCAATGCAGTGAACTTGGCGGCTTGAAACTTCCACTGAGAGCATTGTTTTCCTGACCCCTGAAAACGCGTTGAACAAATGAACAGAATATCGCCAATAGTGATGGATGCATGTCCCATTGATGGCAACAAAGTGGCACAGTAAGATTTCAGTTGACATCGGAAGGGCAGGAAGCGTCCAGCTTTGAGGATAAATCATCTCCCTCCATGCTTTTGACATCTTTTGACAACTGTGTTTTTCAGGAAGGACCCCACGGGTTTGCCTCCTTTCGATGGGGCCTGGGAGAATTCAGCAGCAACAGCGGCTTGACATCATGCTGCTGCCACCCGTGGTGATGCAATGTGATGATATGTGATGCACATGATGTTCCATTTCAGCCAGGAGTCTCATCAAGCAATTGTAGCACACCACATCTGCTCTGACACTGGAGTCCTCCAACGAGGATGACAGGAACATACACGTCCAAGCATGCACGAAAACACACATCCGCAACACGCAGCATTTGAGTAAAACTTAGGCATACACGAGTCGATTATAAAAATGATATGCACATGCATTTGCATATACAACTGCATTCAGCCACATTCATGTGCACGGCCAACAGCATCATTACCCCATGGCTTTGTCGAAGGCAAACATTCCGCGTCCAACATTGGGCTTTCTCAGTGGCTCAGTGGTTTCATGGCTCCTTCATCACAGGCAAAATCTCCAGAGCCGCCTCCCACCGCACGCTCTGTGCTGCTTTCGTCAAAGAGCTCCAAGCTGACTTCGACACCTGCAGGGAACAAGGTATAGAGTGCATCCCAAAAGCGCAAATGTCGTAGACACCCCCTACCTGCTGACAAAGCAATCAAACAAAATTCATCAAAATTCCATATGATCAGGGTGTTCAACTCCATAGTCAATACCCCAGGATGTGAGACCTCCTGGAGGCATCCGCATGCATTTGCCATGTGCTGCTCCCGGCCGTTCCTGACCTCACCTGCTGCCCAGAAGAGACGCATAGTTCCAAAGCTGCTCTCCAGTGCATTGCCTGCAGCTGCCATCAGCCATGTTGCCATGGCAAGGGGGTTTCAAGCAGCTGCAAAGAGGAAAAATCCGAAACCAATTCCATCACAACATATCTGGCCAAGGGATTTCGAAAACCAATCAGCTACACTGCAATTAGTACGAGGATACATAGTAAGGTATCTCTATCGGAGGTACCACTCAGACCCATTCAACTTGCATGTCCAACTGCATCGCAGCTCTGGTCAGTCCCCTCAACTTGGTGCACGCCTTCTCACAGCTTTGGACCACCAACTGAGTGCTGACAGCATCTGGCTGCAACCAAGCCTTCCAGGGGTGACAAACATACCCACCATTGCACATCAAGTTGATCACTTTCAGTTGGGGGTCCCTACTTGGCTATCATCAACGGGCGGAGATCATCCCAAGATCCCAAGTCCTCAGCTCTACATCACAGCAAACATCTACTTAAGTCAAGACGGATATGAGAACATCCACATCAGGAAGCAGTCCAATCTGACCAAGCCAATTAATCCACACTGGCTATACTAGCCCATGTGTTTCGTTGTGAGTGACCTGTGCAAAAACCCAAAAAAATCAACCGGTTTCCAAAGTTGAGAGCGCTTCTACCAAGAATACACCAAGGCTCGTGAAGTCCGGTGACGGCAACATCATACACAACTCTGCGGAACCATCCCACAACAGCTTTTTTTGCAATCCAATATGGTATAATTAACCTCTTCCCACCACCAACCCCACCCTGGCACCCCCAAATGCACGTTCCCCAGGACGGCGCTTGGCACCTCAAAATGCTTCACCAGGTCAAGGGCCTCCTGCCACCTGGCACCTGTGGTGAGTCCCTGGAAGCAAAACCTTCAGATCCGTTGTGTTTATGCCATGAGATCGTCGTTTCTTCTATAGAGCACCTAGAGATTCTACATGCAACAAGTTGCGTCTCAAGTTGCGTCTCAAGTTGCTTTGATTTCTTCATTGGGTCCCAAGTAAGTCGCGCTGTTGACAATAGTACCAACTATCTGAACATGAACACTAGTTCCGGGGGCTGAATAGTGGAATTGACAGTGCCCTACGTGTGTGTGTGTGTGTGTGCGTGTGTGGCGTGTACAAAATCAACAGGAGAAACGGACTCCATGCCAGAACAACATGTTCAAAGGTGTTGAGGCCAAAATGTTGTAGAATTCGGAAAAGCCTGGGATTCAATGAATCTAATGATTCAACGTTTCATTGGCATGGTTGGTTCAATTACATACGTGCAACCTCTGCCCTTGAAAAGTCCACCTACCTCCTAGTCCACCGACCTCCTGACCGGCACGAGCCTTTTGCAAGAGCAGCCAAGGCTGAACCCAAGACCATTTGATCCCAAAGTATCCTTACTGGTCCAGGCCATTCTGCAAGTGATCTTTCAATCAAAAGATTCAGAAAAAAAGCAACTTCTAGGATATTCTCAGAATGTGCTGTAGTTGGCCTAGTATGCCTACTTGACTCCCCGATGCTAGCAAACACTAAGGGGAAACACTGGTCCGAACAAAAAAAGCTGGTGTCTGGCAACCGCGATGTACAGTTGAAGAAAACAAGCACGTAATACGGCCATGGATCAAACAGGGGTACCAAAGAGACCAGGACGACAATTCTCAGCCAAAAACCAAAAAACGGCCACCAATCTGCGAATTTCAGGGTTGATGATTGAGTGATATCCAAGTGAAGAACTTCAAATGGAGAGGTAGGAACAAACACACATCATCAGTCGCAGAAAAGTCAACCTCAACATGCTACATTCTAGATATACGTCCAAGATCGTGGTTAAGAATCCAGAAATCAAGCATGACCATGTTCAGAAAGCCGTCCGATTTGGGGTTGGTATTCGTCACCCATGGAAGTGCCACAGTGCAAACGCCCAAATTATGGAGGACTTATCCTTATTTACAAAACCTCAGGTACGATTCTTCACGCCATGGTTGCTTTAAAGCCCATTACTGAATCGATTACCATCTGCCACGACTGGACTATCACCCCAATTCCGATGATTCCATTGATTTTGAAACAAAATCAAGTAAGTAATAAGTACCAATCCCCTAATGACCCAAGGGACCAATAAACGACCGCTCACAATGCCCAAATGACCCACGGGACCTTGTGCTGTTGGACCGGCATGGTACATCATTGGTGGCCACCCTCCTTCCAGTCTCCTCAGCCGCCCTGAGACCAAGTGTCTCCTGGACTTGCTTCTGCCTGGCGCTGAACATGCATGGCCAACCCTAGCCGCTAGCCTTGCATTGCACTGACCACTGGGAGAGCTATGGGCCCAATCCATCCCAAGTCACTGCCATCGGTCCGCAAAGTACTACCAAACATCATGCTCGGCATTTTGATGGCTGCAGGACTGCGAACGAGATACCAAAGGACGTGCAGAGCCATTTGCCAGCTACTCTCTGACAGCATAATTGTCCTGCACCGTGACGCATGGGGTGTTGTGTTGGGTACGGGTGCGTTCCTCTGTGGCAAGGAGGTGCCCGAAAACCTATCAGTATTCCCCACGAAACAGGTGGGCGGGATTGGATTGCCAAAGAGAGGGTTCAGTAAAGTCTCACAGGAAATCCGCCAAGAATCTTGAACCGCAAAACCATTGGGATACCATTGGGTGATGACAACTTTGTGTAGGGCAATTTGTGCAGCTCGCCAGTTCATCGCTGTTTTCATTCCTTTTTCCATTGGCTCTATTGCGGCCGCCATCCAGATTCCACAAACTGGCAGGTCACGAGATATTTCCTTTGTGCAAATATCATATCATGTCAGACTCAATGGACTCATATCGGCAATGGAACATGGTTTTGGAGAAACAACCCCATCTTGGTTCAGGAGGATGCGAACAGGTTTGCATCTGCATCAAGCAGGCATAGTGCCGCCTTTGGATCCTTTGGTTTCTCTTCAGGGTTGCTGAGGATGACCTTTGTTCCACACAGCTGTGAATTAGCATATCCAGCGTTACACGTTGACCGTGCCAAGTCGTGCTTCGTAGCAAGGCTGTAGCAAAGCTGGCCGTGCAACTGCTGAGGCGTCACGGCACTAAGTCCATCCATGCAGGCACGGGAATAACCACAGCTTCGTCACGAAGGTGCCATCCCAAGCCAAAGTCGGGAAGATGTCGGCCCTGGTCCAACCAAATCTGCTCAGTTCTTTCATCGAGAGAATGCCCACAGCTCATGAAATGTTATCAGAACCAATCTAATGATTGCATTGTTATAGCAAGTCAAATGGTCCATAAACCATTAATTGCATCAATAATGTCAGTATCGATTTACCATTACTTATCAATATCGAAATGTAACTCAATTGCTTCATTCATAACATTAAATCCCATTCTGATATCATTAATGACTTTCCAGCGATATCAATTCATCACGTCAGTTTCCAGAGTCAGTTGCGCCACCGCATTTCAAATCCATTGGTGTTTTTGGATGCGTTTTTCCCAACCAGCAGTGGTTATATAGCAGTGCTTATAGTAGTTCAAAGTGCTTACAATAAACCACTAACAGTGATTAATGCTGGTTAGTCTTGACCACGCCTAACCACCATTAGCCACTATAAGCACACTTGAATATTAACAGGGATCATGGACCGGGGGGAATCATCCCAAAGGAGACATATTGTTTCATTGTTGGGACTAGCGTGCTTTTTTGAGTTTTCACCCATGACCATGGATTGTAGGAAGCACTCCCCGATTCAATTTGTTTGGACGACCATCTTCTCTCTCTCTCTCTCTCTCTCCGGTGCTGACCCAAATTAACTAAAATGGGGGGGACTTGACTAAGCCTTGACTTCCCCATGACAGTTTTCTGCAAGTAAAGCCTGAGACTGTTCAAGTGATTATCAGTGGTTGCACCAGTGGCCATTAACGGACGTCTCCACTCTACGCCTGTGGCGCGTGGTTTCGTCCTCATGCAGTTGTAAATGATGTCACGCCCTTCTCCAACTGGCAGCTGTTACACATGAATGCAGCCAGTCAAATTTCCAAAATGGGATGGTTCAACTGCTGATCGCTTTGCTAAATGCAAGGGCACTAGGAACCGCACCGTTTCTGCAAGTCCACTGGCGTGTGGCTGACAGGATTCGTTGCGAATGTGGGGGCTATGAATGGTCACATTTTCAGCATCACCCAATTTCACAAAAAATTGGATAGCTTGCCATGAATCTCAGCCTTCGCATCCATTGCATTTATGAAACTAAGCGGTATGCGACTTTGAGTGATGAGCCAAAACAAGGGAAACAATGAATGCAACAGTTTATTGTGAAACTGCGCGCCATCTTGCCATCTGGTATGGGCATTTGTTTCATTTTTCTGGGCGAAAAGCCTTCAGATTCTGGATCATTGCAGTCATTTCTAGTCTGGGACGGAACTTCAGTTTTGTTCGGGGCCGTCGAAAAACCAGAATGATAGTGGCAAATTGTTGGGGCCAATCTGGTGCTCACTATCGCAAAATATCACAAGCACTTTTTGCTCTCCAGTGCAGGGCATAAAGCTGCTGCTGGGTTTGCAGCTGCATTCTGATTGGAGGGGTGTGGTAAGCCAGCAACCAAAAATGGTTGTATGATTTGAGACCATCAGTTTTCCCAAAGTGATGCCTCACGCTCCTGCTCCCATGGTTCCATCCCCACTGCATCCCACCTTGCAGAGTTAGTAAAGAACAAATCAAACATATAGGAAGAACATGGTGGCAATGGTTCTCAATATTGCGGAAAGCGGTGTGCATACAACTTCACGTGTGCAACACGCTGCGTCCGAGAAGGGGAACAGCACAAATCTTCGACCGCTCCCACCCCAAAGGCATGTTCATGTTCTGGGCTCAAACTGATCATCTGAGACCTGCACTTGTTGGGACACAAATGTGTTTCCAGCCACGCTGAGCCAAGGGCTCCTTTTCAAGCTGTTTAGTGACTGTATAAAATGACTTTTGCATCCTCTTGACCCAGAAACTAACAATTTGGACTTTTGTAGATCCGGGGCATCCCCAGCAAGGGTTCCAACAATTGAATGACCATTTTGATCCATTTTGGATTTGGGATCGCGGGGGTTGCACAATTTTTTGGCAACAAAGAAACGGGCTTCCAGTGCTTTTGGTACAAATATAAGGCTCATTGAGGCTCACACATGCTCAAAGCAGGTCAAAGTTAACTGAACATGTTGAGCCAGGGGTCACCAAAAAGAATGATAATTGAAGAGCAATAGTGACCCCAAACGCCTGCAGTTTCTGTTTGTGCCTGGGGGCCTTCCATGATCTTCCATGGGACCGTCAATGCACAAGTGAACACAAGCGTGGACCATGCCTTTCAGGATGAGATCAATCAATTAGTTCAACGCAGTGCTGGCGGAAAAACGGAATAGCACCGCTTTTGGCACCGGGCAATCTCCTCCAACAAATGTGTAGTATCATAATGCCATCACTAATCTAAAATAACTTGTGATGACTTCTCTTCCAATTTGAAACTTGGTGAAAGCTCTTGCGGGTCATGCTTTGAGTTTATCCCTGGTGCTCATCCAGGCTCCACTGAATACTCAGCTGAGTGACCTTTGATATCTTTGATGCGCTCTGAACATCTCTGAACCTTATTGAAAAATGACACATTCCAAGACAGATTCTCGATTTGATGGATCGCCTTCTTCCTTGAAAGAGATGCCCGATGCAAACCGAACCTACGATAAAAACGCTGGAGGTCACTGCCAGCTCCATCAAGTGTACAGGTTTCCCATGGTTTCCCCGACAAAGCTGGCATCTGATCCTTGCAACGTACCTGAATGCCAGGAGCCTCAACAAATGCAGACCCACAGTGCGGGTTCCCCGTCAATCTTCGCAAACGGCTTGAGTCATGAGTCATGAGATGAGTGAATACAAAAATTTGCAATCATGGGCGTGCCCAAATGCAACAAACCAGAATCATCCCACTGATTCAAGGCCTGGACTGGCTCAGGCTCCTGGCAAAACCAGGGATGGAGGGCATGGTGCCGTTGGAAGAGGTCGAGACTCGCTTTCAACTTGGCACCGTTGCTGAATCGAGGTGGTCGAACTCACCAATGGCACTTTCCAAACGTTCAGAGAACCTCCTGGTGTTTGCCCCACTCCATCGCTGTTTCAAGTCGGGGCCGCAGTAGATCTCCATGGTTGGAAGCCTATCCACTTGCCTGCCTGGAAAGTGACCGCACGTTTCGGGGTGATGGAAGATCAGTGAAATAGTTTTCCCATTATAAGAACGAGCAGAAAAGAGCGGCGCAAGTGATTCTCAACTTTCAAGGACCATGTATACGTATCTTTCCATATGTGTATAAAAATAGTTCATGTCGATACAAGTACCTGTTCGGATTGAAAAGAATACATGCAATTCCCTGAGTATTCCAAATGCCCATCATGCATAACGCACTGGCAAATTGCATGATCATGACTGATGTAACTGCTTGACCAAACCCAGCGCAAGGCTCCCTCAACACAGGAAAGAGATAGAAAGAGCACATATCACTTTCAACTTGTTGCAACCTATTTGTCTTTGGTCTGCTTCTCCAATATGATCAGATTCTATGGGCCACTATGCCTGTAACTGTGTGCGTGTTGGCAGGCACACAAACATGCACACACACACAGGTATGCACATAATCACGGTACATCACAGCAACCATCAATCCAAATCATCCTGAAACGCTACCGTGCAGCTTTTCACCAACTCTTCTGAGGTATCGAAATCCACTGTCGCAAACTCAACATTGCGAAGTTTTGGTTCAGGGGCGATCTTGTGCACGTAACGCAATAGTTTCCTGTCTGGTGGGGGGAGTCAACTTCCCGGAATCGCAGCAATAGAAGATTTTAGAAGTCATGAATAGTTACCGTGAGTCAACCTTCCTTCAAGTGAAAAGCAAAGCCAAAGTTCTGCACGATCAAACGCCTGTGAATGACTATAGTTATAAACATAAACATGAAAAAATGACAAAGTCACAAGCCAGCTTCTGACACTGCTTGCACCACGGAGCATAGTAGTCAACTACCAAGATGTGACCGGTTTTGGACACCCGATCCAAGACTTCTGCCAAGTCTGCCTCACTGGTGACAGTGATGACATTTCCAGGTTCTGTATCCACGGGTGGAACTTCGCTCCCCACACTTGTCATGGCATTCCTTGGTAGGTGGGGGGCCCCTTGTGATCTGGGCGCTTTCGGAGACAGGAAGGACGAAATGGACGAGAACTGCGGGTTCCATGCGCACATGACCACCAGGCCCAGCAGTGGTGCGGCACCACAGCGCCTTCCACGCCCGAGAATTAATGCCATCGCCACCACTTGAGACGAGTCGGGTCCGTATGGCCGAAGGATTCAGAGAACAAATCCTGTACCAAAGTGGCAACGTGAAAAAATGCATATAGAAATATGATGAAAACATAGCAAGGCATATAATGGAACTGTATGCTGCTGACTGCAGTTGCTTCCTTTGCCCATAACATGCCTTCAGCCAAAGCTGCGGAGGCCAAGCGAGACCAAACATGTTTGTCCCAACCCCAGGTTCCCCATACACCAACATCAAACAGTGCAGTTGGGAATCTTCTGAAGGATCAATGTGGTTCGGAGAAGTTGCCTAAATCACTGGCTACATGCAGTGATTCATGTTTCTTAGAAATGTCTTTTGAAAAAATAGCTTTGGATTTTAGGGCTGAAATGGTTTAAGGATTTAGCTACTTCAGATTTTAGGGATAGTTCATTCAGAAGCTCCGAAACAAACGTCCCCCAAGAAATTTGAGGATAGGCTAAAAAGATAAACATTACGAACATTAGCTTGCGGGGCGCCCAGGGCCCACGGAGCTCTACTTAAAGGACGACAGACCGTGAAGGCCCAGTGCTTGCAGTCCTTGTGATCGCATCAGGTTGCAATCCCAACACCTGAGCACAACAGGAGTCTTCAACAAGGCTCGCGGCGTATGTTTTTCAGCCATCTCCAGGAGTTCAGCAGAAGCTGATGGATGCCGTTTTCTAGGAACCGTCCGAAGTGCTGTTCAGATGCGGCCCCGCTGCTTGTTTCTTACTCCTCCCAAGTGATGTGCACTCATGCAACTGCAAATGCATGATTCCCGCGTGGAAAAGTGATGAAAGCGAGCACGGGGCAAGTTTATACCAAGCAGCTCTAGCTTCCCTTTTACAAGGCGATGGCAAAATTAAACATCAGGGTACATGCATGATTTTGTGGCATGACGTGGGCTGTGCATAGCACCGGTCTACTACGCATGTAGCGCCACTCTAGCGCCAAGCATCGAAGCTGTTTTTGATTTTTCTTCACACCAAAGTTCTGGAATTCTTCGGTGAATACAGGAAGCATAGGTCCCACCACGTGGATTCCAGAAAGAATCCAAGAAAGAATATAAATGGACACATGGCATATATGATATGACGAAATTCCATGATACTGATTGCCTTACACCTAGCACGAACCTAGTGCTAGTACAGCGCTGACCCGACTTGCAGTTTTACATGATTCTGCGGCGAGCCCACTGCATAACAAAACCAACATTTTTGACTTCCAAACTCATTCAGGTATGCAGAACGTTGCAGAACCATATGCAACTGCATCGGTGTCCATGCGTGCAAGCACGTCTGCACGAAAGCATGTATGCATGCGTCTGCATGAGTGTTATACCTTATACATGTAACCATGAACCAAAGCATGTCTGCATATCGTTATCATGTAGAAGTATGCGTGCAATTATGTGCACATGCGTATATAATCGCATATAATCTCACTGGTCGTGTTGATAAAATGCGCTGGTTCGATGCATGGATCAAAGACTGGCCGGATGGAGATACACATATCGCTGTACAGTCGTTTGTGTGAACCATTGCAAGGGCATGCCATGTAATGACAGGATGCAATGGAAGTGCATCAAGGCCCAAGAATGTGAGACAATAGAAGAAGCGGTAAAACGTGACATTGTTTGCAACGGTGCGGTGGCATTTCCACCGTCCAATTAGACAAATGAAATCCTTTTCATATCCATTCTAAGCCCATGCATGTTTTAACACATCAAAGCCGATTTTGGACCTCCATGAAACCAAACCAAATACTGGTCACAAACAGCTGTAAACCGCCAAGACTTGGTGAGATAATGGCGCTTGCAGCCACAGGCACCCTGATGCATTCCAGAAAAGACTGGGTCTTCTCCCAGTCTCCAAACCCCAAACGCGCATTCATGGCGGCCATGTCGATCTGGAGTCCTGAATGCCTGGGCTGGCACTGAACCTGTTGGACATCATTGGGAACTAAGAAGCCCCCTGTAGTGGCTGCAAAGCATGCGCGCATAATAATACATGTCAATGACAATGCATTAATTTCTATTAATACACCTATGCAATTCCCTCGCATGTCTTCAGTCTTCTCAGACAGTTGCTGATTTGGATTGCAAGTAGCCTCACTTGGAGAAGGGAAAACCAGGATCTCTGCCACGTAGCCGCGACCGAAAAACATCTGACATCCAACTGCCTCGGAGTCGGGATGTCTCTGCTTGGATGGCCCCATGCGCTGAGGGCAAACAAATACTTGTCCTCTTTGATTTGTTTCTCATCTGTGTTTCATTGTGTTTCTATCATCTTCTATCTGTTCACAACTTAGCAGGGAAGCAAGACCAGTGGTACTCACATCACTCATATCGCTCGAAAAGCAGGACCGGTGTTCTCTCCCTGTGACCCCCTAAGAACAGTTCGCAAGGAATCAGCTTATCACTTATCAGCCTCTCAGAATGTAGCTTAATCATCATTTTTTGGGGCCAGTGAGGTAGGACCAATTAGTAAAAGCAGCTGAGGTTTAACGAGTCCTGGATATGGCTTTCCCCGTTCCTCTCCCCAACAGCAAACCCATTAAGAAAAAAACACTGTCAAATGTTCTTTCGGGAAATGTCGGGAACCTGTTTTTTTGCCAACGGGTTTCAAAATGTTGGCACCCGAAAGAAAAACAATAACATGGAACTTCGGATGCTGTTTGGTCCGTGGGTTGCAGATCTTCATTTGTACCGACTGTCGGTCTGAAACAAACCTGCAATCACTGAATAATTACGTCATCATACTTATTTAAACTCAAATAGCAGTTGATGAGAGGCGCATTTTGAACAGTCTCTTAGTGAGCATGCGGCATATCCCACCATTGTCGAGTGTGTGGCCGTCCTTCTTGGAAGTTTCTCCATGTTTCTCTCCCACTTTGCATTGAAGACACCTACTCTCTCTCCTTTCACCTCGTTGGCTGTGAGCCCCAAACACAATATTGACGTGTACAAACCGTGGAAACATGTGGAAAACAATGAATAAGGGTCAGTAGCGGTGATCAACCAGCACCATCAATAGCCAAGGAACAATGTCACATGCTGCATCTTGTCCAGCATCTGCGTAGCATACATCCAATGGTCCGGGCCAAGTGTCGATGATGCAGCTGACCAACACACAGTGTCCGGCCTCGTGGCGGTCTCAAATCCCAACTGATGGTGCCAGCGGAACAAGCTTTAAGCATATACTAAATCCGACTGGAGGTATTTTTGTTGTATTTGAGAAGCATACTAAGAACATGACAACTACACAAAGCGCAGTAGTGCTTTGTCCAATCTACTCTTTCAGAACTCACGTCCACACAGCTCCCAACAGAACCTCTCATCATCCCATATCTCTCATCCAAAAGGTCTGGATGTCTGGATAATACATGATATTGATTGATCCTGGACATCTCAGATACATCTGATAAAACTGATGCATGATAATTCACTGGATACACATGTCATACACCTGTCATATGCCTGGTACACATGGCAGCTGCGTGTGGCACCCCATGGGTCCGTCCCCAGCCGCTTCCCAGCTGCTGAAAGCGCTGGGCTGCCACCAGCTGCGCGAAGGACCAGCTCCAAGAGCCGCTGCGGCTCAAGGCGGTGGTCCAGCGATGCAGGGCTCGACTCGGACCCCTGGGCGAAGCTGGTGAGTCGTGGCTGGTGAGTGATGGCATGTGATGATTGACTGGTTCATAGGGATTAGTAGGGATTCATAGTGATAAATAGTGGTTGGGGATAAAATGGGGATTAATAGGGATAAATCGGGATTGATGGGGATTAATACAGGGGTTGAGGGATTGATTGATCATTTATAGGGATTCATAGTTAAGCAATAACCAACAACAAAGGCGGTTAAACAACTGCTGTTGTTTTGTGCTGACAGAACTTTCCTACTTGTATCAGTTCTATACTATAGAACACATTGTTGTTTCACATTGATAGACCTTCAACATCTTTTACAATCCTTTACGTAACTGCTTTTGTTGGGGAAACTTCGTTCCTATCTTTATTTGATTAACGCAATAGGCACAATACAGCTCATAGATCGATCAATGAAAATAGGCGATGTGATATTTGCTAGGATGTGACGCACCCATTCTCACTTTGCCAAAGCGTTGACGGAATGTCACAGGCTAGCGGGCCACGAAAATAATAGATATTTGACCTTCTGAATTGAGTGTGACAATAGGCTGCCCAAAACACCGTAGGTACACAGCTATTACATGATAAAGTGCGAAGGCGATCAGATTGAATGAGCCACAACCAACACATTAGAAAAAAAGAAACCGTGATCAACCTCACTGTTGCTTGGCTGAAGGCAGTGATGTGGTCCAATGTTTCAAGGATTGCTGCAATACCATACCTGCCAATTTCTTTATTTTCAGCATGCAAAGGTGGCACTTGCAATTCTCTACAGCCTCTCCACTTGCGTTAGATGTGTTGGAATTTCCTTGACAGCTTTGCAATATAAACGTGTGCATCATGGCTTTTCTGCAATATCGACCCGAAACCCGACTAACGAACCAAACAACCGAAATGCAACCTGGCTGCAAGATTCTAGTCGTGTGTAGCTCAAAAACCGCGAGTTGCCATTGTCCTGCAGGATTTCTCGAAAAAGTACACAGCAATGCGACAACTTAGTCCATCCCTTTCCCGCGATATGCTGGTTGGAAGTTGTTCAATGATTGATACAGCAATGGTTTACGGTAGATGATCCCCCAATGCTTGCACGGTTTTTAAACAGTAATGTGCCTGGGACCAATGCAAGCCATATAGATCTGGCAGTACTCCATGACCATGTAGATCCGGCAGTACTTCAGGCCCTAATGCTGCTGCCACTGCCTCCAATGCTAGCAGCAAATTGGGCCACATCCAGCGATGTTGAATGGTTTTTGAGGCACGCACGATTGATGGACAGGTTGTGAGGTTGTGCATCAGTTGGAAAGCCGGAAATCGTGGAGCTTGCGGACTATGTAGGAACTTCTCCACCCGGAAATTTAAGGGTTGTGGTTGCTGTTGGAAGCCGGACAGTTTGTTTGACTTATTATATGACTTATTCTGTGTATTCCTTGGCAGGAGGATGGTTGTCCAACTCTGTCGAGGGACAGAAGCTCCAAACACCTACAGCTGCTTCGTTGATTTCATGAACAGCATCTGTTCCGGACACTTCTTCGAACTGGTGGAACCCAGGGCAAGAGACCCCCATGGAACCCCTCCTCTGCGCAAGAGGCTTTGAATGTAACGATCGTCAGCTACCTCAGCAGCGATGAGAACCCTGGAGCACTGCCAGTCCGATCCGGTCACCACCCATCCTTTCCACCTTCAACCGGCCACTATTCCGACTGTTATGTATGATCCATGGCCAAGTCGACGCATGTCAAGCAAACGCCAAAGGCAGTCCACATCAAAGGTTTTTGAGCTTGCTCTCCTTGCATTAATATCGAAGAAACTCCTGTTACTCACTGAACTGAAAGCCAAAAAACCACCCCTTCACTGGCATCAGTCCCATACCAAGCTGCTTCTGAGGATGAACCGCCACATCTCATCGACTACCTGGCGCAGTTCATGAATTCATGACATGGAACCAAATCGCTTCAGGTCTGAATTGGCAACGCCACAACGCCGAACAGGTACGGCTGTTGAAACTAGGGTTCGAAGACAAATCTCCAGGAGACTGACTTTAACTCCATCTGGAACTTGTGGACACCTCCAAGAGCACAAGAAAGAAAAAACAACCTAGCATTCACTTCTTGCGGTGTATGCCTACAGGGCATCACCAAAATCAGCCTCTATAGATTCTTCATGATTCTTCCACTGAATCTGACCCTCCACATGAAGAGATCTTCCGCAACTGACACGAGGGACGAGGGTGCGGAGGATTCCAAGCTGCTGCCGGCCTTCCATCCAGCCGCGCCCCACCATTCTTCAGGTCCTCCCGGCGGCTTGACATGGCTGATCTCGAAGGAATCCCCCGCCCCGGCCCTGGGAATACTGAAGTTGAACTTACTTAAACAAGCTTTGGACGCAAGCAGGTATGGTTTAAGTATGTTTAAGTATTGCAACTTGCTTATCCATCTTGATGAGGAGCATTTCACGACAAATAAACCTCCCGAGCTAGTCAAGTATTCCGAAAGAACCTCGCCCCAAACATCCCCAAACTATGTCTGCTGCGGATCCTGTCTGTCAGGATCTAGTCTTGCAGAATGGGGCTCAACACAAGTACGATTGCACATGATGAAAAGTTTCTGGCTAGTGGTGTCGAAGGTTGGTACTGGAATGGTTCACCCTCTTTAGGAAGCAAGTGTGTAGGGCCAAAGCCGAACACTCAAAAAAGGGGTGTACAACTCACAGAACTTCAAAATCACCGAAGCACTTCCAGGATGTGATGCCCAAACCATCTGGGAAAAAAAAACATGAAAAACATGAAAAAACATGAAAATCAGCCAGTCCGGTCCCAGGTTTCAAGGAGACTGGGTAGCCGCAACCCGTCTCCTTCACATCAACCGGACACCTGCTGCAGCACCGTGAGATTAAGCCCCACCCGCCGTCCACCATGGACGGATGACATCAGTGAGGGCTGAAGCCCCCTACAGTAATGGTCCAACATGGTCCAACAACACCCATTACAAGGCTTGGTCTGCGGGTTTCATTGCCAGTGGCTCAGGTCCAGGCCTCTCCCTGGAGCAATGTCATGGTAGAGAGGACCAGCCATTTGCAAACTGGAGCCAAGTACTGCATGCGCAGAAACCAGTGGCAGGCCCTTGACATGCAAACCTCACATGATGGCGCAGCCTGCAATTGCTCTATTACAAGGAAAGCGCGCAAACCGCACTCTTGGGCAGCACCAATCCACAAGAAGTCTATCCGTTTCAATGGTGGTTCTTCCAGCTAATCTAAATTATGGTTGCCTACTGGAGCTTGATGCGGAGCTGAACATCTACCAGGCACAATTGGTTCGTAAGCATTTCTGCATGATGAACGTGGACCTCCCGGGCACCCCACTAAAACTTGCTCCCCCGCACCAGCGATGATTTGTGTTTCTTCGAGGGCATCTGCAGGTGGCGCATTGGGCAGTCCTCAAAAGACTCTTTAAATCTCTTTCAGCTGGGCACTTCACCTTCAAGAACCACCCTGGATCCAAGTTGAACACAAACATCTACAGTAATTGATCTAACCCATGTTGTATCCATTGGTTCAAGTCACAGGCTTTGCAAGATTAAGTCACAGGAGTTGATGAATTATGACTTCTCCCGGCTCTGTGGGAAGCCTCACACATGATGATAATGCATGTGTGCTGTTCAAGAATGCAGAAAAAACATGAAAAAACAGTTTCACTGAAACGGCTGGAAATTCGAGGTGGCCAAAACTACCCACAATTACCGACACATGATTAAAGCAAAGCCATGCGAAACCCACGCAGCTGCACCAAACACTGCGTCGCGGCCTCTTTTCATGATCAATTAATTCTCCTTGGGCTTCTTGTATCAATGAAATATCAATGAATTAAGTAGATTGGAAGCACTCAGCTTTCAATCTCTCCAGATGTCCACTGCACGAAGTCGCTAAGACGCTGTCCATGCCAATGCAAATGGCTGTTTTTGTGTCGAGCTGGAAATAAGTGGCATGCTGTGGAAGCAAAGCCTCTGACATGTCCATTGAAATGCTGCCTGTTCATTGAATTTGTTCCACGGAGCTGTTTGCCATCTGCAACTCGATGAGACATTGATGGTGTCAATACACACCACAAAGAAACAACACAAGTGTTTGTCTGAACGTGATCATGCCAGGTATGTTCTCCACTCAACTGCCTCCATTCCCATGCCCCAGAGTCAGAATGTTAGTATCATGTCCGGTGCAATGCTCTCGCTTGTTTGGTTCCAAAGGCTTTCCATGGTAATCTGGTCGCGCCGTGGTGCACTCAGTGGCTACTCAGTGTGCCTCAGCGCCAGGACTCGATAGTGACACGTGGCGCCTGTGGAAACTGCTATGTTTGCACATGTTTGCACCTATGAATGCATTGAAGGCCCAAGATCGGAAAGATTTCATTACAAACCTATTGTGCAAAAATATGCAATGGTACAGATTGTGACCCATTAGTAAATATCTATCTAATTCAGAAACAAACCTTGCAAGGGATAATGCGGCATGCGCATGTTCCAGGCCTTGGGTTTAGACCTCAAACCTTTCCCAACTTCCTTCTCATATCAATTGCAATCAAGTTTGCCCCTCCACTAATGAAACCCGTGGCATTGGACTTGCTGAAGCAGCAAGTGAAACATCAACAGAAAATGGTAGCCGTTTCCAAAGGTACCCCCATACCACTCAAATTGATCAAAAGTTACAGGTGGCAACTTGATTGGCCTGACCGTCAAAAAGCCTCACTGACCCAGGTGGTTCAGCAATACTCCTGAGGTCGGTTAGCCGATGTCAGCCGCATCCCTGCAGGATTTTGAATCAAAAAAGGCCCGCGACCGCGAATTCCTTCCACGCCAGTCACCGGTCAGGTGGGACAGTTCGCCGGCCAGTTGGATCAGGGCTCCATCATGCCACTCCCGTCGCGTACCATAATGCCAGAGCCAAGAAACATCGCCAATACCGAGAGTATGATGTACACCCCAGTGCTTCGAATGTAACTACCACGGGGTGTCAACATATAAATTGTACCTGAAGGGGCCCACCAATTGGTAGAAAACCATGTTGGGGCCCAGTGCTTGGTATAATTTTTTCTACTAATTGGTGGGCCCCTTCAGTCGGGGGAAGTCCGGGAAAAAAACGCTGAGCAATGCTGGGCTCCAGCTGAGCTCCCCAAAGGTTGCGATCCCAAATGGCCTTTCAAAAAGTGTCGGCCCAACAAATGGAGCAACCATGGGCAACCCACAAATCCTCAAACACCAGGGTCTCAGGTAGGGTGAAGCTAAGTCTAGGAATGGTAGACTAATATGATTGCTAGGAACTTGGTCCAAGGTGAAACAACATTGCTGCAAACAACAAATCTGCTGGACCAGAACAATATGATTGTTTTGATCCCCTCCAAAAAAAAACTTGTCTACAACCTACTTGCTCCCATTTAATCTCTGCTTCCTTTCTTCCACCTGCTTCACAATTCCTAATTGATACTTGCCAGTACTCGCTTCCTGCCTCTTGCCTAGTACTTGCTACTTGCTACTTCCGAGTGTCTCCTTCAGTTCTACTTCCTCCCACCCACCTGCTTCACACTTCCTGCTTCCCAGATCCTGCTTATCATATAGCCTTGGGCACACTACTAGTCCCACACCTAGTGCTTGCTACATACAGTACTCCCGCCTACTTTATACAAGCTGCGTGCCTCCTGCTTTTGCTTCATCCCTTCCACGCGCTTCAGATTTCCTACTTGCCTTCTTTTGCTTTTTTCTTTCCGCTGCTCAGCCCCTACTTCCTCCTCAGTACTTGCTACTTGTACTTGGTACATCCTTCCTCACTTGTCACTTCATACCTTTTACATTCTTCTGCATGCTATTGTGTTTTCAATGCTTCCAACCCGCCAGAGTTTGGGGAAGGAAAGCTGCAAAGCTCTTGAATATAATGCCAAGCAAAGTTTGGCCAATTTCCTTCTGGGTCGGAGTTCTCTTTTCCAGGAATGGTTCCGCTTCGAGTACCACACATGTGATCAATTTTTGGGGAGCTCCCCAGATCCATCATTTCAATAAAATCCAATTCATACCAGTTGGTACTTTGGCCATCGCTCCTGTCTCACGCTGACGACTCATGCTGCTGCTTAGCACCCGAGGGGAGAGCGGGACACTAACCGAATTGTTTGCGGCTCTCAGCATTGCCCAAAACTTTACATCCATATGCACGTACGTATTTCTAGTTTACTACAGCAAAAAAAAAAATTACCACTATCTGCACAACATGAAATTCATCAAGCAATCAAACTATGGGCACATACAAAGTCGCGCACATACAACTGTGTACCCGTCAGTGTCGGTATTCCTGCCCTACCAAACAGGTTCTACTGCCAAACACGTCTAATCGGAATTGTGACAGTTGGGGCATCGCGTATTCAAGTGAAAGCACATTGACCAAAAGGTCCGCAGTGCTCCTGAAGCAAACATTCCATCCAAAACCATAAGCAAACAGAAACAGCACGTAGACGTTATGAAGGAGATTGCCAAACTGGGGCAGGCTATTTCGCAGCTTCAGTCATCCATGCTAAAGGCCGGTGTCTCTTGCAGTTTGCCATGTCAAATGACCAATCCAGGAACGCTAAACAACCAAACAACATACGTTTCCTAAAGCAAACCTGAATTCAACATTTCTTGAGTCCTTGAACATCATTTTGACAGATCTGGTTGCAGCACAATATTATAGAGGTCTTTGCCCTGAATTTAGAGATAGCTCAAGCCCCATGATCTTGGCACTAATCACTGTAATATAATCCTTCCTGATCTACATCGCATCTGCATGAACCAATGGCAATGTATGTTTCCGAGTCCACTCTGATCACTTCTTCGTCTGGACTGACAAAGTTCTGGGCAAGCTGTGGATCCCCTCTCTACCTTCGAAAAAATAAAAGGTGCTGGTCCTGGTCTGACTTGCCCACTGCCCACCCTGGGCAGGATTTGTGCCAGGGTCACAATTTTCAGAGATCACATGAACATACATGAACTATAGACTGTAGATCACTAGAGTGGAAAGAATATGAAATAATTGCCGAAGTCATAACTTTTCCCATCTTTGTGCTACAAGGATGCTTGGAAAGGCTTGGCATGGGCCTGACAGGTGAATGGTGGGCGTCCGCCGTTGCGAGGCTCCACGCTTGGACCTCTTCTTGGAGCCTCCAAGTAGAGTTCCAACAGGAGGGGGCTGGGGATGAGCACGGTGGATGACTTGCTGGCGCAATTCGATCCCTTGGTAAAATCTTATTTTTGAGTGGGGACCTGGTAAATCCATGACATATCACCAAAACACTTAAAATCTAAGTTGATGGCTGTAAGCCACCCGGTTGAAGAACATGTTCAATGGTCAATTGGTCAAGTAGTAATTCACATCATTTGAGGCACAATTCACAACTTCTCATAATGATGGAAATTGATAGAAGTTGTCTGCTATGTGGCTTTCCATTGTTTAAGCCTTACCCATCTAAAAACGAAACTCAGAAACTCAACACAATTGTTTAACAACATATTTCTACTACAGTATGAGCAATTTAGGATATGATTTTCATATTCTCTAGGTAACTGACTTGCTTTACTGCCATCAACCTCTGACATAACTGCTGAATTTCACTTGTCATGCGGCCATCCGCAATAAATCCGTGGCTTGTCGATCTCCTGCTCGACACCCAACAGCTGCTTCCTCTGTAAGAATGATTGCCGCAAAACTCTTCATCTGTGAGGTCCCCTGACTTCTTTTCTTTTCGTTCCGCCCGACCTCGATAGTCAACATAGTCAACATGCAAAGCATCAGCGTACCATACCATACATACTATACGCATCATCTTCTCTGAGAATCCACTGCCCGAAGTGCACCACGGCACCAGGGGAACCAATGAAAGGTGATAGCAACATGAGATCAGCACTTGGCAGAAAACTCCGTGTTCACTAACTGAACACCTCCTTTTTCATTGTGTATGTACAAGTGCAGCATAGAAACATATAAATAAGACATATGAATAGCAGGACTGCCCCTCAGAAACAAATGCCACACTTTGCCCAGAAAGTTTGTCACTAGGGGGCCCTCACTCAGCATCTAAATTGCTTTATTGCAAGCCCGCAGCTTAAATCCAAGCGCTCAGCTTGGCGAGGAAGGAGACCTGACAACTCAAAAATGGTGGTTTTCAACCAGGTCAGCAAAAAGCCATTCTTGCAGGCTGATAGTTATCACTACCTGCAACTGCAGTGGGAAGGAAGAAACGCATTCAGAACGTTGAAACCACCAACTGCAGAATTTGGACACTTTCGACAGTGTTTTCTCTGACTTTGGACACTCAGCAACCCCGCCTGTCTCAGACAGTCTATGGGGTGTCTGAGCAATTGGGCCAGCCGCCTTCACAATTTACCCCAGTGGTATCCATCACAACCTGACTGTCTTCTGCCTCGGCTGTACCCTGTTGAAACATAAGTGCGGCATCGGTCCGCGCGCAGTGACATGACAATGGCCAGCATTAGCAACTGCCAATCTTCCGAGCCGGTCTCTTGGAGCAACATGGTGGTTTCTCAAAATAGGGGTATCCCCAAACAATCCGAGCGGAAACAAATATCAAATGTAATCAGTACAGTATGAATAACATTTTGAGAAACCACCATAACCACCACATGTTCACTACAAGCTGAGATTCCAACGGCTTTAGTTAAAATGTGCTGGAGTATATAAGACCCGCCGATGCACATCATTCCCTGTGGCGTGTCTTGTGCTCATTTGAACCAACGAAGGCGGCTGGCCACCTAAAAAAAGGATGACCTATCATGCATGATTCGGAACCACCCACAGCAACTGTACAATCTGCGGGTGCCAAACCAGTCCAATAATTTTTATCCAAAATACTGTGCTGTTAGCCGCAGCTGAGGACATGTGGCTTGGGGTGCGCTGAGTGAAGCTGATTGGACACCACCCTGCTGATTGAGAGCTCTACGGCACACCCAAATCGGTAAAAGAACTTTGAACAAAAATGCGAGAACTGCGTATATTGCCTCTCCAACCTGGTTGTAGAATCCAATATCATCAGCATCCATGTCTATGATTGTCTATGCAGTCAGTCGAAAAGCAACCACGACGGACATAAGAAACAACTCGCAAATGCCAATGACAATAATTCACATTGAAATGTCAAAATGTCTGGAATTCTGGTGGCTGTTTGATGGGTCCCATGTCATGGCTCTTGGTGGGCTCAGCGTGAGAAACAGAATGGCCTTATTTCTTTCAATTCACTGTTCCTGCCTGCTATCTATGATCAAAGACAGACATGATTTTGAAATGGTGTTTTGTTTTTTTTGCCAGGGCATCCTGTCGGTTTGCCCGAAAAGAAAATAACAAAAAAACAAATAATACATGCACGCACATGCAAACAGTGTTAAACACATCACACAGTTCAATATGTGTGTGAATGCTTTTAAGATCTTTTAAGTTACGCATCTCTACTGTACATACTTAGTGAATCTATGATCTAATGGTTGAATATGAGTCGGGGCATGTTTGGACTTGGAGGATGGAGGATGTGTCAGCTGTCACCCCCAAAAAGCGCCCTGCTGCGTCTGCCGGAGACCACCTCGAATGACAGCTGCCGTTGGTGTCCCCTGTTGAGTGAGGTGGTAGCGTAGCTAGACTCAAGAAGCCAACTGCTTAGCCAAGGCTTTAGCCAACCTTTTTGCGGGTTGGTGGTTGAACAACCCGGTCATGAATACATATGCGCAAGTCAACCGACCAATGATTTGTTGGCTGGGGAAAAATGTTGAAAACACCAGCCAGTGTATAGCTTGATGGATTTTTTTTGGCCCAAATGGCCCAGATGCATTAAATGTAGGGCTCCGATCGAAAATGAATATGGGGGTCCCGCCGGCCAGGTTACGTCGGTTCCCATGCGCAAGAACTTAAGAAAATGCCACGCTTTTCCGAGGGCATTGTCAGGATGACTTGGTGAAGCTACGTGTCATCTAGAGGATTCTGGAGGATATTTGTGAGAAGCTGAAGCTGCTGAGGGACAAGTTGTCCACAAGGTGGCCATTGAATCGAAAGTGCTAAACGCCTTGACTTACTGCAAAAGCCTGGAGGACTTGGAGGACTACCTAAAACCTGTGCAAACTATTTGCAACATGGGCTGAATTCTCCCAAACATCTCTAAACAAAATTATGCTTCCAAAAACGCTTGGACAAAAGGCAGGTGTTGGCTGTGGCTATCGAAGAAGCAATCTAGTTTAATTACAACCAGATGCAAGCGCAAAAAGGTGCCCCGCATTCACTCAAGAACATCTTTCACATGATCTTCACTTACAACAACTTGCAGGAGACACAAACGCATACATGTATACAACAATGATATACATATGCTGCATGTATTGCATGAACATGTCAAGGCAATTTAGGCAAACCTGTAATGCCATCAAATAATGTGGATAAATTACCATGCTTCAGGACATCACGGCGTCGCCACTTTGGTCATCGCTCAGCAAGTTTGAAAACGTCTGGCCTTTGAACATCAGCTCAAGCTAGCCTTTCGGAAACAGCTAGGACTAAAGAGAAAACTACGGCAACGCTGCGGCTGTGCATTGTCCATGCTCAACAGCAGCAGCACAAACACAAGTACAAGTGCCCATCACAATTGGAGGCGGTCGTAGCCATATAGCTGAAAGTCTGTACAAAACATGCTGTAAACCTTCTCCTCCACATCAGCTGCGCCCGGTAGCCGATAGATGTCCATGTAATCTTTTGGCAGTGTTTCCTTTGCAACACTGTAGGGTGTAGAAAGCCAATCTGCATCAGGGGCACTTTCATGTCGATCAACTGCATGTGGTGCATACTTCTGGTAAGGAAATGGTACACCAAAAAGGTGCTTGAACATGTCAGAGTTGAGATTTTCGGATTCCACTTGCACAGTAGCATCGAACAATGGCACCCCCTCGGAAGCAAACGCAATTTCCATGGGATTGGTCTGGACATCCACATGCGCATCGATGTCCCTACCCCAAGCCATCATCCAAGCCACAGTGTTCAAGAAATCCCGGAAAGACAAATCGGAGGAGTTGAGCCTTGTGAGGTTCGTATTTGACAGTTTGTATTTTTCAACGTGACTTGAAAAACTAGTTACCAGTTTCGTCCCGAAAATGTGTAACCAAGAACTCACAATCCGCATGTAAGGATTTCGCACAAACTTGATGCGCACATAGGGGAAAGTGTCATCGTCCAGAATCTCAGGAAGCTGAACGACTCCGAATTCCTGGCGGTATTGACGAAGCCTGTAGTCATGGATCCAGCCCCACCTGTGCTGCGCATGATCCAAGAGATTTTGGTTCTCCATGAAGGCTCTCACCACTCCAGTGCAACCCGCCTTGGGAGTCCAATTCACCATCAAGTGATGCCCACGATCTGCCAGAAACAAGAGGGTGTAATTCATTTTTTGTCCAATGGGATGCCAGCCTTTTTCATCTTTCACATCTTTCACGCCTAGATGAACTAGTTTCTTCTTGAGACGTTCCTGCACCCTCTGCAACTTGGGTGACAAGCGGTAGCCCTCCTTGACGATCTGGGAGTCCATAAGGATCAGGGTGTAGCTCATGGCATCCAAAACTCGAGCAAAATAGCTGTGACATTGCGTTGCTGGTTTGCTCAGCTCGCTGGGCCTCAAACACCTTGGAAATCGAAAGCCAGATATGGGATGTGATGGGCAAGCCTTCTTCGATCGATTCATCTCCAACCGCTGGGGCACTGAGAATACGCCGGGCACGGTCTTCGCATAAATATCGTAAAGCATCGAAAAGAGGATTTGGGGCGCACAAAGGCTTAGAAGCCCAAGGACAGCCAGAAGCGTCATGCAAACAGTGGAGCTCTTCATGAAAAATGACCTTCGCTTGGAGCCCTTGTGTACCCGTCCAGCGAACAAAACGTGTGACCTCTGGCGGTGTCACCGCATGACCTTTCCAACATTGGTGCAATCAATCCAGCACAACCATTGCAAAACGATGGCTAGCAGGAATTGTCAGATACCTGTAAGGTGGGTGAATTGAGTAGGAGTGAACATCATCTTCAGCTAATTCCAGCTATGTTTATCTTCTTGAGTGTCATGTGGGACCTCCTTGGCAAACAGCTGAACTTAAAAACACAAAATGTTTGCCGAAATGTCGTGCGAAAGTGCTATCCCCTCTTGAGCCCAACCACCCCTCCTGGCATCCCCGCCACTGCGCGGCAAACCGCTTGAACTTTGCAGGTGCTAACTGCCATCCAAGAACTGCAAAGAACTGTGCAGAGGAAGTGTCTACTGCTTGCAGGGCCTGACTTTAAGTTCTCATTGCTCGCCAAGATGCACCATGCACATCGGTGCACGGCAAGAACTCATGGCCAAGGCGGTCAGTCCAGAAACCAAGCATGGCCCAAAGCCTGCCAGAGAGCATGTGATCCAAATTATTTTCCAAACTTCTGGCCTCTGCCCGCAGGTGAGACAATTTGGAGACAATCTGTTTTCCAACTTTCATCATCATATATAATCAATGGTACTTCAAGTATACGTGTGTTACTTGTTGTTTGGGTGACATAGTATCCCTTTGGGCACATATGTTCGAGACATTGCACATGAAGTGAGCACCATAGAAACGTAAAGCTTAGATTGCATTGTACGACGAAAAGGCGGGGTCCTTTACTAGTAGATGGATCTGGCGGCCACAAAACCAGAAGCGGGGGGCAGGCTACCATACATCATCGCACGTTGTTGAAAAGGTTGTAGGTGCGACTGCATTTTCATTGTCCAGTGATGTGAGCCTCTCCCAATCAACCATGACATGGCCCAGCAATGGCAGCTGGGCAAGCAAAACATCTTCGAAAAATGACACAACCTCCACAGAACGACAAACATCAAATTCAATGAATTTCAAACTTACGAATGTCAATGACTCAATGAAATCCCACAATGAACCGCCCCAATGAACCTATGATCCGAATGCTTACCTATACTATTTGGTTACACCACTCCTGGTAGCTCCAACCCCCTGCCCCTTTCAAGGCAGGGATATCCCTGGCGAAGCTCATCGCTCCCAACCAGGCAGACTGGGTGGCCCGGCGGCTCGCGCCGAGCTGGGCCGCAACGCAGGATTGAACGCCAACAGCTGACGACACAGGTCCATGCTCAGCGGCTGCCTGGGCGCGGCAAGTTGCCTCACCAGTGGCCAAATGAAACGTCAGATCTGTAAAGGGATTATTTTTCTCAGATCTTATAGCAAACTCAAATGAACAAAAAGTATCAAAAAGTATTATATAAGATATTCACGCTTTTAACTTTTAACGCTATTATTGAGTTTTCAATTCAAAACAGTAGTGTGAAAGGCAAGCAGCACATAGATGCACATAGCATTCAAGCAAAATACTAATATTTAGCAGTTACTGTCTATGTTGCATTTCCTTTTTCCTGTAGCCTTAAAATGGAGAATGAACTATGACGTTCCTTTTTTGCGAAAGGGGTATGAACTTGACTTGCAGAATGTACTTTTTCATCCATGGATTTCCATGGATTCCAGGTTCCAATCAACCTATTCAGGCAAGTTTCAAAACCGGGCACTACAAACTACATGTATCTCAAGTCTGGGATTCGCCCCAACCGTTTACTTTCAAATCTATCCAGATCCTGTTGTAGAAGGCGCACTTACAAATATTCCATAGTTCACCAGTCTTCTTGACGGTTTCAACCTCATCCTGCACAAACAAAATGGCTAGCTTCACTACCCACCCACAGGATCTACAAACTATCAAGCACCGCCGCGCATCAAATCGATATGTCAGTCACGAGAGGGCTTTTACTGTCACATATTTAGCCATACACTACAGACCCAGCAAATGGTGGGCTTTGTCCACCACACTGAGACATTTGTCCTGTTCGAGGAGGCTATTGTGAACAAACAGGCCCATGCCATCACATATCACAAGAGCAAGAAATGGTCCTTGGGGGAGTAGTGCTGTATTCATCCCTTGCACCAACAGAAAAGCATATCCACGTGGGTGGCAAAGAATTTTCGGAGTTCAGCACATGCCCGACTTTGGGTGTGGCCCTGACCAACAAACAGCCATACAACTAGTGCCGCTCTGCTGCGATGGCCACGGATCGCAGTTCCAGTCTATGTCAGCTTCCTTGAGGCCTCGAAAACTGCCACTCCCATGATGATACCGATGGAATCCAGTGGAGGAATCTTCGCTTGACCAACAAATGGGTGTGTCTCAAAAAGGGAGTACCCTAACATCAGCCCAACACCATCCATTACTAACCATGCATAGCAACGAACCGACCATTTTTGGGGTTCTCTTTTTAAGAACCACCAATTTGCTTGATTATGAAACCTGTCATGCGGGGAACGTCTCAGCGCACCTGCGTAGAATTGGATGAAAAACGAATCATCATAAACTCCATGAATGGCTAATGATCGTTGATTATGGTCAATAATCTGTCAAACCATGCTTAATTAATAATTAGTCAATAATCTTAAAACTTAACAAGGCTTCATTAGTGTAGCTTGGTACTTCATTCAAACAAAGCTGATGACAAACTTCACCACGCCTGGTAGTCCCGTTCCTCATGAAATCTCATCTATCATGACGGATGCTGATGGGCTGAGTCATCTTCCATGGTAGAGGTTGAGAACACAACGAATCACCAACTGAGCAGCAAACGACACATCGCCGTTTCAAATGCAGCTGAGTTCTTCGGCTGTCAAAGTTGGGAGGTCCCTCCCTCCACTGGACCCAGGGACCCAGGTTGGGGAAGCCCGTCTTGGCTCACGGATCGCAGCTTGACAACAAGATTCCTATACCAGCCAAATCGGACATCACCATGTGGAGTTCAGCGACTTCAGAAGCCGCTTCTTCTAAACATCTCCATGCTAGGTTAGAACCCTCCTGATAAGTCCTTGGGTCACCCTTTAAGCGCCGTTTCAAAGCACTGGGTACCCCTGGTTCCAAATCGCTCCCAACCAACGGACAGCAGCCACTTCCATTCCCCTTCAGAGCGACGTTGAAAGGTATCATTTAACAGCGCACGTGGACTCACCATCCTGCGAGGTTCGCGGGCAATTCGAGTCCGGTTCAACTGGTGCTGTGAGGACACCAATGATGGATGACCAATGAGGGCCTGTAGAAGCGTTATAGAACCCATAGATTAAAAACACAAATCTATAGCACAGCTTGGCATTACCCTCCGCGCTCGTGCTGGTTTGGTGATAGCCTTTTTTTTGCAGGGCCATGCCCTTGTTGGTGACATCACCTGAATCAGAATCAACCCAGGGCTGTTCAATGCAACTTCAACTGCATTGTTTGGACTGGTTGGTGCCGCGTTGATTGAGGGTTATATGTGTCACAGCATTTGCACCGGCACGTGTGGCTACAAAACTGAAATGAACATATTTGCGTATGAAATACAATGCATGGACAATGACATTGTGCCGACATCATTGCATAGAGAAATCCAAAGGTCAATATAGACCATCCTGGCGTAGTAACAACATCAACTTGGACCGTCCCCAATAGGTAAATGATCTCAAAATTGAAGATGGGGTAGATTTTACCTATTCCAGGATGATCAATTAGATTTATATTTGAATGCGCAAGAATATATGGCAAACTTGAATTGTTTGAAGTTCTGTTCGGGAAGTGAGATGGTTCAAGTCAAGAAACTCAAAGAATAAACCTCAAAATCCATAAATCAATCACTTCAACAAATCCAATTTGCAGGCAGCAATCCTCACAAGCACGTCCCTGGCAACGCGGCGACGTTCTACAACCAAAGATCTACTGATCGCCACGCCTCGACCCGGGTGGCTTGATTCCATCAAAGATCTCGTCGTCATAAGGCATCCTGGGTCGATCTTAACGATATGGTGGCTTCTCAAGATAGAAGGGTACCCCGAGTGATCATCCAGTTTATGAACCATGCATATAGAAATAAGCCCACCATTTTGTGGGCTCCCTATTGTGAGACAGTCCCATACCTTTTCACCATGCAAATCTGCACAGCAATTCACATCAGTGGTTTCCACAGTATCCATCTATCATCACTTACAATAATCCATCTTATTTCTCAGTGTCTTTTTGATTTGGGCGGTGTTGACTTTATGATAACTTCTGGGCAAACAATCCAACTTTGACTTGGAATGGTCTGAAAGTCGTGGACTGGCTGATGTCGAAGTTCTGATCTAATTGTCGCTTCCTTGCAGTATACCTTTCAAGCAAGAATCTGCCAATCTATGAAAAACAGGACACCTTCAAGACATATCTACTCGGGTACAATAATTAATATGCTTGGCCGCAATATCCCCTCACCATTCCAAACTCTTTCTGCTTGTAATGGATCCGTCCAGAAATGAGATTTCCGGGAAAAAAACAAGCAAAAGTGTGCTGGTTGTGAAGGAGCAGCCGATATGACATATCTTTTGTGGAGATCCTTAACTTTGTCTTGTTTCCCTCACCACTTTACAGAGCGGCCATCCTTACCCATATGATGTACAAATTGAGGCCGTCGAAGCCAACTGACCTCAACACGGGAAGTTCTTTGCTTCGTCAAAGATTGATGGTGACATAAGTCCATGGGAGTCGAGTAGCTTGCCCGTCATCAGCATGTAAAATATCACACCTTAGCAGGGAGGACTGGAAACAGGCAGCATGGGAGCAATCCTGTCGGATGAACAAGTGATCAGCTAGGCAAGCAGCGAAAAATACTGAATTTTACTTGAACTTACAATTGTTTGACACACTGTGGGGGGGTAATGTTTTGAGCAACATCCTTGCAAGTGACAAAAGGCATGGATAGATATTCTGGATCAGCTGAACTCGTCATCTGGGCCACCTCACCAATGCTAAAGAGGTCGGTCTGCCTGGAAAAGCTACACAAATAGGATTCCTTGGCGGCGGCTGGCAGCATCTATGGCAGCGCACCACATCACTGGGGCACTGGGCACTGCCTTGATGTTGCTGGGAATGTGGCCCTACGCCCTTCGATTTCGAAGCCAAGGATGCGCCAAGCGTGGCTACCAGTACCATGAGTGCAGCCCAAATTCTGGGGCATTAAAACGGCGGGTGCCATAGATTCGCTCCTGGCAAAGTTGCTCAAGAGTTGAGGGTCCAAGAAACAGTCCGCCCACACTCACTCACGGCCACAGACCACAGATCTCAAAACTTTCTTTCAAGCATTGCAGAAATTTTGCAAGAAACAAAAAGTAATAAAACCTAGTAAGACTATATTTGGACATTTGTCTGCAACTGGAAGCGATCCTTTGCATGCACCTACTCCAAAACATGCTTGCTGGTGACAGGATCCCTGTGGTGTTAGAAAAAACCCGGCAAAAAGAAGATAGACTCACTGAAACTTGATGTGCCGCATCGTGAGGCCTTCTGCTATGGCTGCGTTTCGGGATGATCACTTAGCAAAACCATCCAGTTGGTCCCTGAAATTGTTGAGTTAGTAAATGTTAGTACCCACCCATCTCATCCGATCTCCTGTTCATCAGCATTGTTGTGAAAATCAGGGTCTGCATGGTCAAAGTCGATGAGGACTACTCTCCTGGCGAAGCATCTGAAGCATTGCGAAGCCTTGAAACTCGAGGCCACTGGGAGATGGCTACGTGTAAATGAAGGGACACAGCACCATAGTTGTAGCGTTATCGGCTGACAATGGCAGGGGCATGATTGACAAACTGTGGACCTATTGATCCTACATGGAGACAATAGGTTTGGATGGCTTCTATGATGCCCTTGGCCCTTTAGTGCTGACATAGCAAGTACCGCGAAAACATCATTGGACATCAATGAGAGCACTGCAAGAGTTTAGTTATTCGGAACGTGGAGGTTGGATACCTTCGCAATGGCATGGTATGACATGGCATACTTTCGAGTTAGGCCTAGCTTTGATCAGCAACTGATCTGATAACCCATGCCCTCTCCGCATCTCTCCGCCCTCACCTTCGTTTCTCGCCGGTCTGTTCGTTCACATCCGTCTGCCATGTCAAGAGCACGGCATTGGAGGTTGTAAGCGGTCACGAGTAGATGTCTAGTAACCATATCCTAACAATGACCTATCACAGTCAGTGTGTTCTAACGGTGTTCTTTCTTAATCCAAAACATGTGACACCAGTGAACCACCTGCAACACATGGGCCACACCACCAACTTGCGACCCTCGATTTCAGTCACTATCCGAGGCAGTCAGGCGTATCTTTATCTCATCTGTATATTCGCGCATGTACACGCACTTGGTATATCTTACGTGTCTTTGTGTCTGCTGCACAGCATCCGCAAGCTTCAAATGCAGCTATCAGTGAGTCTAGGGGTGCTTCCCATCGCACTCCTACATCCATCATCATCCATCTACATAGATGTCCCTAGTCTATCGGGAATCATAACATCAATGACAAAAAGTTTGACCCCGGGGCAATTCACGCAGCCATCCATGCCCATCATGTCAACAAATTCCATTGCAAGCATGGTCCAGCCACAATACAGCCACAAGCTGGACTAGCGTGAGATGGTGTAAGTTCAGGTAAGCAGTTGGCATCTGTTCACATCCTTGAAACGATCAGGATGAGGATGCTGAATGATGCTGACAGGATCTGACACGTTGGGATGTCGTGGGCATCCAAACAAGATCTCTGGCCTGGAGCACCATGTTGTCTGGCTTGATGTCCCGGTGAAGCCTGGGATGCTGCAGCGACCCTGCTGGGCCAAACATGGAGAACAAGCTACCGCTCCCCAGAACTCATCCCGCAGGGGCGCAGAGCGTCCGAATTCACCGAGCAGAAACCGCAATAGAACTCATCAGAATCATCTCTATCGCCAGTTCAAAATATCCATACCCAATGCCACCCGGTCGTTAAAACTCTGCAAAACTCCTCAATGATCAAAAGAGAGACTCTCACCACTGTGCTGAGCCTCTGATTTAAGCTTTTTTGTGCCCAGTGAAGGTTGGAGGTGGGGGGAACCTAATTACTCAGTACGATGAAGATCTCCATCTTAGCGGCCAACAAATGGCGAAGGTGCCAAGCGACGAGGGGACCTACAATAACGGTGAGACTCGGCTAATGGCACCAACTCTGTTGGATCCAATCATGGAACATCATGGAACCATATGGAACCCGTGTTCAAAAAAACCCGTGACGTGGGCCCAAACAACAGGGTCCAGGTCGTAGCCCATAAAGGTTGGGCATCTCAATCCACTGGCAGCTCCAGCTGAGGTAATGACACGCCATGGGAGTGTAAATGATCTACCGCCTCCAGCATATCAGTCATCAAACTCCTTCCAGACCGACCAGGCAATCAACCCAACCAAAGGGCTGACCTTGCATTGGGGGTCAACATTTCTCAGCATGTGTCGATGGCGTCATGTCGACATGTCGCAAAGGACAAACAAATCAAGGGATTCCATGTGATTTGCAATCAAATGAGCTCCCTCAACCATGCATAGCTATTATGTTTGCACTAAAGTCACTAAAGTCTCCCACGAACCGATCTGATGAACCACAGAACTAGAAACATCGTGAACAATCTCAAATCCCGGCATTGTATTTGTTTTAGGTCAAATGTTGGATGTTGATGGTTAGCTAGCGGTTAAATAGCTGATATCATGTATAGCCGTGGCGGTTCATGACACGCTGCTGCCGATGTGTTCACGGCAGTCCTCAGAGCACATTCCGGGACGACCCCGTCGTGGAACTCCACCAGCAAACCGTCGAAAAAACTGGATGTCGCTCGGGGTGTGACCACCTGAGGAGCGTGACCAGTCTGGTTATATACTAATATGGGTATGGGTCAATATTAACCATCAATATTGAGCAACAAAAATAGGGAAAACAAGGGTTAATGATGGGAACCAGGGGCAGGAGAATGCCCTGTGGTTAGTGGCAAAGTCAAGGCCATTAACTATACAATCAAAACATACAAGAATACGTTGAAACACTACAGGCATAACTGTAGAATCTGATCTCATCTGTGAGTTGATCAGGTAGATCAACTTAGTGAACTGAGGGAGGGCACTATGTAAGAACATGGCTGATGGGAATCAGGATGAATATGCTTGGAGACGTTGGCAGGCACCCTTTACTTCCGAACCGCCGCATGCAGTACAATCAGAACTGCGCGAATGTGTGTGTCTTGAATTGGGTACAGGATGAAAAGAAACATCAAGTCGCTTTTGAGATCAAGAATTATCTTAAATGGATCAAGTGTATTCCAGTTGCTATATCAATAATCATGAAAGTATGGCAACGGAGGCATGCTGATTACATTATGATGGGACTAGTGAGATCAAACACTTTAGATGCTCACCTGTATGTATGCATAAATCTGCACTAGTATCATGCTGCTTTCTCCAAAAAAAGTTAGAAATATGTATTTGCCCAACTACCAAAGCCTCCAAATTCACCGAATCGAATGGTACACAATCACTAACCATATCATTTCCCTATGGGGGCACCTAAGCCGAGCCAGCTTATCTACCGAAACCACACCCGATCGTTTCCCTGTGATCGTTGAGTATTCCCGATGGTTCACTGCTTGATCAGCGATATCAGCGGCTGTCCGAGGTGCATAGTAGAAGGCATCGTCCTCCAATGCCTCCTCCACAGGCATCACCCCAGGATGCAGCGGCAGCGCCAGCATCTTTAACAACACCTGGCACGCGGTCACCGCCATCCACGCAGGCATATGCACTGTGTGTTTATGTCTGCACTTACATGTAGGATCAACTAGGACATGTAGGCATGTACGTTTTGATATATGTGCGCACGTGTGTGCGGACGAAAATGTCAATGTATAGCTGAATTTGGTACAAACGCAAAAATCGAGTGTCTCTGCATGTGTGCCCTATGCGTTCAGGCTCTCATGACAGGGAACCCATTATGAGCGGTTGTGGCCGCTGCAACAAGGCCAGCGGTGTCGCAACCAGCATGTCCTTAGGATCATTCACTCACCCCAGGGAAAAATGCAAGAAGACCCCAAGAAGATCAAGGACCATTTCATGGTTCGTTGCTGCGGCACTCAATAGCACTCAGTATGGTGAAGAAAACCCACCAACTATGTGCAAGACATGTCGGCAAACATTTTAATGAATTCTTGCAGCAAATTTCCACCATTCCTGACAATGGAAAAACCAGGTCCTGATGTTCTGCAGCATCTGGACAATGCAGCATGAACCGTGTGCGGTCCGATTTGCTCTTCACTCTAGACTGCCGCTTCATGTCCAGTTCGGTGGTCAGTCATCATGATTTCTGGCTTGCCTGGAAATAAACAAGCCCCAATATGGTTTCTACAAGTTCGTGTACTGCTCGGTTTTTCCTTGCCCATGGTCGTTTCAGTTGTTGGAAAACGCTTGATCTTCGCGCCTAACTTGCAAGACTGTACAAACCTGAAACAGGCTATGTGGGCTCCTTCTGACAAGCAAGCATGCAAAGTGTAAACGTGTAGGTGCTACATTCAAAGAAATTTAGAATGCGTTCGAGTGCACTCAATATCCTCTTGCAAGGGCCAAACCAATGCAAAGGTGCATGTGCGTGTGTTTGTGACACAAATATGCGTAAATTGCACGCTACTATGCGTCCACTTTGCGTGTGCGAAACACTTAAATGTTCAAACCATGCGCGTTTCCCCATGCAGGGGCCGGGTCAAGCCACACACCCCAGTCAGACCCTGGGTCTTACCTTGCGATAGTCCTCTTCGCAGCCCTCTTTCCTGAGCTCGAAGAGCTCATGTCAACGCATTGAGCCGTGTTGAAACTAGCCATGCGCTTGAGGCAGTGTAGTGCTCAGGGATTTGGACCCGCATGGCTCATGTTGCTGAATGCAACTTGGCCAAATGCTAGTGATCTTTGAAGGCAAGTATTAGTTTTAAAGCTAATCAGTACAAATACTAATGCAACTTGCATGGCCAACTTGAAGCCAGCCAGTCAATACCAAGTCTCTTAAGCTTTAATTTTGACTTGATCTTCATCACCTTGTCGAAGTCTCCGGCATTAGCCTCCACGGGGCAACGTGACATGGCACCCGTCACTGCTCTGCCCAGGCAACAGCAAAGCAGCGAAATAAGACTTTGGGGCACTAATGTCCCTCCACTCCACATTTATTTGAGGTCACACTTCTAAGAGAACATGTTCCCACATACTTGTGCACATAAATAGATTCAGGCACAATTTATGAACATTTTTGCCAACTTGTGTGTATAAATGATTTTCTTCAAAAAACACACTCAAAAAATAAGCACAATATTTTGTACGAATGCCAAGTCTGAAACCAACGTAATGCAACATCAATATAAGCTGGCTCGCAACTGAATGTTCATATACATATATCATGTATGCTTGTAAAAAGTAATAATACATATATACACGTTTGTGTAGGTTTTCTTTATGCGCAGCACTTGTATGTTTTCTTACATATATCCAGTGTAAGAATCTACAAGTAAACATGCACTGTACAGTGTTCAACCATAAGTACATGGAAATAAATATGTTATGATTGTATGATATTGTAGATGTGAATACGTGCGTGTGTCTGTGTCTGCGTGCATGCAGCGAGTTGTAAACGTGCAAAATGAAGAAACATGTGCCACTGCCATTTGTATCCAATATCATTCAATTAAAGCTATCCACAAATAAAGCAGTCACATCCCCAAGCCCAAGCACTTGTACTCTTTGGAAGTCCCTGTGAGTTGCCCCTGACAGCCCCGTCCATTAGGGCATGACCAGCTACAAACTGAGCGCTCTACAACTACCAAGAATTAACGGGGTCAGCATACCATTGATATGCATGAACACAATAAGTTATGAATATTATACATACAAATTAAAGAGGTGTTATGCAGAACTATGATGAACTATATCACTTACAGTAAATCAACTTATGTTGAAAACCCATCATTATGCATGTATATGATTGTTACATGTACGTTGAGTCCTACCTTTGCTAAACCATGCAGGGCGACTGCACGTTGCTGTCCGGAACCTGGTTCTTCTTTCGGCAAACGACGACTTTGCCGCCGTCGCCGTCTTCCTGGATCACCTGCTGTTTGCGCGCATGGGTGGTCCTGGGTGACCCTCCCAAGCTGGGATAGGTCACCAGTGGGACAACAAAACCCAGATGGGTAGCAAGCCCCTCCATACAGTTCCTCAGATTGGGCTCACCTGCTTGTAAGATCTTGTAAGTAGATATATCCACGCTGATATAGAAAAAAACGCTGCCATGAAAACTACTGGAAACAAAGTAGCAGCACTCAAAATGTCATGCACCAACATTAAGAATCATTAATCATTACGATTGAGACTGGCCACTCATCAGAATACCCTTGGCAAGTGCGAACCTGGATGTAGGTACTGTGGAACTAATGTCAGTGGATGTGCATATGCAAATCTTTGGGGGTATCACTTTTCGATACTTGTTGCTTGCTTCAGAACTACCACTGATCCCAGCGATAGGGATGGTCTGTGCTCAGCACGCCGGTGGGATAGGGAAACACATCCTTGTGATTTTCGATTACGCCCAGCTGCCAACTCAAGCTGTCGGACCCAGAAGCAGCAGCTGCACCTGCTCCCAATAGTAAACATCATAAATCTTTTGGCCCGCTAAGCTCTCGATCTTCCTCGCAAATCACCAATGGCTCACGCCCCGCAATGAGGATGGTTTCAGATTCATTGTGATCCGAGTCTCTTGTGATCGCCTTCGACACGTGCATTTGTTGAACTGCATACAAATTTCTGCAAATTATTTCCAATGCTTGCTTCGAAGCAGAACGTAGCACAGCGAATCCCACAGCAATTCTGGAAGCTACCATGTCCATCCATTTCCTACCACATTGGCCACTGAATGCCTTCAGTACTTGGACACCTTTGGACCTATCCTCTCCATTCATTTCACCGCCACAGAACGCCAACTCATTGCCTCCCGATCAGCTCTTCCGTTTGAGATCTGGACTGACCTGCCCGCATCGCCAACACCAGCTGTGCAAGCTCTGTTCACTATAAGAGCAACTAAAACCTGTGCGAAGTCCGCCTTGTTTCAAGATCAAGCTCCTACCAACTGGATCTTTGATAAAACAAAACTCATCTTCCAGTAGGCAAATGGTTCAAACCATTTGTGTGTTCATGAATCCCAGGTGCGCCAGGGTATCTTAATGTATCTTACATTCCGATTTCCTCCGTGTTGATCCCATGATATGCCGCAAATTGATTCCACTGGGTGGTTCACCTAAACCTCATGCCACTTCACATCCTTTGCCTGGGGCTGTCTGATGACGTCGATAGGTCCTGCGGCCATCAGTCTGCCCAAACAAATCCACAATGAATGTCATTGAAACCTATGTGGTATAATGGTAACCCAGAATTAATAAACCCCTGGTTGATTAACTAGGGGGTATCCCCTAAAAGCCGACTGGTTGTCCATTAAGCCATGGGAACCCCCCTAGGTAGCCATCAACCAGGGGTGGCTCGCTTCATCCTGGGTAGCCATTACACATATCATGAAGTTTATGCATCATGTCCACGATGCTTCGCAACCTGTCGCAGCACCAGCAGCTGAAACCAACATGGCTTTCAGTCCTTCTGGCTTTCAAGGGGGACCCGGCCGGAGACGCATCCTTGGTGCGGCTAGGTTTTGCGTCAACATGTTAGCCTGATACAGCTTGATCCTGTATAATCTATCTCTTATCTGAATTTGATGGACAAGTTTGTATCGCTGCATGACCAAAGAGGGAACCTGTGCGAGGAAAGGTGATATCGAGCGCTAATGCCTGCTCATATCCTCATGCCCAAACAATGAAAAATCATAAGAAATCAATGGTGGGTTATCTGAACACTGCATAAGGGATTATGAGGGTGACAAATCAAAATTCACAAAACAAAAAGATGATTTATCTGAAATTTCAACTTGGCTGTCCGGAGATTCGCTGATGCCTCCTGCTGCCGGTACCAACGCAATGGTTTCCATGGAAAAACACCCATATAATTATTAAGTATGATGATAAAAAGTTAAAAACTATGGCAACTATGGAAAACTGGTATCAGCACCGCAATGGGCATGTGGGGACTACATGTTTGGATAAGACATGGAGTGTACCTCCATGAGTCCATCCATTTGGATCAAGGCTAAGCCCATCCCACTCTGCCCACCGAGGATTGAACCTCCTTAGCCGTGTCAACTGTTGCAGTACTTCCCCAGGCTCGTGTGGGCACGTGGCTCACGGCCTGCTGCTGAAGGTGCTCGGGTGGGGAATTCGGCGCCAAGCAGTTTTTGAATGGCCGCGGGGGTTCCAACCAACAATTCAAGGAGAGAAAGGGATAGATAGATAGCATAGATAGATAGATCGAAAAATAAGAGAAGATCGAATCAAGTAAAATTAGAATCAGGATAAAATATGATGATTAGATCAGATTACGATAGATAGAGATTGATAGACACAATTTCAGATACACGCACAGAAACCAATCAGGTAGCGCATAACAATCAAGGGGTCAACTTGAGACGTCAGAAAATGGTCAACTTGAAACGTCAGAACGTGGTCAACTTGAAACATCCAAAAGTGGTTGACAGTCAGCTGCTGCAGCATTAAAATCGGAAAGTCGTCTGGTCAAGGTTCAATCTTGTGGGGAACGCTCAGCTGCAGGTACCCCATACTCTCGTCAGCATGCGCAGGAAACAGGTAGACTCCATGTGCCAATGCCCAGCCCATAGGACCTTGGGGAGTTGCAGACCACCACGGCTGGGCGCATCCAATGGCGCAGATGGCACTACCTCGGCACCAGCCGTCCCAAAGCAGCAGGACTTGGTTCGATGATTGGATGCCCTGGGAAGCCCATTGGCTCAAGCCATTTTGGCTCAAGCACCGGCTCAAGAGTCAATCCGTAGAGTCCCCCCTGTGCCTGTGTCTTCAGGTATCTCTGCGGTGCCATGGCTTGTGCCTGGTGGCTACGGACGGCATCACCTTTGCCGCACGTGGTGCTTTGCCTGGGTTGCTTGGTGGTTCGATTCCCCACACGAGTTGGAACTGGCATTTACTTTGGGGTTCGATTCCCTACTCGAGTTGGAACTGGACCAGAAGGGTACCGCGAAAGGGAGGTATGGTGGCTCCTGCCGACAACTTCACTGTTGATAGCCCTTTGCGGCTCGCCCGGCATGACCTCTGTCGTTACTGATCGCTTGAGGTTCGATTCCTCTTCAAGTTGGACTGGCAACGCTTTGTGGTTCGATTCCCTTTAGTTTGGAACAAGCGTTTCTGAGAGGGAGGTGTTTTTACCTTCGCACCGGCCACTACGGGATTCAGTGGTTTTTTCGTGACCTTTGTTAGTTCTGCAGGGGGAGAACTTTTTGCTCTTGAAGACGTACTGAGTGCTTGCTTCTTTCTGAGACCACCTGTGTCTAGCCGTTCCTATACGGACTTGTTCCGGCCCTCGCTTTGCGTGGGGTTAGCGTCGCTTTGTTTGCAAAATGTGCAATTTACATTGTTTGGCTGCTGGTTCTTGGACCCGTCAAGACCGGTACAGATCTCTGTCTGCGGTGTCCGGTATTTGCGGGTACTCGAAGTATCTGTGGGGAATTGAGGGAACCAGTCCGGTAGCCTTCAGTTAGGGAAGCCCTGGGAAGCCCTGGGAAGCCCTGGGAAGCCATCTGTAACCCTTGAAGTTTAGCCCTGGGACTGACTGGGATCCGAGTGCTTGACCCTGTTGGACTCCAGGCAAGGTCACGGATGGTCGCACTGAGAGCTCGGCCCCATCAGCATAGCCACCCTTGTGAGTGTCCTCAGCGCATGTCATAGCCACTTGACCAAACATACCGTGACATTAAGTGAGGTGGGCAGTGCAAGTCCTTGAAGAAATTGAACACTTGTCTCTGAATTGCAAGGGTAGGTATTCACCAAACCCAATTTGTTGTCTACACACAGGATACATGTCGTCCATATATGTCCACACAAACATTCAAGTTCGCTCAGCCACAGTAAGCTTCAAGTACCCAAGACCTAGCCTGCTGTCAGCATGCATAATGTCCCAAGAGCAACAAGCAATTCCTAGAACATCAGAGTTTCTATATGTTCTCTTCTTTTCTTTCTTGGATTTCCTGGCACCGAAACCTGAAATGCAGGGCATGGCCCACATGGTCTACGCAATGGGCACCTCCTATCAGGACCACGCTTTGCCCAGACACCGGCGATGCCCGGACCAACTCCAAGTCTGGTATCCCTAGCGCCGCTGTGGCATGCTTGGTACGCTGATGTAAGCTGTGGAGGGGTCCCCAAATGCCTTCTCCCCAAAACAGTTCCCGAAAATCTTCATGCAAATACCTGCTAGGAAACAAATGCCCGGAATCAGTGCTACAAGAACGAAACAAAATTACAAAAAAACTGAAGGGATCGGAACTAGAGGGTACCTTCACTTTCTCGTGATGGTACATTGTAGCATGCCTACAATATGTTTGTAGTGTTTCCTTCGGCTGCATGGACAGATCTCACAAATGCCAGGTCGTCTTCTGCGCCCCATTTTCTCAGCACCTCCCAAAGCAAATCTTCGCTATTGGCTCCCAGCAGGACCAAAGCCGCGACACTGCCATGGTAGGCTGCAGTGGTGGCGGGAGTCCTATGAGCTGCTCCATCAAGCTCTCAGCAGAGTCTTCATCGACTAAGATTCGCAGCTGTTTGGGGGTGACGACTCCTGGAAACCACAAGTCTCCAATGCCAACCATGATGCCACCGCAAACATGGTGGTGCTTGGTCTCACTTCCACCAGCGCCATGTGCCACGGCATTTGCCAATGGCGTGCCTTCTGTTAACGTAGTTTGACGATGCTCACACTGCAGGACCTGCTGCATCAGTACCGGCGGGAGAACCACTCGACGACTTTGAAGGACGGGTGCCAAAATCATCACACCCTCTGCATGAAGGCGCCAGCGGCAAGGCGCCACTCCATTCAACAAACCCTTGGGGAGCTGTTCGAAAAGAAAAACACCCAGGCGGGCCCAGGCAACCTTTCGCCCGTCACAAGGCTTGGCCGCCCAAAGCTTGGCAACAGCTTCTGAGACCAGCGTCACGCGTTCGGGTTCGGACTTTCCTTTCATTGTTTGCCAAAAAAGGAGTCCACGCTTCATCTTGTCCTCGCACCAGGCCGTGTCAAGTTTGAAGAAAGCAGTCAACTCATTCCAGGCAGCATCGTTGGCAGAAATCGGGTGGAAACGTGTGCTGAGCAGGGGGTGTGCTCCACGGCCCTCAATCTGTTTGTCGGGCTGGGATTGAGAAGGGCCTACAGCTGGAGCAGCTGACTTCTGGAGAATGCACACGAAAAAGGCACCAGTGTCGCAACTTTGAGGGAAGAAACGAGCGCAACGCACCATGTCCTGTGCCAAAGCATCATCTGAAAACATCTCTGGCCGCAAAGGTAACCGCTCGTCATTTCGGAGCTCATCAGGCACCTCCGCGAAGCTTTCGAACAAAGGCCCTCCTCGTTGTGGTGATGGCACTCGCCATTTGGTCAGCCCCGGTGCTGGCTGCAGACCACACTTCTCTTTGATGATGGCCACTGCATCGAGGAGCGTGACGTAGTCTGAGCGACCTTCTCTAGCACTGTGCCATTTCTTCAAAGTACTCAGGACAACAGCCTCATTCTCCACGGGATTGAGCGAGCAAGTGGAATAAACCAGCACGCCATCCGGAGGCAGCAGGTACAGCCCTCGCAACAGAATCTGTCGTTGCAACCGCTGGAGGTTCAAGGCATCCCGGCGGGACCAGGAGCGCCACACTTGTGAATTCTTGCGGGCGGTGCCATCGCCACTGCAGGGAACATCGGCCAGAATCTTTGAAAACTCAATTCGCTTCTCCGAAGACTGGTCGACAAGGACCGGAAAGTGCCCCGCATGCGCCAACGCTGCACATGACGCAGGGGATGCAGCTTTGCCAAGCACACGATGTAGCGTGAGGCAGCAGCGCTGGGGATCGTTGTCTGCTGACAGGACACCTCCATGCCCGCGTCCAGTCAAGGCCTCAATCAGTTGCAGGGATTTATTCCCGGGCGCTGCACAGAGATCCAAACAAACATCGCCAGGCATTGGAGCCAGCAGCAATGCTGGAACCAATGAAACGAGCTCCTGGAAACAAATCGAGCCTCTGCGGTTTTCACGCTCTGCCCAGTGGCGAAGCCTTCCGTCGTACTGCAAGGAATTGATTTCCCAAACCGACATGCCAGCTGCGTCAAACTCCGAACGTCTTTTCCACCCAAACTTTGTCAAAGAACTTTCAACAGAAACATCTCGGACTCGCAAAGTCACTGGCAAAGGAGATCGCAAGGCTGCCCAGAACGCAGCCTGATCTGCAGCCCCAAAAAATTCTTGAGAGTCGTAGTAGCTGCGAAAGTCCTCTTCTGCTTTCAAAGGTCCCCGATCCTCAGCCTCCACATCTGCACCGCGTCTCTTTTCTGAAAGCCACTCCTTCTGGGCCTTCTTGTCCCGTCTCCCTCGACGGCCCATTTGCCAATGCAGCTGGACATGTGCACACACACACACAAGCCCGTCGGGAGCGCAAAGGTGAAAAATGCTATACTGGGAATAAATCATATGTATCTCTTTGCATGTGTCGTTCCCAATTTCTGAGAGTAATTATACTCCTTATTCCTGGACTAACCTAACCAATTTAATCCATTTGAACACAGACATACACAGACCATTTCTTCTGGGATGTTCACGGAACTGTCCAATGTTTGTGTATGTTTATATATTTTTTTTGTGGCTTGCTCTTACAACATACGGTGACTTGGGTTCCAGCCTAAAGCTGCTCCTTCATCGACTTTGTACTGCAATATTGCTCCAAAATGTGCCACAGTGGAACTTGAAAGTTGACACTCTCACAAATCATCCCCAATTTCAACACAAAGATAACATAGCAAAGGAACCAAAACAAATTTAGGCTCATACGTGAAAATCTGGACTGGAACATATACTACTTCAAATCCTCATAGTATTTGATGCGTTTCGTCCAATGTTTCCGATCCTTTTCCGCTGCAAAGATCTGGGCGTTTCTCAGAATAGGAGTGCCCGCCGAAAAATCCCAAATCATCCTGTAATTAAACATCATTTATATGCACTAAACCTACCATATTTTGGGTGGTTCCCTAGTTCAAGAAAGCACCACATCTTGCCTGGCAGAAACCCCGCCATTCCAAGCCTTCGATCGAGAAACTCCTGTCAGCCAGGTCATCAACCACGTCTTCGACGTCTGACCTCGGTTGACGTGGCACCGCCCTGGACCCCGCGGCTTCAGAGGCATCGACCCACGACAAGGAATCATCAACAGCGAGAACCACAAGAAACAAAATGATGGTTTGATTTGTTTGATTTGGTGGCTATTTTCTTTGATTTTTGAAGCCAAACAAAATCAAACACCCAAAATCAAGCCAGAACACAAGCAACAAGAGTCCGCAACAAAAAACAAACAAAACAGCCACAGCGCCAATCAAACAAGAGAAAAAACAACGTTCCGAACGCGCGTAATGACGCGTTTCCGACATGTTCATATGTCAACGCATGGGTTTTTCATGAGTTTTTTTCCACTGTTTCCTGTCTTTCTCAATTGTTTCAGTCTTCCATTCTCGAGTTCATTTTTTCAAAATTCTGGACGAAATTGGCATGGGGCTACAACGAAATCGAAGTGGGCTGGGGCCTAGGCGAAATGAACATGATCGGCTGTTTGTACCCTTTTTTTCAGGGTTTTGTGGCTCTTTCTCCCGTTTTTTTTGGCACTCCTTTTTCTGAATTCATTCGAACAGCCAAGAATTGTCATGACTGAGTTCAAGAGAATCAGACGGGCAATGACCCAAAGCATTTGCTCTGGACTCGCGATATTGTCCCATGCTTTTGAGCACAGTGAGCAAGCCAGGCTTTGAAAGCAACCGACGAGCTGCAAATCAGACGGGCCATGTCCCCTCCCGGGGCATCAACATCGTTGCACAGTGCAAGCGAACGTCAACATGATGGTCCAGCCGACCCTGTCCCCTCCCGGAGCATCAACATCGTTGCACAGTGCAAGCGAACGTCAACATGATGGTCCAGCCGACCCTGTCCCCTCCCGGAGCATCAACATCGTTGCACAGTGCAAGCGAACGTCAACATGATGGTCCAGCCGACCTTGTCCCCTCCCGGGGCATCAACATCGTTGCGCAGTGCAAGCGAACGTCAACATGATGGTCCAGCCGACCCTGTCCCCTCCCGGAGCATCAACATCGTTGCACAGCGCAAGCGAACGTCAACATGATGGTCCAGCCAACCCTGTCCCCTCCCGGGGCATCAACATCGTTGCACAGTGCAAGCGAACGTCAACATGATGGTCCAGCCGACCCTGTCCCCTCCCGGAGCATCAACATCGTTGCGCAGTGCAAGCGAACGTCAACATGATGGTCCAGCCGACCCTGTCCCCTCCCGGAGCATCAACATCGTTGCACAGTGCAAGCGAACGTCAACATGATGGTCCAGCCGACCCTGTCCCCTCCGGGAGAGATTTCACCTGACAGGCGTGGGCAAAAATAAACATGCGCACTCTGTCACAATGAGAATTGCAGACATCTGTCCGCGTCGTTACGTATGACCGGAGCCAAAAACAAATTGTGCAAGGCCATCAGCGTGTTGCTTGACATGTCTTTCTCCCTGTCTCCATTGTCATAGTACATAAATTGGTATATTACCCGCGTAAAGGGCACGTGCACGGGCAAAATGATCAGTTTCTTTCTTCTAATGATTGATTACAGAATTATGTAGGCAAACAGCTACCTTCACCCATCCAAACGCACATGAATTTGTCACACCAGTTTTGAAATGTACATATTGCTACTCTGTAACAATTATGGGCAGTATTGCTCACATGCCTTTGGTGCTGCCCAAACTTCAACATTGTGTGCTTCCCACATTTGAATTTTCATACATTTTCATAAGATGTATAATAGTAACTCCATTTTAACAAAACAAACTGGCTAAACGTTGCGGTTTTCACTTGGAGGCTTTGAGCTCAGGGTTTGAAAGAGTTTGGGTGTTTGTTTTTTTAGGATGAGGGATGATTTTGGGAAACGGTCAGAAACAGTGGGCCCAAGCCCCATCTTCGACTGGAATGCCTGCAAGAAAATATCTAGTTGATAATGGTTGATATTTATTATATAACAATGGTGGACCATGGTCACATAAGAATAAGGCATAAGATCAATCCCTTGGGGCAATGACCAAGATTGGGTGACTGTCAGCCCTTTAGACTTTTTCCGATCTTTTCCATCCCACATTCGCATTTGCAATCTCATGTGTTTGCAAAAAAAATGACATGCTCATTTTTTTTTGGCCTAGGGCATCTCAGAGACGCAAATATATAAACTATACAGATACAACTATGAACTAAAGACATTCAAAACAGTACACATCCAGCACCTATATAGTGCAGATTACCTCCGTATACAAAGCACATGGTGAAACCAGTTCGAACCATGCACACGCACACGCATATATAAGTGCACATGTTCCAGGCACATTTTTGATCCGAACATATTTGATCATAAGCACAGAGCATCACATATGTCAAGTGATAGTCAAACCAGTGTAGCACGTCAAAACGCATGTGTCCAAGCGAAAATTTTGAAAGGCCGCTCTTGAGATCTGCTCCAACAAATCGATGTCTGAAATCTGGGGATACTTGTTGAATTATATGATAAATGAGGATAGTGCACTAAGTTACCAAAACTTGCATCTAGTTCACCATGGATACATAGTTACCCATAAACGTGCTATACTTGAACAAACATGAACAAACTATACGGGATACATGAGGATACCCACAAATCATCACAAATCATCTCAGCAAATTTATCCAAGTTCCAGACTTCTCGGCAAAACTTGGACTTGATCTTCTGGACGACCCCTCAGACTGCGACACTGCACCAGGCATACTGCCGCCTGACCGGGTCATCTCAGGTGAAGTATGGCATGTCATCGCTGACCCCAGGGAGTCCTGTTTGGGAACGCTGGGGAAGCAGGTGTTGATTCTGAACAGCCAGCAGTAGTAGTAGTAGTAGTAGTAATAGTAGTAGTAGTAGTAGTAGTAGTAGTAGTAGTAGTAGGAGTAGGAGTAGGAGTAGGAGTAGGAGTAGTAGTAGTAGTAGTAGTAGTAGTAGTAGTAGTAGTAGTAGTAGTAGTAGTAGTAG